>ML781738.1:327750-346042 GCA_009831015.1 Picea engelmannii
AGAGCTCCAATAAAGAATAATTTAAACGTGATTTTGAGAGTATACATCTCACAACCTGAATAAAAGAAGATTCTTATAATTCTATTCTTGTCAATGCAAAGGATGGAGAGACTCTTAGTAGTGTATGGTATACAATGTTGTGGTTAGAATGCTAACATACAAGGAATTTTTTTTGAAAGGAAAGTTGGTTAACATTTATAAAAAACCACAAGCATTAATTATTTATCTTATAGATACATTTTCAAATGAAGGAGATTGGATTTTGGATTTGTTTTTGGGTTCAGGTAAGAATTATGTTCTAATATTTATGAAATCATACTTCAATGTTATATTATTTTTAATTTATGTATTTTTACAGTATTTAAATTCATTATTTATTTTGTATTTGGTGATTAGGTACAACATCAGCGTGTTTCTTATAGAAAGGAAGGAATTGCATAGCCATTGAAAGTGACCCAATGTAGTGCAGTTTTATTCAACAAATAATTAATGTTATTCCAACTCTTCTAGATGAAATGAAAGAAGTTAGATAGAGGAAATGATATTTTAGTGAATCAAAGGTGAAAAAAATGTCAAAGGAACCTCAAGTACCATTAGGAGGAATGATTGGAAAGGATCACTTTGGAGAACTTGCTGATATTAAAGAGCCAATGGAAGAACAAAATGACACAATGGAAACACAAAATGATGTCGAAGAAGATGATAATGTGTCTTTTGAGAATGATCTATTTGAGATATATGATATTGTTGATTAGTTTTAAGATGCCCTTGAAGACGATGATCAATTTTGCAAATTTTTGCTGAGCTATAACTGTAATGTTTTGACTTTCAGATTTTAAAATAAGAATGAAGATGTATCTATTGTTGTTTTGTGATGAATCTTTTTATTGTTTTCTTTTTCATTTTATTTATACGTGAATCACTATTCATTGGACAATTTTATTAAATATTGTCACTTTTTTACTTCAAATGTATAAAAATATGAAAGAAAATGATATTTTTTTTTATAAAATTTTGACTTATTTTGTTCAATTATATCCATAAAAATGATTTATTTGACATGTTATTTTAAAGGAATAGGTACCAAAATGTACAAGTTTTTTAATTATATATGGTTATAAAGTGTATTTGTTTTGCTAAATATTAAAAAATAGTGTTATTTAACTACAATTTTTTTCTATGCATTGAAGTAAAGGTAAACAATGTGTTAAAAAATATTTTTTCCACTATATTTTAAAAGTATGGAACAATAAATTAATTAAGGAGACACAATTGGATGAAAAAACATAACTTCAAAAAAGTAAATGGTAAAAAATATTTTTAAGAATGAAAGAAGCATGGAAAAATGACTAAAAACACCGTTGAATAAAAAAAATTAGGAAAATTGAAAATAGATGAAAAATAAGCATTTAAAAAAATAATGTGGAAACATTGTGGATCAAAAAATTTAAAATATCGAAAAACCACCTAAAAAGTGCTACCGGTAGCATCATTTTTAAAAACGGGGTAAAAAATTGGACCCCCTAAAAAACGAGAACTATGTAAAGTTCTAGTTATTTTGGTAACTATGTTATAACATTTGGTGGATTAATAGATTCATAATAATGAATATATAATAAATTGATTTATTGTTTTATATCAATATATTCATAAACTAAAAATTATGAACTCTTAAATTATTATTTTAGTTTTAAAATGTGTATGGCCATTTATGAGATTATATATTCATGACTAAATATTAATATGAATTTTTGTTGCAAGTATTGTGAGTTATGAATATTAACTTATGGTTTATTACGCCAAAAGGCGTACACCTATTGGAAATGGGCACATTTAATAGGTGTTTAGTGATTAATAAGTTTTCTATAGACATGATTAAATATGGCTAGAATATTCTTAGTAGTCACACAAAATAAATGGCTGTGATTTCAATCATTAACTTCCTAGCTATTATAAAGACATTTGTTTATGTGTTTAATTTTTTACATTTACCTAATCATATTTAAAAATTACTTTGATAGCTGACTGATTGCCACGACTAAGTGATTAATAGAAGTTAAAGTATTAACACAAGAGAAATGAAGCAAAACGGTTTAATTTACACTTTTATACCACGACAGTGGGAGAACTACATTATTTGGGATTATCTTTGCATTTCACCTTTCTACTGGTGGATTTGATGGTTTTGTCAAAATGTAAGCAAAGTTTCAGGTTAATTCTTTTGATTTAATCTATAAATAGGGAAGACTTTTGGATGACATAGATGTCATGGTTAAGAAACTAAATGAAAGGAAGACTACCCAAACTGTGACAGAGCTTTTGACAGAAGTGAAGGACCTGACCAACGTCCTTCACCGTAACCTTGTTCATTTACTCAGATTTTTCTCATGAGGGCATGGAAGCTTGCTAGTATAGGAGTTCATGTCAAATAACAGTCTTCACAAAAATTTGTTTGGTAGGTTGTTGTCATCAATCCTATGTATTTTTCCACGATTCAAGTTGTTTTTAGAAATTTTGTGTATTGTTTCAATTATTTGTGTGCTTTCAAATACTTTTATTAGAGATCCACAAGAGAGACACAAAATTTTTTGAGTTGGGAAAATCATTTAAATATTATAGTTGTAACGACCCCATCGTTACGACTACAAGCGAAGTAGAAGGTGCAATATTTTTTTATTTTTAGGCAGGAAGGCTATGACGAAAATAGTTGAACCATGCGACTGATGATGAACGTAAGCACGCAGTCCAGGAAACAAACAAATATGATTCCATGCACTGGAACAAGAGCAATTGGGCGAAACATGCACAAAACAACAAGGAGGAATGACTACCTGCCCGATGCAAACAAGACCATGCCTACATGCTAAGAGACATCATCCCCCTCTCGACACAATGGCCTTGATGACCAATGACTAGAACCTCGAGGCACATGAACCAATCGCATGAAAGAGTTACATCCTAAGCACTAACAACAAATTACAATGATCGACAACACTCACATAGGAAGCACAGACTCCGACCATGATATCATTCGCCTCTATCCAATAGGGCACGCCATGATCCCCTCATTAGGAATCATGTCGTCCCCAGATGAGAGGCGTGGAAATAAAACTGGTGCAAACGTATTCTATCTGGACCATAGACTCAAGACCAACCC
This sequence comes from Picea engelmannii, assembly GCA_009831015.1. Classification (NCBI taxonomy): domain Eukaryota; kingdom Viridiplantae; phylum Streptophyta; class Pinopsida; order Pinales; family Pinaceae; genus Picea; species Picea engelmannii. The sequence continues at coordinate 330,908 of ML781738.1, forward strand.
ACGCGCTAGGAGACCAAAATAGCTGAAACAAGACTACACCCACNCCCCAAGAAATGGGTCAGAAAGACGTGATATGTCATCAACAAGAGAGCACAAGACATCACATGGCTTCTCCAACCACCCAAACCATTAATCACGTCTAAATCAGTCAATAAATACCAATCTAAATTAACATAACTTACCCTCTAATTTAGCATGTCTAAATCACAATTTAGTCAATACACGTTAATCTAATTTAACATTAATTACAATCTAAATTGGTAAATTCTAAATTTATCACTAAATAAAATATAATTTAGCAATTAACCTCATAAACCACATTAACAATATCAATGCACAAGCTGCAATTATCCCACTTGTTAACAATATTAATTTACAAATTAGTCCTTAATGTACTGTCAATTTTAACATTAAATGCAAATCAAATGGAGAAAGTCTAAATTATAATTTGGTCATCAATGTACCATCTAAATTAACACTAAATGCAAATAAAATTTAGAAAGCCTAATTAAGTCAACACTAACACTATAAGAAATAATTACATTCTAATTTAACAAGTCTGGTAAAATCAAAATTAAAACTAAATGACAAGTCTGGTCTAAATTAAATTAAAGGTTGTCTATTCAGAATAAAGGATGTCCAATCGAATTAAAGGTTGTTCTAAACGAAGGTTGTTAAAGGAAGAATATGTCTATTAAAAAGGCTAATTGAATTTGTTGTGTAAAAGAATCATCCCTTTGCACCTGTCAGCTAATAAGTTGCTATTAAATGTGCATGCAATCAACTATAAATTGGTACACGTACTTGCCACTAAAGTGTAAATTGTCGAGAAATAAATGCCCTCATTAAATGAAAACACGGGTAATAATTAATAAAAAGGGAAATCAATGCAGGTAATAAGCAATGATTTGCAGTCTTGGCAATGGAAAACGCAGTCTTAACAAATGGAAAATCACCAGGTAACGAATGGGAAAATCGCAGTGTCCTACTTCTCTACCGGAGATAACACCAAAAACAAAACACGCAATTAGAATTACAGACACATCATCGCTGCCATAGGATAATAAAGAAGTTAAATTCCATAAGGTAACTTGCCCTCAGAATACATTAACACAGAGTTGATTTATCCAGCAAAAACGCAAAGTTAAATTCATCCGACAATATATAAAATGAAGAGAATACCAAACACAGTCTTCAGATGCCGAGAAATATGAAGACATAGAGGTGATATAAAAAATACAGACTGAGGCAAGGTGGAGATCAATGCAAAGATAAGAAGGGGTAAACACATCCTTCGCTCATCATCCACACACATAAAAGAAGGGAATTAGAATCTATAGGTCATTGTGCACCAAAGTGACGACCGTCGATTTGGCTCCTGTCCAACTGCTCAGGCATGAACTAAAGAGCTAGGGATGAGGATGAAAGGCACAAATCTTCACAACAATCAACAAACCAAAGGATAGTATCAACATGCTAGGATCAAAAGCCGAGGGAATCAAGTCAAACAACGAGCTTAAGGATTACCGAAAAATTAAATTCTCGGTTGAAATGCTAAATCCACATTTTCTTTACCCAATAAAAGTACATAAATAATAGCGTAAAGTATAATAATAATCTACCATGCAGAAATAAAGGAGGCGTATCATAGCCCAAGTCGTCCGCTATGAGTCATTGTTCCTCGTGCTCCATGCTACTCCCTCTTTCCGACCGATGAGACTTCACCGCTACCTCCCAGCAAATGCTAGGGGTACTCTTCTTCCCCCTTAGCCTCCCGAGCCACAAAGGGGCCATGCACACTAAACCAGAGAATCATCTAGCTCCTAGATCATCTCGCAAGGCCGAGCTACCACTCCTCACCGAGCTGGGTATCCCAACTCCCACAAGCTAAGTCAGTCAAGTCTAAAATTCTGCAGCGTAACATTATGTATAACAGAAGTGATCCATCCTCCTCCTCCTCCCTCCTTTATATAGAGTTTCTAAGTCATTTACTTTCCCCAATTCTTATCTAATTTATTGTTCAATAATTTAATTCATAAAAATCCTTCCCATACATGTTTCACCCATCTCCTTCATTGCACCATAAATTAATTTCATTAATTAATTAATTACTCCCAATTCCCTCACCTACCTAAAATCATTCCTAGAATCGCTCCTAGGTGTCCCCATATTCCCTTACTCATTTTAATGACTTACCCCCTTACTAATTTACTAGTTGAGTTTAATTTAGAAAGTTCTTAAATGCTAGATACCTTCCTATGTTAGTCTTTCTTCTTTTTCCTTGTGTTTCCCTTTTGTTTTTATGTTTCCCTCTTTTTCCTAGTTTCCTAATTATTTTAAATTTCCCTCTTTCCCTTTTCATTTAAACCTCAAATTGGTAGGTGTATAAAATTAACCTTTTCCCCTTTTCCTTTTAATTAATAAATTTTTAATTAGCATAAGTGATAAACCAATTATTTCCCCTTTTAAAATTTTATCCCCAAAAATATTTTTATAATTTAATTGAATTACTTACCCCCTTATCGTCACATGATTAATGATGATTATCATTATTATTTATTTATTTTTATTTTTATTTTTATATAAATAGACTTTTTTTTTTTTATCGCAAGTATCACTTAAACCTAGACTTTATTTTCCTAGGCTAGGCGACATTTTATTAGGGAAATTGTTTTAAATATTTCTTATCACATTATTTGTTCTAAGGGAATCTAGGTTTATTCACTTATTAATTAACAACGTGACGTTCCCTTCAGGACACACTAGGTTATCCAAGGGTGCCACTCACCTTGTTCTATTTTCCTTGTGCGACGTGCCCTTCAGGATGCACTATGTGCTTCAAGGGTGCCACTCGCCTCTTGACTGACTTGGTAGACATCTAAAACCCCTGGAGTCAATACTTCTCTAGGTGATATTGTGGGAGACTAAGGGCCTCTAAGTAATAAGGCCCTTGCCTTATTTCACGCCCCTTAGAATCGTCATGAGCAACTGTTGCAGTCTTCCCTCACAACATCATGGGTCTTCTCTAACTAGGTAGTCGTTAACCTCCAGTTCGATCCATGGCAGGAGTGTTAATAGGCTGTGGAAGGGTTGTTGTCCACACCTCTCCCTTAACGTCTCTGGTGGTCATGCGTGACCCCTCTAATCCACATATGAGTCTAGTCTGCAAGCTAACATCAGCCTGCATCATCAACGAATCATGTCAGAAATATATCCATAATCATATCATCAAATCAGATGCACAAATGTCATATATACAACAATCAAACGCCAATAGTCCACTCTCTGACTCGATCTAGAGTCCAAGGGGTTCCATCGATGCCTCTGCATCCTCGAGGTCCAAAATCCTACACACTCAGGAAAACTGAGTCAATAGCACCTGTCTATGTCAATACAGAAAAATAACATGTCATTAACCCATAATGCCTCATAATCATAATCAAATTCCCCATAGTATAATAATATGGATCACTTGCAAGAAAGTGTCCTCAAATAATAAGTGTGCTCAGTGCGTGAAAGAGAACAATGTTACATACACCCCCTCTTGGTCTAAACATTGTCCCGAAGTTTCACAGTATATAAGTGCTGAAATAATGTGTATCACAGTATCATAAGTCTATCTATCAAACAAAAATGGAAACTGTTGGCGCATATCATATGCGTCCTCCCAGGTGACTGATTGCGAACTATAGTTGTCCCACTGGACCTTGACCTGATCTATTGTTTGACACTGTATTTTTCGAATACGATGATCCAGGATGCAGATCGACTCAGCTATGAGTGCCCCCTCATCCGATACCTGGAAGGAACTCATGTCAATCACATGTGTAGGATCACCAATATAATGTCTCAAAGAAGATACGTGAAAAACATTGTGCATATGCCTCAAAGAATCAGGAAAGTCTAGTCGATAGGACACGGGCCCCCTCCTCTCCACAATCTCGAAAGGTCCCACGAACCTAGGAGAGATTTTATCTCCCTTTCCAAACTTGATCTAACTCTTATGTGGTTTTACCCGCAAGAAGACTCGATCACCAAATTCGTAACTATGGTCGACACGGTGCATATCGACATAACTCTTATGTTGATCCTGCTCTTCTTTAATCCTTTGTCTTATTGTTTACATTTTATCTTCCATTTATTGGATCGCTTATGGTCCCACTAGGACCCTATCTTCAAGCTAATCCCAACTCAGAGGTGTCCGACATGGTCACCCATAAAGGAACGTGAAAGGCACCATCTTAATGGTGCTTTGGCAACTCTTGTTGTATGCGAAATCTACAAGTGGAAAGAATTATTCCCAACACTTCTGGTGGTCCATCTCGTACATGTGCAACATGTCCTCCAAGGTCTAGTTCATTCATTTGGTCTGCCCATCAGTTTCTAGGTGATACGCAGTACTAAAGTTAAGTTGGGTTCCCAAGGCCTCTTGGAAACTAGTCCAAAATCATCCAGTAAACACCGATCCTCGGTCGGATATAATCCTCTTAAGCACGCCATGCAGCCTCACAATCTCACTGATGAAAAATCTATCTATGTCAGGTGCTTGATACATCGTACATACATGAATAAAAAAATCACTCTTCGTCAGACTGTCAACTACTACGAAAATCGAGTCATTTCTCCTTGTCGTCAGTGGAAATCCAACGATTAAATCCATCGAAATGACATCCCATTTCGATTCCGGAATAGCGTGCGGCTGTAGTAATCCTACTGGATGTCTATGTTTGGCCTTTACCTATTGACATTCTAGACATCTGTCCACATAGTTGACTATGTCTGCCTTCATTCCTTTCTAGAATAATAAGGGTTTAAGGTCCACCCTCATCTTTGTGACTCCCGGGTGAGCTATGTATATTGTTCTATGAGCCTCGTTTAGGATCAAGCTCCTCAACTCGTTGTTCGGTGGTACGTAAATCTGGATTTTAAACCTCAATAATCCATCGTTGTTAAACATAAATCCTTCAAATCTTGGTACCATAATTATGTTTTGTCTGATAAAATCCTCGACCTCTTTGTACTAGTCATCGTCACGCTGTAAAGTTAGAATAATTTCACGTAGACTTGTTTGAAGAGGCAACACCAAAAATATGCATGGTCTCTAACTCAATTCATCTGCCACCCGGTTCATTGTTCCTTTTATGTAATAAATCTCGAAATCATACTCGCTAAGCAATTTCGACCAACACCATTGTCGCACGTTCATGTCGCTTTGTGTAAATATGTGTTGTAGTCCACAATGGCCATCTTTAGTTCAAATTTTATTCAAAAAGGGTAGTGTCTCCAAACCTTCAAGGCATATACAATGGATAACAACTCCAAATCATGTGTCGCATAGTTCTCCTCATGCCTTCTTAGTTTCCTCGAGATGTAAGCGATCAATCGACCATCTTGCATCAAGACTCCGCCTAAGCCTTCCTTGGATGCGTCAGTGCATACCACGAATTCCACATCCATGTCAGGGACCTTTAGTATCGATGTCATTGTCAAAATCTCTTTGAGATTCCAAAAAGCTTCCGCGCATTTCTCGGTCCAAACAAAATTCTTGTTCTTCTTCTGCAACTCTGTGATCAGATTTGCTGTCTTCGAAAATACCTCAACGAACTGTCGATAGTATCCTTCTAAACCCATGAAGCTACGCACTTTCGGGACATTCATCAGTGCAGACTATTCCATAATAACCTCAACCTTTTCTGGATCGACGAAGATACCTTCTCTAGAGATGACATGCCCTAAGTAGTGAATCCTTGATTGATAAAACAGACATTTGCGCAACTTCCCATACAATTTATGCTCTCGTAGACACTGTAGTACTAAGTGCAAGTGCTCATCATGCTCCTTTGTTGTCCGAGAGTAAATCAAAATATCATCAATGAATACTTGGATGAACTTGTCCAAGTACTCCCAAACCACCCCGTTCATCAAACTCATAAATACCCCTGGGGTGTTTGTCAATCCAAACGATAAAACAATAAAATCATAATGTCCAAACCTCGTCTTAAAGGCGGTCTTAGGGATGTCATCATCCTTGATCTGTAACTGGTGATACCTCGATCACAAATCGATCTTGGAAAACACCATTGCACCCTTTATCTGATTGAACAGATCATCAATCATCAACAACATATATTGATTCTTGATCATTTCCTTGTTCAGTTGACGGTAGTCAATGCAGAGCCTCCACAACCCATCCTTCTTTCATATGAAAATAATAGGTGCACCCCATGGTGACACACTCAGACGTATAAGTCCCAGGTCCAACAACTCCTTCAGTTGCATTCTCAAATCTTGTAACTCTGGGGTCGACATCTGATAAGGTGTTCTTGCTATCGGTTCAGTACCCGGTTTCAGGTCTATGGTAAACTCCAATTCCCTCTTTGGTGACATTCCAGGTAACTCCTCCAGAAATATATCTGCAAACTCTCTCACCACCAGAAGGTGTTCTAGACCTTCTGCTACTCCCTTTTCGTTTAACGCAAGGATCGCATAAATCTTACACCCCTTGCACATGCTCTTCCGTAACTGCAAGGAAGAGATGAACCTCATGGAAACTACCTGGTTCTGTCCTACAATCACGCATCTCTATCCCTCATCATCAACCAAGCTCAACCATTTTGTCTTATAGTTGAGTATTGCCTCATCCAATTCCAGCCAATCCATACCGATCACGACGTCATAAGATCCTAAGATCATGATGTATAGGTTGGCCCTAGTGAAAAACTCTCCCAGGTTAAGGATACAGTCCATAACCTTCCCTCCAACCTTTTGTTTGGCTCCTGAAGCCATATCTACAAAGATAAACTCATCCTGTTCGACTACCTTTACCTTCATCCTTTTTAGCGCTGCACCAGAAATGAAACTCTTGGTAGCACCGAGATCTATCAAAATGCTAAGGGTCTAGTCTACGACGGTACCTCACGTTTCTATCACAGTTGACTAGTGCTCTACCTGGTGGTTATTCATCATTGCATGAATCCAATGGGCCTTGCCCAAATCTCCCACGGTAATGGGTCTAGTTGATCCAGATTCTCTAGTCCTCTCCATTGGTCAGTCGCGTTGGTAGTGTGGCTCCCCACACGTCCAACACCCCTTCTTCGGTCCAGTACTCCTGGTACCTGAAGTAGAAGATGACATCCCACCGACCTGGAATCCTGGTCTATTCTGCTGAGCATGCCTAAACTGTTGTTGTTGCGATCGACATTGTTGTTGATGCTTTGGTCCCCAATAAGGTGTCCGTGGCTGAGGCATCGGTCATCGAGGTGTAGTGAAAGTGGATCCTTTCTGGAAGCCACGATATCCAGTCGTATGTCTAGCTGGTGCCTGATTCTGCTGCACACCAGATGACACCTGCCCTTTCAGTCTCGCTGGAGTCCTTCTCTGACCCCCACTGATAAGATCCTCCTATGCTATGAGGGACTTTTGGATGGCATAATGCAAGGTCTGAGGCATTAGAATCCTAACCTTTGCATGTATGCTTCCATTAAGGTCGAACACGAAATTGTTGACCTTAAGTTTCTCAGTATTAATATGCAGAGCATACCGAAAAAGATCCATAAAATGGTCCTCGTACTTGGGCACCGTACGACCTCTCTGTCTTAAGGCATTGAACTCGTTGAGCTGACACTCAATGAATTCCTCTAATAGGTACCTCTCTCGGAACTGTTCCTCGAACAGTTCCCATGACACATCTTCGACGACCATGTTCAGCTGCGGCAGGAATGTCTTCCACCATAGAAGAGCGCTCCCCTTCAGTTGAAAGACCGCCATGCATACCTTCATGTTGGAGGTATAGTCACGAAGTGAAAAACACATTGCCATATTCTCCAACCATGCCTCGGCAATTGCACTGTTTGGGGAACCAAAGAACTAGGTAAATTTGACCTTCTTGAGTTCATGGTGACTACTACCAGTACCAACAGGAGCACGCAGTGGACCCTTAGGGGGTGTCAATGCCCTAGCCTCCTCTCTGGCCAAACGGTTGATCAATGCCTCAAACATTTGCTAGAAATACCTCATCAACCCAACGACATCACCCACCACTATGTTCTCCTTCCCGAAAACCTGTTCGTCTCCCTCAGGCATGGATGCTACTGGAGGCGTCATGCCTCCTCCCCTAGCACCCCGTCATCTGCCTCCACGACGTACTCTAACCATGATTACCTGCATGAATAAAAGTCAACTTAATTAGCAACATTATAATCAAACATCATATCAACGAAAGTCGTAGTGACACCAAGTCGCAGGTTGAACCCCGCTCTGATACCATATGTAATGACCCCATCGTTATGACTACAAGCAAAGCAAAAGGTGCAATTTTTTTTTGTTTTTAGGAAGGAAGGCTATGAAGACAACAGTTGAACCATGCGACTGATGACGAATGCAAGCACATAGTCTAGGCAACATACAACTACGACTACACACACTGACACAAGAGCAACTGGGTGAAACATACATAAAACAACAAGGAGGAATGACTACCCACCCGATGCAAACAAGGCTACACCTACAAGCTAAGAGACAACATCCCCCTCCCAACACAACGACCTTGACGACCAATTACTAGAACCTCAAGGCGCATGAACCAATCGCATGAAGGCATTACATCCTAAGTGCTAACAACAACTTACAACGATAAAAAACACTCACATAGGAGGCACAGACTCAGACCACGATATCATTCACCTCTGTCCAATAGGGCGCGTCATGATCCCCTCATCAGGAATCATGTCGTTCCCAGATGAGAGGTGCGAAAATAACTCTTCCACAAATGTATTCTATTTGGACCATAGACTCAAGACCAACCCATGCGCTAGGAGACCGAAATAGCTTACACAAAACTACACCCCCCCCCCAACAAATGGGTCAGAAAGATGTGATATGAGTTCAACAAGAGAGTGCAAGTCATCACATGACTTTGCCAACCACCCAAACCATTAATCATGTCTAAATCAATCAATAAATGTCAATCTAAATTAACATAACTTACCCTCTAATTTAGCATGTCTAAATCACAATTTAGTCAATACACGCCAATCTTATTTAACATTAATTACAATCTAATTTGGTAAATTATAAATTTATCACTAAATACAATCTAATTTAGCAATTAACCTCATAAACCACATTAACACTATCAATGCACAAGATGCAATTATTGCACTTGTTAACGATATTAATTTACAAATTAGTCCTTAATGTACCATCAATTTTAACATTAAATGCAAATCAAATGGAGCAAGTCTAAATTATAATTTGTTCATCAATGTACCATCTAAATTAACACTAAATTAAAATCAAATTTAGCAAGCCTAATTAAGTCAACACTAACACTATAAGCAATAATTACATTCTAATTTAACAAGTCTGGTAAAATCAAAATTAAAACTAAATGACAGGTCTGGTCTAAATTAAATTAAAGGTTGTCTATTCAGAATAAAGGTTGTCTAATCGAATTAAAGGTTGTTCTAAACGAAGGTTGTTAAAGGAAGAAGCTATCTATTAAAAAGGCTAATTAAATTTGTTGTGTAAAAGCCTCATCCCTTTACACGAGTCAACTAACAATTTGCTATTAAATGTGCATGTAGTTAGCTATAAATTGGTACACACACTTGCCACTAAATTGTAAATTGTCGAGAATTAAACGCCCTCATTAAATGATAACACAGGTAATAATTAATGAAAAGGGAAATCAACACAGGTAATAAGCAACGATTTGTAGTCTTGGCAATGGAAAACACAGTCTTAACAAATGGAAGATCGCCAGGTAACGAATGGGAAAATCCCAGTCACCTACTTCTCTATCGGAGATAGCACCAACAAAAAAAAAATGCAATATGAATTATAGACACATCATCGATGCCAGAGGATAATAAAGAAGGTGAATTCCACAGGGTAACTCACCCTCAGAATACATTAACACAGAGTATAGTCTCCATCAGTACCATAATTTGTCGAGGGGGAGATTTTTTTGCCAAGCAATTCAGTTTTTAAATGGCACTGTAGTGGAATATTTAGAAACCAAATCTCGATGGTCAAGCACATTGATAGTGAAGAGCTGGAGAAAATGAAACTAACAACATCAAGAGAAGGCAGATTGAATTCACAATGCAATATAAAAACTATCGAAGAAAGAGAATATCCACTTGTGACAGAGTATACAAATGTTGTTCATTACTGCGCGCATTTGAGAATATTCACAAGACGAGAGGATCTCTGTGCACATTTCACATCTCTAGGATCCAAATGTATTTTCCATGAGGCCCATAAATTAAATCAAATTGAATATAAGGCGAAGTTCCAATGCCCTTCACATTTTCAAATCTCAAATTAATGTAGTTCTAAAACAATATATCAAAATAATATAATCTGAAATGAATTTATACATCACCAATCTAAAACAAGATTATACATCATGAATCTGGAGTGAGTTTATACATCGCGAATCTAAAATGAATTTATACATCACAAATCTGGAATGAATTTCCAACGCCCATCACACATTCAAAAATTCAGGTCAACTAATACTTGAGTCTGTTGAGTTTAACACAACAAATTCGCTGGGTAAAAATGCTACCCAGTAAAAATAAGGCAGAGGGAAAATGCAGTCTATGCAACAACAAAATTGTTGTGAAGTAAGGGAGGAATTCGTTGTGCAAGCGATTCAGGTCACAGTAAAAAATAATGACATCCACCATTAAACAGGAAGAAAAGAAAACGCTACCCTAAACAGTGAAAACGACCAGAAAAATGACAGGGTAAAATTTCCATTAAAAGTGATAAAAACACAGAATGTGATCACCAGGGTGTACATTAAAAACAGAGCTAAAATATCCAGGAATATAAATTAAAAACGCAAAGTCAAATTTCATGGATTGGTGTGTTGTAATTCCGAGAATAGATGTCATCAATAAAATAAAACGGAGTTAATTTTGAGGGATGGATCACAACGCAGATTTAAGTTTCCAACAATATGTAAAATCGCAGGGTTGATTTATCCATCAAAAACACAGAGTTAAATTCATCCGACAATATATAAAATGAAAAGATTACCAAACATAGTCTTCAGATGCCAAGAACAATGAAGACGTGGAGGTGATATAACAAGCAGAGACTGAGGAAAGGAGGAGATCAACGCAAAGATAAGAAGGGGTAAACACATCCTTCACTCATCATCCACGCACAGAAAAGCAGGGCATTAGAATCTATAGGCCGTTGTGCACTGAAGTGACGACCGTCGATTCAACTCCTGGCCGACTGCTTAGGCGTGGAATGAAGAGCTAGGGATGAGGACGAAAGGCGCAAATCTTCACAACAATCAACAAACCAAAGGAAATTCTCAACATGTCGAGATCGAAAGACAAGGGAATCAAGTCAAACATCGAGCTTAAGGCTTACAGAAAAATTAAGTTCTCGATTTAAATGCTAAATCCACATTTTCTTTACCCAATAAAAGTACATAAATAAAAGCATAAATTCTAATAATAATCTACCATGCATAAATAAATGAAGCATATTATAGCCCAATTCGTCCTCTCTGAGTCGTTGTCCCACGCGCTCTGTGCTACTTCCACTTGTCAACCGATGAGACTTCATCGGTACCTCCCAGCCAACGATAGGGGTACTCTTCTTCCCCCTTAGCCCCTCAATCCGCAAAGGGGTCACACACACTAAACCAAAGAATCACCTAGCTCGCAGCTCACCTCACAAGGCCAAGCTACCACTCCTGACCGAGTTGGGTATCCCAACTCCCACAAGCTAAGTCAGTCAAGTCTAAAATTCTGCAGCATAACGTTACGCATAACATAAGCGATCCATCCTCCTCCTCCTCCTCCTCCTTTATATAGAGTTTCTAAGCCATTTTATTTCCCAAATTCCCATTTAATTTATTGTTCAATAATTTTATTCATAAAAATCCTTCCCGTACATGTGTCACCTATCCCCTTCATTGCACCATAAATTAATTTAATTAATTACTCCCAATTTTCTCACCTACCTAAAATCATTCCTAGAATCGCTCCTAGGTGTCCCCATATTCCCTTACACATTTTAATGACTTACCCCCTTACTAATTTACTAGTTTAGTTTAATTTAGAAAGTTCTTAAATGCTAGATACCTTCCTAAGTTAGTCTTTCTGTTTTTTCCTTGTTTTCCCCTTTTCTTTTTATGTTTCCCTCTTTTTCCTAGTTTCCTAATTCTTTTAAATTTACCTCTTTCCCTTTTCATTTAAACCTCACATTGGTAGGTGTAGAAAATTAACCTTTTCCCCATTTCCTTTTAATTAATAAATTTTTAATTAGCATAAGTGATAAAACAATTATTTCCCCTTTTTCCCCCTTTTTAAATTTTATCCCCCAAAATATTTTTATAATTTAATTGAATTACTTACCCCCTTCTCATCACATGATTAATGATGATTATCATTATTATTATTTTTTTTTTATATATAAATAGACAGTTTTTTTTATCGCAAGTATCACTTAGACCTAGACTTTATTTTCCTAGGCTCGACAAAATTTTATCAGGGAAATTGTTTTAAATCTTTCTTATCACGTTATTCGTTCTAAGGCCATCAAAGTTTATTCACTTATTAATTAACAGTGTGGTGTGCCCTTCAGGACACACTAGGTGCTCCAAGGGTTTCACTCGCCTCATTCTATTTCTATTGTGTGACGTGCCCTTCAGGATGCACTACATGCTCCAAGGGTGCCACTCGTCTCTTTCCATTTTTCTTGTGCTGCGTGCCCTTCAGGATGCACTAAGTGCTCCAAGGGTGTCACTCGTCTCTTGACTGACTTGGTAGACATCTAAAATCCCTGGAGTCAATACTCCGCCAAGTGATCTTGTGTGAGACTAAGGGCCTCTAAGGAATAAGGCCCCTGCCTTAGTGCGTGCCCCTTAGAATCATCATGAGTGATTGTTGCAGTCTACCCTCACGACATCATGGGTCTTTTCGAACTAGGTAGTCGTTAACCTATAGTTCGAGCCATGATGAGAGTGCTAGTAGGTTGTGGAAGGGTTGTTGTCCACACCTCTCCCTCAACGTCTCTGGTGGTCATGTGTGACCCCTCTACTCCACATGTGAGTCTGGTCAGCAAGCTATCACCAACCTGCATCATCAACGAATCATGTTAGAAATATATCCATAATCATATCATCAAATGAGATGCACAAATGTCATATATACAACAATCAAACCCCAATAGTCCACTCCCCAACTCGATGTGGAGTCCAAGGGGTTCCATCGATGCCTCTGCATCCTCGAGGTCCAAAATCCTGCACACTCAGGAAAACCGAATGAATAACACATGTCTATGTCAATACAATAAAATAACATGTCATCAACCCATAACGCCTCATAATCATAATCAAATTCCCCATAGTATAATAATCTAGATCACTTGCAAGCAAGTGTCCTCAAAGAATAAGTGTTCTCAGTGCATGAAAGAGCGGGATGTTACAATAATGGGAGACCTACCATCCAGCCCACACAACCAACTTTCATAGATGTCGATGCAGGGAAACCTACAAATTTCACTCTTGCATCCGACTCTGTAAGCCCAGATTCTGCATCTCACAAATCTATTACCATGCCTTTATTTCCTCATTAGTCTAACTGGCATTAGTAGTTGTAGATGCAAGCTTTGATTCTAGAAGACACAAGCATACCCATATATTTTTAGTAGTGAGAAGTCTGAGCATGATATCCATGTCAATCATAGCTGAAAATGTTTGGTTTGAAGAAGTTGGGTATCATCTTCATTTGTCTTAAGGTAATCCTTTGTTTGAAAGGTGGATAGTATCACGATAAGTTACAAATTTCATTTTCTTTCTTAACTTTTTTTAAAAGTTGCTAATCGATACCTTTCGGCGTTCACTAGCCACGAGTTAGCGATTGTGCTAGTATATTAGTATGTGGCAATTAATTACAATATGAAGATTCTTAAATATGACCACTAGTAGGTAAATAGCAACAATGACATTAATAATATTAATGTGTCTAATATACTCATATATAGATGTATATTTAACACATTCTATAGAAAAAAACGTTATTAATGTATTAAATATAGGCACATGTAATGGACACATTAATATTAATAATATGGTATTGGGTAAAAGATCATGCACTTACAAGTAGCATTTAAGGTTAATCCCATATATAAAACTAGATACTACCTACTATTACAACTTTCAAAATTACTACACTGAGTACAACTTTATGCAATTTTATATAGATATTAAAATTGAAAAGAATTAAAATATAATAAAACATATATATATAATAAAGAGATACATTAGAAAAAATGAGTGCATCAAATTCTAAAATCTGTAGTTTAAATGTTCTGATTCTTTTCTGGCTATATTTTTAGGTGACATTTGTCCAAAATTCAATCAAAAATTGTTAAATCCACAGATTTGTATGATTATTTCTAAATAATCTTAGTGCCCAAAGAAGTTTTCAACATGTTGAATCCATTTCTACATTTAGAAATGAATTTTAAACAACAAAAAATAATAATTTCCTACAAATTTATATAATTACGCCGATAGGCATCCCCCCTATCAGAATCGATGGGTTAATTAGTCTTTTAATCAAAAATTCTAATCTTATGGCCTACAATGAAAGATGTCAGCATATTCTTCGTCGTTCACTCAAATAAATGAATAGGATTTAATGTTCTTAACTTCCATGCATTTATGAATGCGTCCGTTTCTTTGTTTACTTTTTCACATTTACTTAATCTTGATTAAAAAATTACTGCCCTATCCATTGATTGCCACGCTTAATAATTAATTTGTATAATCAACCTCATTGCCACGTTCCAGTAATTAGAGAAAGATGGCGGGTCGCTTCCTGTACCCACGACTCCACGTGCCAGTCCACTGCAGCAGTTGTAACGATTTTCTTATATGCAATGTGCGATGAGATATTTCTGAAACGTTTTGGTTTTTTATTTTTTGGTTTCTCTGGATATGAATGCGCAGGGGACATGCAGGCAGGCCGCTTAACATCTATACGATTGGATTTTGCATGACCAGGTTCGAATGGTGAGGAGTATTTACATTTTAAGTCATGTATGAAGTAATTAACTTGCATGTTTCTTGATTGTTGAACCTTCACTCGCCTATCGCAG
>ML781738.1:351855-364614 GCA_009831015.1 Picea engelmannii
TTATTATTATTTATTACATTAATGTAATACATTACATTAATAGATCTCATTAATTTATATACATTAATATAATATTAATGTAATAATTAATTAATACATTAATTATGTATTAATATATTAATGGTGGTTTGGAAGGCATGTCGACCGTCAACTAGCAACAACCACATTAAGTAAAAAGTGGTTGATATACGCCGATAGACGCCATTTTTCATTTTTTTTTAATTAATGACGCGGATCTGCTTATATCAACCACTTTTTACTTAATGTGGTTGTTGCTAGTCTAATTCCAGAAAAATATATATATATATATATATGAATAACCTAAAATAACGAGCGAATACTCAAACGATGATAATCGGGGATGATCATGAGGATCCGTTTTAGAGACTCCATCTGATGGCGAGGGAGTTGAGTTGGCACAGTAATTCCTCCTCTAGTCCGAAACAGCATCAGTCCTCCGATTATATTTGATGTATACGTGAATACTTCCTGCACATTCAACGGATTTCTCCATCCATAGTCTATCTCATAAACAGGAAATTTGGGAGAATTCATTTTGTGAACAATGTAACAGGCGCCTAATAAATTTTCAGTAGTAACCTGGCCTCTGCTGCTTAGCTGAGATTCACACCAGTCTATCTGCTTATTGATGTACTCTTCTGTAGTGCAGGAGTTGATGGCTTGATGGATGAGACGGGTAGCAAAGCGGATATCTTGCTCCATTGGAGAAACACTAACTAGAGAAACACTTATCACAATATAGAAAACACTAACTAAATAAAGGAAGCATATTCAATCGTCGACGATTCTGAGGATCCAGAGAAACAGTTCCAGCAGTATAGAACTACCTAAAGAGACGAACAAATATTCAATCGGGGATGATCATGAGGATCTGTTTTAGAGACTCCATCTGATGGCGAGGGTGTTGAGTTGACACAGTAATTCCTCCTCCTCTAGTCGGAAACAACATCAGTCCTCCGATTATATTTGATGTATACGTGAATACTTCCTGCACACTCAACGGACTTCCCCATCCATAGTCTATCTCATAAACAGGAAGTTTGGGAGAATTCATTGTGTGAACAATGTAACAGGCGCCTAATAAATTTTCAGTAGTAACCTGGCCTCTGCTGCTTAGCTGAGATTCTCACCAGTCTATCTAATTATTGATGTACTCCTCCAGGAGTTGATGGCTTCTTGGATGAGACGGGGAACAAAACAAATATCTTGCTGCAATAGCTCCTTCACAGCGTTCCAGGCATAACCAAGGATTACGCAGTTCCCAAAATACGTTGGAGCTAAATGTGGCTTTATCCGGCCTCTACAGTCAACTACCACTTCAATATCAACGCGCTCTTCCTCTGGGACTTCTTGTGCTTTCGTTATACATCTCCAAAACTGTGTGACAACTGCTGTAAATGAAGATAAAGTTCTGGATCGTTCCTTCAAGTTTTTGATCAATTTTTCACTGAAATGAAAAGTGGATACTTCTAGTTCTGTTTCTTCTTTTATGGATTTCTGGATTGTATTAATGTGCTCACTGTTCTTCTCTGAGGCGTTACAGGTGCATTTCATGGGCAGTAAATCATCTATCGTAAAACCAGAAATATATGCTTCCTTACTCAGATCGGTGAGTACTTGTTTAGTCATCCATGAAATGTTGGGTATTGTGTAGTTTTTATTGTCCCTCTTAAAGACTGTTTTTTTCGAAGAAGGAATCCCTCTGCTCTGTTTCCCCCAACACTCCATAAAATGTCAAAAGGAAATTATGTCTGCAATAACGTGATGAAAACGAACTCCTATGCAAAGTCCACCTCCAAGAAAAGAAGTGACCTACACCATCCACATATATCAGTGTTATAATGAAAACGATAAAACATTGGGTGTATCAAAAATGAATATCGCTTCTTTTTAATTTTTTGTATTTTTAATGTGATTTTTTTTTTTGTATAGGCCAGTATGATTGGGTAAAACAAAAAAATCAAAATTAATTTTTTATTTTTTTTCCAAGGCGTTTAAACTAATTCATTTTTTTTTATTTTTTTATTTGTAACTTATAAAGGAGAAAAATATTGTAAAATTTTAAAGGAAGGGTTACATTTTCAACAATTTATTATATCTAGATTTCGTATTATTGGGTGTGTAAAGATAACTCTAACTTCAATATTAGATGATGATAATATTAGATGATGATGGATGTGAATGGTGATCAAAATTCTGGGTTCACAATCATTATTTGTCTTCGACATCTACACACTAATATCATCTTTATTATCATTGGCTCTTATCCATAAAACCATCATGCCTACATAATTGAACCACCATATTGGTGTATACACTATTTAAAGTGTCATTTAATGAAAGCTTCCCCCAAAATAATTGAAAGCTTGTCTTTTGAATCCCCACTTGAATCCATATGTTATAAGCATTGTTGATCCTTGTCAATATTAAAATTGTCATATCATTCAATGTCCATACTTAATTGGCATATAATTCAATGTCCATACTTAAAGTGTTTAGATTCTACCCTCTCTATAATGTCATTCAATTTGTTATCTTTGTCTCTATTTTAGGCTTTGCAAAACACCAAAACAATTAATCATGGTTTATAGTTGTAAATTGTAACGGGATAGCAAAGAATCATCAAGGACACTCAAAGAAATGAGACCTCTCTCTTTCTTCATGTTCATATATTCCATTTCTCTAAATTTATATAGCACGTTGGTTCATGATTATTTTTTTACATTGGTAACTTTATGTGTCTCTCTCTGTTATTAATGATAACATGGTTATAATGTTGGTGTCTAATATTCGATTTTTTGCACATTCAACTTTGGCCTCTTGACCACTTAGTGAGTACTTCATATCATCCCAATTATTGCAATAGATACTAGTTGTAAGAAAACATGTAATTAATATTTGAATGTAAATATTTCAAAAACCCATCTATATTTTACACATTTAATCAAGCACATTGTAAATAATGTATAGTTTATGATTTTGTTTGGAACAAAAAAAATCTATTAAGTTTAGTGAAATTTACAAACTTGTATGTTATTGATTAAGTTTAGATATGAACCTACAAAAATGAACCTTTCCACCATCACAAAACCTACAATTGGGATTATAATTTTTTTTTATTCTATTAATTTAATTTTCTACATCATGAAACCCTCATTTTTTAGTTATCCTGTAATATACCTTGTGTATATTACAATGTTCATTAATTACTAATTAAATCATTAATGCAATAATTATACTTTTAAATGTAAAGTCATGTCCTTTTAGAAAAAAAATACGTGACTCTACTCATGTATGTGTATTTATACACGTTATTGTACATTGAATAGGACGACGAATAATAAATTTATTAAATATTAAATATATATTTTATATATATCAAGTATTAAACTTTCAAGTGGTATCAGAGCGTTCCTTTTCATCGCATCCTCCTCTTGACAAAAAATTGGTCAATTGTATTTTCCTGCTCTTGGATTAATATAAAAAAAATTGATATCGGAAGATGAAAATTTTTGAACTTTGACAAGTTCACTGCATAATCCTCAGTCTCAGATTCATCACACATTTCATAGAATTAAAATTTGATTTTGTATGCCTAAGTTACTCAAGATTTTGTTCAAATGTCGAACACAGAGATTATGAAGAATTTGTTTAAGTATCATGTTCTCCTCTCCATTTTCGAATTATGACTAAGTAATCTCATCACTTATTTTCCTCACCTTCCATTTCCACACTTAATCGTTTTTCCATTTTTCCTCTCCCCTCTTCTCCTTTCCATACTTAGTCAATTTATCACATTCACAGGCTCTCAGACTTGTATTATGTTCCCTTTACCCATATATCAGTCTGCCTCAACACTTAGTCTACTTTTGTATCACGTACTCGCGGGTTCGAGGACTCACAAACTCATACTATTGTGTTTTCTCATTTTCATGAGCCCATCCGAGAAATATCATTACTTAGCCATTTTTTCATCCATGGCGGATTCGTGGGTTGGTGGACTCATACATTCCCTCACCTTCTCATACTACCTCACTTGCCAATCCATTGTCTACATATTACACTCTCTACCTCCAATGCCTACATTTCTCCCCTTACCCCCCTTCTCATTCAAATTTAACACTTAGAATATTTATGAGTTTATCGGGTTTGCAGGTTGGCGGACTTGTGGACTCATTCACCTCACCCTCTCACCTCTGTGAATCTGCCATGCTTTGCTCGTTATTCCTCCTTTCTCTTTCACCTTCTTCTTCACTTATCCATTTATCCTAACTTTCATACATTTACCTTGAACCAATAAGAGAATTACACATGGAAGAGTGAATTTAAGACAAATGGAAACTAATAAATGGAGACGTGGCGACTTTGAAAGAGAGACACATGGCATGATCTTATTGGATGAAAAATGACATATTTTTATTGGAAGATTGTTGGACTACCGAGTGATGACATGTGGCAACATATTATTGGATGACTCATCATGGTGACTGGGTATGAGGTGGAGGACGACGGGATTCCAAAATTATTATTTTATTCAATAATTTTCTAAGGGTCGAATCCTCCAAGCTCCATAATATTCTCTCTCTGTGTTTCTTATTAAGTATATGTACTTAAATTTATATACCATTGTATGATAAAAACTACCATGCATGTGGGATAATTTATATGAATAAAAAGTCAATTTTTTATGAAGGGGCACGAAATTCATCCAAGGGTTGTGATTTACCCCAGACAATCGATTGACGATGGCTGATCGTTAATCTTGCAGAAGCCATAACTTGAGATTCGGGTGTCGAATTTTATATCGTTGGAAATATATCTCGACGTAGAAGATTATTTTATAGGTTTCAAGTGCTGAAAGTTGATACATTTTTCTCATAAATTAAAATATCAATCAACTTCAATTTTTAATGGGCATGTGTGACAACTAAACTTCATGAGCTCAGATCTTGATATCCAGGCGACAAATTAGCACAAAATTTATATCGTTGGAAATATGAGATGATGAAGGGCACATAAGAAGTGGTTTACATGGCTAAAAAATTGGTTTTCACTTCCATAAAATTAAATTGCAATCGTCCTCTCTTAATGGAAAATTAATTAAATTTTAAAAATAAAAGTTTAATTAAAACATTTATTAAAAAAAGAGAGGGAACCATTTTAAATATACTTATATTTATGACGTGAGTTCATTAATGAGGAATTAATGAGGCATTAATTAAAGGCAATATTTCAAAAAGAAACTTGTACGAAAATTTCTAGAAAGGAGAAACCCTAACTACTCAAGTAGTTAGAAAATCTCTTCTTAAAAAGAGAAGAAATGATTCATAAGGGTTCCAAGAATCAGTATTGTCAGAGGGGTAGGGTAGAATATCAGAGTAAGAATAAGGTACAACCATGGATACACAATCAACCTTCTGATCAAAATAAAGAAATCTCCATTTTCTCCATTATTTTTATTCTTCTACACCATTTCTCATAGATTTATTCTTGAATCTCAGAGTTGGGCACAAGGCTGAGTTGTTGAGCGTTTTTCATGTATTCTTCTATAGACTTTTATTGTTTGATAATGGAGTATTTGTAGCCACATACATGGTTGTCAAATCTTTTGTAATGAAGAACATTTCTCATGAGTAAACTCCACAAATAATTTCTTTGGGGTTGATCTTGATTATATCTTGTAACTTTGAGTTTTAAGTATGAGATATTTGAGGTTGACCTATTAAATTCTCTTTTGATCTTGATAGCAACATTTTTTAAAAATTATTTGAGACGATCAAATTATTCTCTCCTATTTTTCATGAAGAAGACATGGATGCATTTATATATGATTAATAAGATTATGTGTGATGTGGATAACAATTTAATTATGATGTTGAATCCCTCCTTCAATATTTTCTTATTGTAAAAATACTTTTGTTGCACATAAATAGCATATTGGGTTATTGAAGAACCATTTTTATTTAAATCCAAGAAATACATATTTGGGGTTTGCAACCTAGCACTATCCTAATCCAAGATATTCAAGATATATATTTTAGCCAAAGAGGAGTACCGCCTCTTTAAAAATGCATGAGGATTCATATCCTCGTGAGGTTTCATTTAGGTCCTAATGGATTCAAGCGTAAACACCTCCAAACCTATGACCTCCATTTTCCCGTCTCCCACTCCCACACATCCACCATTATGCATCACATCCCTCTCCCTCACCCATTCCTATCCCTTGTCCACTCACCCACTCCCATCCGTGACTTGCGACCTCGTCCATTCTCTTCAAACCTTAGCTTGACACCCTCCATTCAACTTCCTCATTTTCCCCCCTCCATTTGAATTCCTCATTCTCCCCTCATCCATTCACTTCATCATTCACAACCCTTTTCCCTTACTAGATCCATCCAAAACCCTCTCAACTTCTAATGCATCTTCCTCTTAACCAGTGTCATATTCATTCATCCTCCTCCATTCCTCACTACCTGCTGCGATCTATGATTGATTCCCTCTAATCGATTCGAAAAACCCTCTTACCTTCCACTACCATATCCTTTCCAGTCCATTTGCTAACATACTATTTTGTCATCGATATATTTAATATTAAAATATTAAATATTAAATATAACAAATATTTAATACATATCCATCTTTCATTGACCTCAATGTGAGAAACACAAGGAGAAAGATGTGAGAAGTAGAAAAAATACAAAGGACAACACTCCCTCCACGTTGGAACTAAGCAAAAGCCTCAAAGAGTTATTCGTAGACATTATAATTCAAGTAAATACTTCGTTGGATGCCAAAATTGGAAAATTAAATGAAGAACTAGCAGAGTGCAAAAAAAATTACCACAACATGAGAGTAGAGCTTGAATCAATCGCAAACAGGAGTAGAATCCCATGTAACTCAACTTTGCAGTGCGGGTCTCACCAATCACATTAATCTACTAACATGGGGACATATAACAATGGCATGTCCAAGGTGAATATTATTGTTCCATAATTTAATGGATCAGATGAAAGAGAAACAACAAGATGGGTAAATAAAATCGAGTAGTACTTCAGGTATTACCATATTTCTAATGATGAATAAAAAATTGATGTTGCATCTATACATCAAGATAAGGATGAAATTAGCATAAGCCATACTGATGAAAATCACCACTAGAAAAGAACATCAAATCCCTGCAATAGAGGTGAGCAACCTATAAGCTTCCCATACAATGGGACATCTCTCATGTTTAAAGATCGTTCTCACTCCTGGGACGCTTTCTACTGTGATTTCCGTCAAATGATGGGAACATATAGAAAACGAGCCAATGTCGAGTTTGAAGAAGATAACAATATTAAACTCTTTGCACAAAAATCCACGTGAACATTGTCAGACCAGCATGACGACGATGAAAGAGAGGGTGAGAGCCCTACCATTCGATGGATAAAAAAATGAGACTGGAATTATGAAAAAGATAACCATTTGGTGTCAACTGTGAGTGTTAATGCAATTTTTTTATTTCTCTAGTACCAACCTCAAGAAGTAGAGAGTTTATCAGAGAATATTGATATACGTGAATTAGATGATCATTGTCATGGGGAGAATGTTGAACGTTTCATATTCAATAATCAAATCAAAGACTATCTCACAACATTTACATTTCTAGACAACATTATTGTTGTTCGATGTATACAAGATTATTGTCAACGCAACCGAGGAGTCAATTATTCCAATCAAATTATATGGAATTCCAGTTTGACATGGTGTCAGATCAATCAAAATTTAGAGGACTGTACGTATAATGTTTATTTCAAATACAGAATGATCGATATTGGAATGAGCAACTTTGGGGGGGGAAGAGTAATTAGTAGTCCCACAGAGGAAAAATAGGTACCCAATAGTCTTCGTGTAGAATTCAATGAATTGCCAATAGTTATGTTTTGCAAAGAAAGTGAAAAATATGATGGAGTGATGTGCCTAATTTGTGTCAAGAAACATTTTCCATTGAACAACATGCAAAACGGTTTCCATGAAAACACCTCTATCATTCAAAGTGCATTCTCAAATGGTTTCATCATAGAAATTAATGTCCAATGTGCAGATCTGAGCAAAAGGAGAAACATGAAACAATCGATATTAGCATGAACAACTTTGGAGGGGAAAGAGTAATTAGTAGTCCTGCGGAGGAAAAAGAGGTACCCAATAGTCTTTGTGTAATATTCAATGAGTTGTTGTGATCCAGGTGGATATCAGTGGACACCCACCTTCTTCAACTGGCCCAAAACATGTTTCTGGCAATTTTGGTAATTTACTATTTTTAGCAGTTTTTAACTTCTGGGGCCATTTTGAGGCCCTAAACGATGTTTTTTGAGAAAACGAGAAGCAAAATTCATTTTAGATCATGTTTCTCACCAATAAGTTGTAGTTCTCAGATATATGTTTCCAACGAGCTATGATACACCTAAAACAGAGATCGTATGCAAAAGTTACGACCCCGGGAAGTTGATGCACCAACTTACCCAAATGGGGCCCACATGACTTTTGGCACTTCATCTCTCAGGGTTAGGTTTTTGGATGTCTAGGGTTTTTGGAATTCCTGCTTATTGTAAAAATACCTTCAAAGCCTCATTGTAATCATCTTCTTATGGATGCGAGTAGCCGTCACATCTCTTCTCAGAGATAAGCTACCACCATTCTAGCGAGTCTTTCACTCTATATTTTACAGTCTCTGTACATTTATTTCATTAATAGAAATTGTGTATTACTGTATATCGGTGACTCTTGTTATTTCCTCTATATCTCTGTTATATTGTTGTCTCTCTTGCAATATCTCTAAATATTCATGTGTTATATCTCCACTCTTATTTCGTGTTGAAAATAATCTGGATCAGTGGTATCATAGCAGGCTGCTCTTGATCATTTTTCAGTGCATGTCCCCAACGAGGTCTGAGTATAGAAAGTTGGGTGTCGAGCTTGTCTCTCTTGAGGACAATCCCTCTCACACACCCAAGAAACCCTTAATGATGGAAGAAAAGAAAAATGATGGAGTAGACGATCCTATCAGTCTGTTGCTTAAGCAAGCTCTCATGCGACAGAGGGATGAAATGATGGAGAATTTTTCCCACATCCTTCAATGCCTATCGATAAAATCAGGTGCATCTTCATCAAGCAGCCACTTTGGAGGCACCTCGCCTTTCAAGGTATAGGTTAATTTTGATATTCCTGTATTTGAAGGTCAAATAGATGCAGATGCCCTAGATAAATGGTTAAATCTGCTAGAAGGTTATTTCTCTATTCATAATTTTTCAGACAAGGAAAATATCACCTTCACACTCCTTAAGGCTCTCCCCCATGTCAAACATTGGTGGGAAACTTATTGGGAGCAGAGTTCCACAAAGGAGTCTGGAATATATGGGGCCGATCCCACTTGGGATTTTTTTGTGGATGTAGTAAAAGAACAGTATTACCCTGTTGGCAACTATGAGGACCAGTATATGAGATGGACCACACTGCGGCAAGAGAGGGGCCAAGCAATTTCGGAGTTCACCAATACCTTCCATACCTTGTGCACCAATATGGGTATCAAAGACTCCGAGCGACATTTGGTTCTAAAATACCGTGGGGCTCTACACAGATACATCCAAACTGAAATGGATTTTCTGGACATCTCATCACTCGGTGCTGCTTATTGATATGCTGATAAAATTGAGCAGAAATTTAAGCACCAGAACAAATGAGAATTTGGGTCTGCAAATCCACAACAACCAAAGTATGACAAAGACAACCCTAACAAACAGTCTCCCGAAAACCAGTCCAAGACACAAGAAAAGAAGGGTCACAGGAAGACAAAGAAGGACACTGGAAAATGGTGTGATTTCCACAAAATCCCCTGGCACAAAACCAATGAATGTCGCTCAAAACAGTCATTGGTGGCCGAGATCAAAGACAAGGAGTCGAACCCTGATTCAGAATCTGATTCTGAAAATACTTGTAAAAGATAGATCATCGACGCAGACCCCACTGCTATTGTCGCAACCACAACAATTCAACTAGAAGAACCGATAGATCTAGAAGAGGGGGAGCGTCTTTTTCATTCACATATGTGGGTGAAGGGTACCCCGCTGCATTTTAATGTTGATAGCGGAAGCCAGAAGAACCTCATTTCAGCAGAGGTCGTCAAACAGTTGGGTTTGTCAACAACACCACACCCGCAACCATACAGCATCGGGTGGCTTAGCCAATGACGAGATCTTCGTGTCAACTAGCAGTGTTGATTGTCCTACGACATCAAACCCTTCAAGGATGAGGTATTATGTGATGTTGCCCCACTGGATGTCTGTGATGTTCTCTTGGGCCAGCCATATATGTGGAAACGCCATGCTATCTATGAGTCTCGACCTTGTAGTGTCATTATTACTCTGGGGGGTCATCTCTATAGGATACCAGAGGTAGTTCCAACTACTACCCCACCTAAACAGTGCCACAAGGTAGTATCTCATACTACAAAATTCATCTTCTCCACAATCTGTTCAAAAAGGGTAACAAAAGGATACTGCAACCATTACAGCCTCGGCCCAATCACCTTCTATCAACCAGAAGCAGGTCAACAAGGTTGCAGCAAAGCACAAAGATTCATTTTTCACACAGTCATCTCATGTAGCCAGACTGGTTAAAAAGGTTCAACCCTTCTAGCCACAAGCTCATGACGACCTTCAACAAACCAAGCAACGTGATGGTTCCAACAAGGCAAGCAACACACCAAGATTCAGATTCAGCAATCACTTTCCCCTTTCCCCCGGGAACTCAACGCAATGGAGACCATTGCTTCCTAAGGAGGGAGGATTGATCCAGGTGGATGTCGGTGGCCACCCACCTTCTCCAACTAGCCCAAAACATGTTTCTGGCAATTTTGGTAATTTACTATTTTTAGCAGTTTTTAACTTCTGGGGCCATTTTGAGGCCCTAAATAATGTTTTTTGAGAAAACGAGGAGAAACATGGATCATAGATCCATGTTTCTCACCCAAAAGTTGTAGTTCTTGAATAGATATTTCCAATGAGCTATCATATGCCTAAAATGGAGATCGTATGCAAAAGTTACGACCCTGAAAAGTTGATGCACCAACTTACCCAAACGGGGCCCACGTGACTTTTGTCGCTTCATCTCCCAGGGTTAGGTTTTTGGATGTCTAGGGTTTTTGGAATTCTTGCTTATTGTAAAAAGGCCTTCAGAGCCTCATTGTAATCATCTTCTTACGGATGCGAGTAGCCGTCACATCTCTTCTCAAAGATAGGCTACCACCATTCTAGCGAGTCTTTCACTCTGTATTTTATAGTCTCTCTACATTTATTTCATTAATAGAAATCGTGTATTACTGTATATATGTGACTCTTGTTATTTCCGCTATATCTCTATTATATTGTTGTCTCTCTTGCAATATCTCTAAATATTCATGTGTTATATCTCCGCTCTCATTTCGTGCCGAAAATAATTCGGATCATGCTGGTAGTTATGTTTTTCAAAGAAAGTGAAAAAGATGATGGAGTGATGTGCCCAATGTGTCAAGAAATGTTTTCCACTAAACAACATGAAAAACAATTTCCATGAAAACACCTTTATCATTCAAAGTGCACTCTCAAATAGTTTTGTCATAGAAATTCATGTCCAATGTGTAGATCTGAGAAAAATGAATTTGTTAGCCCTGTTGGAATCCTCACTATCCATTCCGGTGAAAAGACAAGACATGCTATAGTTTCTGATGCAATTGCTACTCCATTCGTTCAGACATCTACATACACTTTAAAAAATATTGTGGAATTGATTGCATTCCAGGAGGGTAGACACATAAGTTCTGAATATAGATGTTATGGAAACCCTACGACACATGTTGCTAAGGAAAAAATCAGTATGTATTTTTACACAATGTCTTAGGAGGTGTACTATGTCAAAATGCTACTTACCTGAATCTTCGGGTATTAAAGAGCCTGCTCCTTCGTGTACAAAAACAAGAAAGAAAATATTTTAAGGATGTGCAAGCTATTTAGTAGAGCACCTACTACTTCGAAACAATTGCAAATATATTTTAAAAAACTTTGTAATTAGTAAAGAAACATCACTAGTTAGATGACAGAAGATTTATAAGATTGTCTTTACTTATGCTTCGAGGTCGAAGCTTATTTTTAGGAAGTATGACTTGTAATATACCTTGCCTATATTACAATGCTCATTAATTACTAATTAAATCATTAATGTAATAATTATATTTTTAAATGTTAAGTCACGTATTTTTAGACAAAAAGATGTGACTGTACTCATGTACATGTATTTATACACGTTGTTGTACATTGAATAGGAAGACGAATAATAAATTTATTAAATATTAAATATATATTTTATATATATCAAGTATTTAGCTTCCATATTCACATTTATCATTTCATTTTTTCAATTCTAGGCAACTTTATTTATCAAAGTCTTTTTGTTTCTCCTTCTTGTTACTAGCAACATTGATATCAATATGTTGATACCTTGTGGGTCAAATATTTTGAGACTGCCCCATTAGTTTCAAGCCCAAGGTCTATGTAACATATCATTTGTAGAATTAATGCTTGTGGAAATATTTTTAATCCTTTGGTGGGATTCATAAGAAAACTATGGAGAATGTATCATAATTGTTGTTATCATCAAATCTATGTAAAATGGATTATACTCTAACAACTACTTTGGCATTTATTTTTTCATGGTTTGAGAAATAAA
>ML781738.1:409307-423298 GCA_009831015.1 Picea engelmannii
TCTATAAACACTTATATTATTCCAATCCCTAACTTATAAAACCATTAACTCCTAACCTCTATAAACACCAGTATTCTAGTCTCTAACCACTAAAATTATAAATTGCAATGAACTCTAAATTTCTATGAACCATAACCCTATGAAATATCATTCCTGACATATAATACCCTTGACTCATACAATCCCTAATCCATGTAAATCCTATAATCCTAAATTCATGTACATGTACTCTATAATGCATATCTCTCTATCCTCATAACTTCTTATCAACATCGTCCTTCAATTACTATTACAAATAACCCTTAATTATTACAATTTCTAAACCCTTGGTTGTAATAACCCTTAATCTCAAAAATATATAATGCAAAATTTGTAACTCCAATAATTCCTACAACCCATAAACCCCCCTAAGGAATATAAAATTTAACATGTATAAATCCTAACCATTATAGCCACTTACCCTAAAACAACTAATAACTACAATACCCAAGCGATATATCCCTTAGAAAATCTAACCTATAACATATAACACCGAACCCTTGATCCTCATAACCCCTAGTTATACCTAACCCCTATAACCCTTGACAAATAACCCATATAAATCTTATGTTATAATTCCTAATACCTTAAAAATTTAACTTCTATCACTCCTAACCTATAACACTTATATAAATCCCTTATGACCCCTAACCATAATCCCTTATAACCTCTAAACCATCTAATCCTTAACCTCAATGATAATCCATAACCCATATAACCCATATAATTCCTAAACCCCAACCTACATATAATATATATTAATTTTAATTTATATTAATTGTATTTATATTTATAATTTATATATTTATATTATATTTTGTTATAATTAATATAATATATATTATATTGTTTAATAACAAAATGTTTCAATGGATTGTTGATGTACCATAGACAATGATTTCCCATTGTGGTTAACATGGGGAATGGTCCGTTTTGGAGGTTGGTGCAGAACAGTCATTTCCTTAGGAAATGGTCCGGACAATCATTCCTTAGGGAAGACTCATTCTCTCCAGTTTGCACTTTTTTTAGTGCCAGAGGAATGGCCCAGGGTGGGGAATGGTCCAAGTTCAACAATCAAGGATAGACATTCCTTAGGGCAGACTCATTCTCTCCAGGTTACAATTTGTCTAGTGTCGGAGGAATGGCCCAGGGTGGGGAATGGTCTAGGCTCATAAATCAAGACAAATATTCTTCCTTGCATGAGACAAATAGTCCAGATAGCTCATCATTGATATTTTACCTTTTGAGGGAAGATGCTCTTCCAAGATATCATAGATGTGAGTGGAAGAATGGACCATATGATTCAGTTTATATCATAACATTGTTTCTATGCAGGTTGATATTAGATAATTGTTATGAAGACTATATGTCTCTAGACAGTAGTTGTATACTACTGTGGTGGATATGTTCCACTGTTTGTGACTATACATCACTGATAAAGTACCTGTGTGCTATTTGGTGTGGTAGTGTACCACTGGATTGTAGTTGTGTACTACTATGGATAGACACAATTGTGCTCTATTGAATGATATTGTTTCAATTGCCTTGAAGAACATCAGTAGTGTTGGAAATGATTATCAGCTAGATGGATGATCAATGGACAAAGATTTCCCAGACGAAAAATGGTTCAGGACATTTATTCTTCTAGGACATATGTACGGATTAGAAGAATGGCTCTTCTGTCATTCTATGGAGTGACTTATCCAACATCATGTCTGATTACTTAGATGGAGTATGTTTTTGAGAGATGATGCAACTGATGACACTGATAGTGATGATGTTTCTCATGATCTAGTCATGAGATATTATATACGACTATGTTGATGCTACTGGGTGAATGGTATGTTTGTGCTCAAGACCATTACCTGTAATACCTCCCTAGCTAGGAGGGAGTGTTGATATTATGGTAGTTGCGGGGGGTATTTACCTCCACGTGTAAACCTGACAAGAATAGAATATTCTGGGAAGCAAGAAGAAATCTTGATGAGTTGGATAAATAACCCTAGAAGACAAGTCGACTCAAGAGGATAATTGGTATTAGGTTATTAGCCTACAAGAGAAGAAGTCGGCCAAAAGAAATATTATATACTAAGTAAATAGACACCCATAATGAGAAGTCGGCCCAGGAAGTTATCCAGAATTAGTATAAATATAGGAGACCAGTCTTCATTCTGGCAGGCATTCTTAGAATTGCAGAGCATCACTTGTGTGCACTGTAGTTTCCTAATTTGTGCGCAAGTTTGGAGGAGAGCTGTCGTTGCAACTGTTGCAACTAGAAAATTGCATTTTGGCTTGGGATATCTCTTAGTTATGGTTTGGACTATCTGATCAGCTCTTGTTTGGTGCGCTATCCTTGGGGAAAGGTGCACTACCCTTTGTTTGGCTATCTAGCCTAGGGTTTTCTTCCGGAGTGATTATCTGTCAAGGTTAAAGTGCTCGGAGGGTGGATTCGACCTATGATTGGGTGACAATAGTGATATTGTCGATGGTACAATGAGCACATCCATTATATTCTAACAAAAGCATGGGATGGAAGCATCATCATGCCACCTTCCTTTCCCATGAGTATTATGAAGATACATATAGTACAAAACATCAACTCAAAACATAAAATTCACAATATGACAATTCATTTTCTCCCAAATCCTTGTAAAGATTGAATATAAGATGGGAAAGGTCAAAACAAATCATGAGCCTAATTCAATGATCATGAAAGACCACAATTTATACAATTTGGTAAATTAAAAACAAATCTTTCTTTTATCAATTATCCTTGATGCTAGAGAAGAATTGGGAGCAAGTGGGTTCTATGAAATATGAAGCACAAGACCATGTCAAACAATTTTTCTCAAGTGCATGAGCCCTCATTCTCAAGGACATGCCAATACATAATTTAATAATGAGGTTTTAATTTCATTAGCTATGTATTGTAATATAAAGTTGCTCACAAGATCTAAGCCCGATTAGTTATTTTTTAAGTCTATTTAATTTTACTTCATATTAAGACCTCCACAAATGTAATATATATATATATATAAACATATATGGTATAAAAAAATATAACACAGATATATAAAATATATATAACATATATATATGTTATATACATTTCATATATAAACAAATCCCGACCCCCGGCCTGCTATATGTTATATATATAACATATTCAAACCCATGCCCTAATAATATTTGACCACCAGAACCCTCACCCTTGCAACTTGCAGATGCAGAGACAGAGCAACCCTACCACTGTCGAGACACAAACATAGAGAAAGTGCCAAGGAGACAACCACTATCGAGACACAGGAACAGAGAAAGAACCAAGGAGACAGAGTGACCCTACCATGGTCAAGACAAGGACAGAGATAAAGCGCCATCCATAGACAAAGAGAAACCCTACCTCGGAGACAAATATAGAGAATAGAAACACAATGCCATATAAATCGGTAAGTTATTCTCACCATTGATAATTTTTTCTCACCCCCACGTACTCGATGGATTCTCGGTTGATGTTACTATGTTCTTAGTTTTTTGTTTAAGGGGAGGTGTAAAGACCCTAAACGTATTTTTGTTTTTGTCACTCCTTGTATCATTATCCCTTCTTGTATCTCTTTCATCAACTGAGATATTGTCCTTTTCCTCTCCAATATGTTTCCAAAATTTTCCTTCTCCACTTCCTAGGATTTCCTTTAATGGATTTTAGCTTTAATTGAAATATGAATATAGGTGACCCCTTGCAAAATTGGATCCCATGCCACCACTTGCCCATTTGTTCCTTGAACCCTAGATGGATGAGCCATACCTTTTCAAATTGGAAAGGTCATTTTATCATCTTAGACATGGCCATTATTGATAATAAAACAGGCCAATGACATGAACCCACCCCTAGGACAACCCAAGTTTCCAGTTCATATTGATTGTCAAAAAACCCTCTAACAAAAAAAACTATCAAGTATTTCCCCTATGTGGTATTGTTTAGCTTTGCTATAATTGCATGTGAAGAAGTTTATGCGAGGCAGAGTGTCAACAAAATGGTGATAATTCATAAGTAGTTAATTAACTTAAAAAGAGGGCTTTGCCTAGGTAAGCCTACTTTCCCCCCTCCATAAACCTTATTAAATTGAATTCCCTTCCAATGACCCAATGGGGATATTCACTTGTAGCCTCATGAGAGCTTAAATTATTTAAGAAAAATTCCTTGAGTAGAAAATAGGTGGACCTATAAAAGTTCGTGATGGTACCTAATTATTTGATCCCAGTTCTAGATAGGAGACAACAAGCTACCATATGATCACCAAGAAGTTTTGAAACAAAAGATTATGCAGTTCCCAAAGGATGGCCAATCCTCAAAAAAAATATGAATCCAAAGAAATTACCTCCCAAATTTAACTATAATTTTTAATTTTATTTTTTAAAATTTCTTTCAAGCACTTTCCTCTCTTACATAAAGAGAATTGTAGTATTTTATACTACTATTTCTTCCTTCATCATTTTTTTTTTACCTTTGGCATCGATACCTCTAATCTTCCTTGAGCTTATTTTCATTTAAAGCTATTTGGGGACAAGATGGAAATTGTGTCTACATGATTCACATTTCCATCATTCATCAAATGGCCCATTTCCTCCCGATTCCTATATCTTCATGGTAGAGGGATTTTTTCCTTCCACTATTTACAAGTCATTTTTTTGATTTACATTGTTTACTTTAATACCCTAGATATGTTGCTGCCTTTTCCTACTTTAATGATCATTTTTCACCTTTTCTATTTCAATTCCTTTTGTAGAATTAAAAGTTTTGTTTCATTGATTTCATTTAGTCTTTATTTTCCCTAAATTGTTTCCATGTTCTATCCAATTCCTTAATGTCTTCATATTGACATATTTCTCAATTTCTTCATCTTCAAAGATTCCTAATATAGTTACTATTTCTTGTGACCCAACCTCTCTTTACTCTGCTAAATCTTGTTCTTCCACCAATGTGTAAGTTTTAAACCTGTGAAGTAAAGCAATGCATATAGATTCTTAAGAAAAACAAAATTTAATCAATGGATCATACACATAGTACACAAAGATTTATACCGGAAACCCTTAACCGAGAGAAAACCAGTCAATGCTTCATTGTATTAATTTCACCATTCACCATACAATATATATACAATGTTTTTAGGTATTTTGTAGATACCAAAACCCTAATCCCTTAATCCGGGATCGTCAAACGTAGTTGTTGAATCTGGCATGCCCACACACACACATGCAAAGAATATAACACATACCCAACATTCTACCACTTGTTGTTTTCTTTGGATCCAAGGTTTCCACATTATTATATAGTCAACAATCCAGGGAAGCAATGCCCATTATTACTCTATGCTAGGAGAACTTTTCTGTGCTCACAAACTTTGTCAATGAATTTGCAACATTCTTCAAAGTGTCAACCTTTTCCAACAACACCTTCTTTTCTTCAACCATGTATCTCATAAAGTGATACTAAACATCAATATGATTTGTCTTCGAAGGATAAGCTAGGTTCTTTGCCAGGAAGATTGCACTCTGACTGTCACAATCTAATCTTACTACTTGTTTACCAACCCAATATCTGAACACAATCTCTGTAACCATACTACTTCCTTGCTTGCATGAGTGGCTGCCATGTATTTAGCTTATGTAGTTGAGAGTTCCACTACAACCTGTCTTTTTCTCATCCAACTGATTTCTCCTCCAAATTGGTTAAACACATACCCACTTCTATATATTCTGCGATCTAGATCTCTAGCCCAATATGCATCAACAAATCCATGTATGTCCACCACTCTGTCCAATCCTGGTCTTCCTTGGTAGCACAATCCATAACTGGTAGTGCCATGAAGATACCTGAAGACCCTCTTTATTGTTGTCCAATGCTCCTTCCCTGGTTTTGACATATACCTGCTTAAAAATCCCATTGCATGTGCAATGTCTGGTCTAGTATAGACCATTGCATACATCAAACTACCAACTGCACTCGAATACAGAACATGGGACATGTTCTCTTCTTCTTCCTATGCCATGGGACACTGATCTGCAGATAACTTTACACCTATAGGAATAGGAACCTTGACCGGTTTACTTCCATGCATATTAAACCTTTGTAATATTGTCTCAACATATTTTCTCTGATTCAACCATAGTTTCTTGTTTGCACGATCCCTTTTAATCTCCATTCCCATAATGAAGTTAGCAGCACCAAGATCCTTCATGTCAAATTTGGAGGATAGCTGTGATTCCACCTCCTTGATAACATCCATGTTATTTCCTACCACCAACATGTCATCAACATACAACACTACATAAATGAAGTGATTACCAACCTCCTTGGAATATACATAGTGATCATCTCTGCTTCTCACAAATCCCAATCCAAGGATGTATGTGTCAAACTTTTGGTACCACATCCTAGGTGATTGCTTCAGACCATATAGTGACTTCTTTATCTTACAAACCAACTCTTTCTTTCCCTTCACTACAAATCCTTTTGGATGCTTCATGTAGATTTCTTATTCCATATCCCCATGTAGGAATGACGTCTTCACATCCATCTACTCCACTTCAAGATCAAAAGAAACAAAAATAGATAAAAGAAATCTAATAGAAGTTAACTTAGCAACAGGAGAAAAAATCTCACCAAAGTCAATTTGCTCTACCTGGGAATAACCTTTTGCTACTAACCGAGCTTTGTATTTATCCACTTTTCATTCTATATTAAACTTCTTCTTAAACAACCATTTGCTACCAACAGATTTTCTTCCAGCTGGAAACTCAACTATATCCCATGCCTCATTATTATCCAAGGCATCCATTTCTTCAACCATGACCTTCTTCCAGAGTTTACTATCCTCTGAATTAACTACTTCCCTTACAGTTCTGAGATCATCATCAGTAATAGATAAAGCAAAATTGGAACGGAAATCGGGTGGACTATACCTTTCTGGTTTCCTTCTTTCTCTCACTGATCTCCTCAATACTGGGGTATGAGGTTCTTCTTCTTCTTCTGATTCATATTCTTCAGATGATTCAGATTTTGCATCATCCAACTCGAGCTCTATTTTCTCAGGTTCATCTTGGGTTGGTAGGAATTCCTGTTTGGACACATATTTTACCTCTCTAAAAACAACATCCCAACTATAAACAATATTCTTAGTTTATGGGTTCCAAAGCTTATAACCTTTCACACCATCTTTATAACCCATAAAGATTTACTTTTCAGCTTTATTATCCAACTTACTTCTACTTTCCTTTGGAACATGTACATAAGCATCACAACCAAACACTCTGAGTTGTTCAAGAGAGGGTGTCTTACCAGTCCATACCTCGTGTGGAGTTTTATCATCCAACGCTAATGAGGGTGATCAATTGACTAGGTAGCATGCTATACCCACTGCCTCTGCCCAAAATTCTTGTCCTATCTCGGCACCACTGGGCATGCTCCTTGATTTTTCTATTAGTTTCATGTTCATCCTTTCTACAAATCCATTCCGCTGAGGTGTGTATGGATTAATCTTCTTCCTTGCCATACAACACTTCTTACAGAATTCTTCGAATTCATTTCCGCATAATTCCCCACAATTATCTGTTCTTAATACCTTTATTTTCTTTTCTGTCTGATTTTCTACTAGAGCCTTAAAGTCTTTAAATTTATTAAATACCTCAGATTTCTTTCTAAGAAAATAAATCCATGTGTTCCTTGAGAAATCATATATGAATGAAACATAATACATAGATTTACCTAGTGATGGAACAGACACAGGTCCAAACACATCACTGTGTATCAACTCTAAGATTCCCTTTGCTCTTGTAGCACCGGATGGGAATCTTACTCGATTTTGTTTACCATATATGAAATGTTCACATAAATCAAAATCTAGAGTGCAATTAGACATACCTTCAACCATACCTTTACCGTGTAGTGTTCGAAGGCCCTTTTCTCCAATATGTCCTAGTCTTTGATGCCACAACATGACCTTCTTTCGAGGGACAATATTGGTCTTGTCTTCTTTATTTATCTTCTCAGGGACAACATAACTATTACACCCATTAGTATAAGTGCTTCCCAACAACTTGTAAATTAGAATCAACTATGCAACATGCAACTATGCAAAAAATTGTGAATGACACCCATATCCCACCCAAGCACCATAATCTATTAAATAGGATAGATGTGGTGGTTTGATGCCTTGGTAATGGCCAATGAGCCAAAGAAAATATGTTTAGGACCTAAGGCCCTTTTTTTCCTCTCTAGTCATGGTACACACCTTGAGACCTATTCTTATTATGAAAACGTACCAATGGTTCCAAATGCAACTATATTCTCAAATATTGGTGAGTGGTCAAATGAAACTATATTTCATCTTATGAAACTATAAGCAACTATATCGCATCTTATGCAACTATATGCAACTATATTGCAACTTATGCAACTATATGCAACTTATGCAACTATATTGCAACAATTTTGTATGCAACTATATTGCAACTATGCAACTATGCAACATGCTTTATGTTCTTTCCCTAAAAACCTATATGAAACTATATGCAACTATATGCAAGTAGAACCTAAAAACCTTATGTTCTTTCCCTGACCATGGACAAGACCTAAGTTCCATACATGGTGTGAAAAAATTGTGAATGACACCCATATCCCACCCAAGCACCATATTCTATTAAATAGGATAAATGTAGTGGTAGGGAAATTTAGAACAAGAGGGTTAGAATATGGCATATAAGATGTAATTGAGATATCATCGAAATTTG
This sequence comes from Picea engelmannii, assembly GCA_009831015.1. NCBI lineage: Eukaryota > Viridiplantae > Streptophyta > Pinopsida > Pinales > Pinaceae > Picea > Picea engelmannii. The sequence goes on from ML781738.1 coordinate 418,134, forward strand.
TATATTGCAACTATATGCAACTATATGCAACTATAAGATGTAATTTAGAACTATATTGCAACTTTATTGCAACAATTTTGGGTCGCTCCCTCACTACTTTTCTCCTCTATCCATATCAAATATGCATAGCTCTTCTTATATGGGAGGTGTTAGTACACGGGACATGGCTCTTCTTATATGGGAGGTGTTAGAACATAAGACATGGATCCTATAAGGATTCCTGAGACAGATCTCGTTAGACATTTAATCATTAGTTCACATCATATCCACTAGTCATTCCAAGTTCATTCATGTTGATGTTTCATTTCCATGTGGTGGAATTTAATTGGACCTTGTGTTTAATGAGCCAACCATGTTTAAGGATTCCCGAGACAGATATCGTTAGACATTTAATAATTAGTCCACATCATATCCAACTATCATAGACTCATACCTTTGTGGACTTGATGCACGCAAAAATCTGATGCAATATGCTTCTAGCAAGTGTCAAGTGTCTAATGAACTTAAGCCATGGAACCCCAGGCCCACCAAGGCATCCAAACCTAAAATATTATGCATTAGGATTAAGTCTAGGTACCATGTTTCTAAGAAAGTTCTTGCATTGGAAATATTTGAAATGACAAATCTGCTCAATTCCTATGGATCTGATATAAATTTTTTATTTAGAACTGTGAATATGATGATGGAATACTAACTAACAACACGTGCACATGCAACTGAATGTACAACCAAACAGGTACATGTCAGATATTTCTTCATCGAGTGAGGAAAGCTTAGGACAAATGGAGGATGGAAATGCGACTGCATCTAGTAGATATGATAAGAAAACAAGGACTAGAGGTGAAAAAGTCATAATAAAATTTTGTAGACGCATGAAATTTTATCTTGCCGAAGGAGGATCATTCTCTTATGATGATGAGAGAATAGGAGACATAGATGTTCCACTCAGGTACAAGCATCTGGTGAAGCAATGGGTACCTAAGGAACTACCTCCTATAGATGTTGACTTCGTTGTAAACAATAGGACATATCGCATTGCACCATCCTCCCTGCATGGCTTGGGGCTATTTTCCATGGATGGAATAATTGTAAAATACAGTACAATAATTGAATTGATGTACTATGTCAGACCGTGTTACAATTATAACGATTGGATGCGGCTGGTCCGGTACATGCGAAGTATGCAGATATATGCACTCGCTGCAAATTATATACAACTAATAAACAAGGATAAAAATAAGGGAGTAACTATCTATATTGATGGAAGGCCTAAAGCTTCCAGCAATACCGCAAGGTTTATAAACAACACACAACCCAGGACAACAAACAAACAACCAAATTGCATATTTGAGGGATGTGAAGAGAATCGAGTAGTCTTGTGCGTAATAAAAAATATAGCTCCCGGGAAAGAGTTATTAGTGGATTACCATTTGAATCAAATAGACACATTGACTAATAGTGTACAAGTTCTTATGCAACACCTCTTTAAGAAACCTCTACTTATTGCATTATATTTTATTATTATCTTTAACATTGTTGTAAATATTATCGTTAACATTGTTTTTTTGTTATCATTAACAATTTTTTAAATATTTGGGGGTTCTAATTATATTATAATGTGGCAGGATGATCGTGGAAAAGGGCCAGCCGCAGAACATGTAAATGATTATCAATTTCCACTTTCATTTTACGTTGTTTTTATTATTTGCTTATATAATTTTATTGAAATAAAATTATTTTTTCTGAAATTATATGTAGTCAGCAGACCATGTGGATCATGATTCTGCCAATGATGAGAGATTTTATTCTTGTGTTTATCTGATGCTCTCATTAAAAAAAAAGATCATTAAAGCTAACAAGGAACTATTTAGCTTGTTAGATCGTCCAGAACAAACTCTGAACGTCAAAGAAAGGATTAAGCTCCTTATGTCACAACTTAACACATATAAGGTAATAACCATAATTTATTTATTTTTTTGTTTAATGCACTCATATGTTCAATTATGATACTTTGTTCTTTAACTTTTACATTATCTCACAAAAAAAAAATTTCTTTTTTATAAAGGAATATTTGGAGCCTGTTCAGCCCAGGGTTGGTAGTAGTGGCGCTATAGAGTCCTGATGCAGGCAGTCATACAGCTTCTAGAGCACTATTTACTTCTCCATCTTTCACACCTCCTACAGATAGGAGCCATGACATGCACCGACAAACATCCACACCTCGATCAGAGTCTAGAGAGGGTGGCAGAGATGAGGATCATAGTGATGTGGTTGAGATGGATGCATTTTCTGGAGCTAGACGTGTGACAAGCACGGGGACCCTTCTGTGCACATTTTTTTTCGACAATAATGGACTTCCATTAAAACAATCAAGAGTCCCTGGTAGTTTTAAATCATATTTTAATCATTTAATGTTGTCCTCATACATAAATATTCATCTAGATTATTAATTTTAAATTAATGATCATATCTTTTTATGTGTAGGAAACAACCTTTTTTATAGGCACGTAGAGAGCAAGGCCTTGTCTATTTTTGGGGCAAACTTACGCATGAGGTGGAATTTCCAGAATTCCAACCTCAAAATGGAACTTATGGATTATCTTGAAGGCCTCTTTGGTGTAGACACGTTCAATACAAAAGCGGTCACATATGCAGCGGGTGAATATTTAAAATATACCCGGGATGTTTATAGACGAAGCTTGGAAAAAAATCCTAGGTATGAGCGTTCTCCCTCAATTCCAGAGAGAGTGGAAGGTAATCATTGATGATGCAAAAGAGAATATTTTGAGAAAATCAAGAGAATATTTTGAGAAAATCAAGAGAACAAATAACTGGTACACCAAGGTAAATTACAATTTTTTGAATTCAATACTAGATTTATTTTTCTTTAGATCTAAATAAAAGTGTTGTTATATATAACATACTTAAAAATTTTGATGATAGGTTGCCTGGGACTTCGAAGGCAACCAAAGCAAGGATTGCCAAACATGGCCAACACATTCTAGGCTCGGGCGACTACTTGAGGTTACAGTTACAAATCGTAAGTATCCAAACATCTTAACAATATTATTTGTATCACCTTACATCTTAAAGGTAATTGCAACCAAAAACATTAAAAAACCATACCCTTTTGCAATGCAGGGTGACGACTTCGAAACTGGAACCACGGAGGAAGACCTCCATCTTGGTTACAAGTACAACTATAAAGTCGTGGTTGACCGTAGGAAAAGCATGGGGTAGACCCCAAGATCCAATTTGTTGGATAAGGTAAATAAAAATCAGTCCACCTTAACTTTTTGTTACTTATAAAATACATAAATGTTTGATATTGTCCATAATTTAATTTCTTACATTGTTTTAATTAGGGGAGAAACACTATCAACCCTACCATTAGTACTGAACAACAGAGCGTTGATAGTGAAACACATCCAGAAGATCATGGTGCTCCCCAGCAACCCCATCCCAGTGAGGTGCAACCTTAAGATGTTCCTGTGAATGTAGAGGCCCATGACGGTAAAATGTCTATATATTAATCATATACTTAATAATATTGTACTTATAAATTTTGACGTTTCAATGACAGAGAATGTCATAGATGATCATCCTCAACCTGAAGATCAGGTGAACAGGCAGGAAACCATTCCAACGGTGCCGCCCAGAGGACAAGGTAAATAATTACATTGCAGAGTTTTTTTTTCAATAATAGTGAACTACTTCAACCCTATTTAAAAATTGGCCATATAAATTCAATATTTTTTATTTTTTTAGGTGATGGCCCCTCACAACAACATCCACGCCATGGGTATGAGACGATATGTATTCGACGTGAAAGGACTGAAACAACATCATCTGCTGAAGAGCACCCAGTAAATGAAGACATGGACATTGATGATTTGCTTAAGCACTGGAAAGAAAAAAAGAAGACTAAAATAAATTCATGATGTCATGTAATAATTTTATAAGATAGTTAGATGTCCATTATATAGCTGATAATATACACAAAGATATTTCTATGGCTTGTATATATTTGTGAATGTAATTTTGTTATACACTTAATGATAATTTCATCTTCTCTTAATGATGCAACTTCCAAAATCTTGTGACATGATATATGCAACTTTGAAAGTATTGTGACATGTTTCATTGTGTCTCACATGAAAAAGAGCATTACCATTATTTTCATTGTGTCATGGACATGGTGTTTTATGTTTAAGAAGATATCTTAGTGACTGCCATTCCACTTTAGAGTCCCAAAATAAATTTTAGAACCTATCTCTGATCTAGAGGTGAAGATGACAATAACATACAAGACGTTTTCATTCTATGCATCCAGTTAGCATAGTTTGTGGATATGTCGACCTTTGATAACAAAGTTCTTAAAATTTATGTAATTAAGTAGGCATCCCTTTTTTACAATGTGAAATCCGGAACAAAGAGGTATATGAAGGCATTTCTGCATAGGAGGGTAATAACCTTATTGGAGTTTTGTAGGAAGAAAAATGTCCCACTGTCTGTTCCATGGAAAATATTGCACTGACATATTAAGATGGTAGTAAGGAAGAATTTGGAGGGGGAGTGGTCCATATAAATTCCAGTGTTCTGTATTCCTATTTATAGGTGGGAAGGGGGAAATATGATCATTAGGAATTGAAATTGTATTTAGCAAAGAACTAGTATTCGAGTAATAATCAAGGTTTCATTTTTGGAAAGCTTAATTACATATGATCAAATCGATGAAAAGCACGAAACTATAAGTTGTAGTTCTTACTTAATTTTGTGTAGCTTTTCTTGGTGCTGCTGGTATATTGTGGACATCAATATAATTTCTTTATTTCTTAGTCTCAAGCATTAGGGACATTATTGTTCATTGATTTGGTGTATTAGGAGCACTATTGCATCCATACCTAAAGAAGAGCATCGATGCACCTACACCGTATAGGAGCATTGGTTCACCCATACCAAATAGGAGAAACAATATACCAATACAAAAGAGAAGAACTGATGTCTTTTTGGGCTATTACAACTCTAGTGCACATGGGTCATGGAGCACAATTTTTTTGGAACCAAAGTCGATCACTACTATATTTTGTGTTTTTTTACACTTGGGTTCACATTGGTATAGAAGCATCGATGCACCTAGACCAATGTGGATCATCAATGTGTCT
>ML781739.1:5431-23396 GCA_009831015.1 Picea engelmannii
AGAGAGAGAGGGGGGGGGTGCAGGTTAATAATAAAGCTCATGGGCTTTAGGCACGTGTTATTTTTATTTCTATTTGTTTTAGGAACGCACGTTCTTGAGAACATGCACACGTTTTTGGAAACATGCCTACCTAACTGACTGAGTGGAGGTTCGGGGTTTGTTGAACCTGTCACATAAATGAGCTTCACCCATTTTAGCAAGTAATGCCCCATTACCACTTTATCATCCACCAACTTAGTATACTCACCCAAAAGTTAACTATTTTATTTTATTATATTACACTTGAAAATAACTTGAAAATAAGATGATGTAATTCACTTTAATTTTCATGAATTAACATTATAAATATCAACAAAATTGTATATTGAAAAATGAAATTTAATTTTCATTTATTTTGTATACTTTAAAACAATATTTTTTATTTAATTTAAATCTTATTAAAATTATTTGATTTTTTATTTAATTTAAATCTTCTTAAAATTATTTAATTTAAAATTATTTTAATTTATTAAGATTTCAAATTTTACAATTATTTTTAAATATTTTTCTTATCAGCTATTTCTCACTTTTAGATATAGTTAACCGCCATTAAAAGGTGGCTGGTGTAGGCAGTGTTTATATAAGACACTTTTGAAACAAAAATATACTTAATACATACCAAAACGCAGTTGACTGGTATAATCACAGTTAGTTCTATAGCGAGCAATATATAGCTTGATATGTTGGAGCAGATGGTATATACATGGTTGAATATACTCTTGTGTATATATTAAAGTGATCTGATAGTACATATACCACGTACCATATATAGTATTGAATACTATTTAGCATGCTGCTTATTGTTCTATAGTTGGATGTTTTGAGTAATCAATATCCATTTTGTTATGAAAAATTAAATGCACGCCTCGTTCTATAGTTGGATGTTTTGAGTAAATATCCATTTTGTTATGAAAAATTGAATATTGTAGTTAGGTGGTTGGATTTGAAAGTAATGACCAATATTACAAATTAAATATTACAAATATTTTGATCAAAATTACAAAATATTTTGCAAGTTCCCATCATAAAAAAATTATAAAATACTTCCGAAGCTCCTGGTATTAAATGTGGTTAGATCTCAAGTTGAGACTGCTTCAAGGTTTCATCGAGGCCAAGATTATGTTTGATTTTACGGAATAAGGAGGGCGAGATGACGTTAGATGTTATCGTTTTAATGACGTATCACTGAGGAATGATTAAAAATGATATCAAGATAAAAGTTGGAGATCGAGGAATTGATGCACTAATGAGCTGAAATTCGAAGATTTAGGGTTACACTAATTTATAAAACCAAAAACAAAAAGAGTGTCAAAACGGTTGAAACCTTCACGGATGGCATCTACATATATCAGAAAAACTTAATGTAAGACCAGCGTTATAATTACAATTGAAGATGTGCAGTACAGATCAACCAACGTTGCTGCATGGCGAACGTCGAGTACATTACCTACCTCAAATAGATTTCATGGAGATCAGAAACAGCAGCAGGTATATGGTCATGCGCCCAAACTGTATCTTGGCCTGCTCCGCCCTTATACTCAATCTTCAACGGTCCACTTCCTCTTCCAAATATTTTAGGAATTGGATTTGAGTTCCCTTCATCACTAAGAATTCTTGAGAAATCCCATTGATCGCCAACTCCTCCTCCTCCGTCGATATGTGGCAACGGATAGATGCTATTACTAGCACAGCCACCAAATCGCTGTTGGTGAACGTTCAAAGGTTTCCAACTGAGAAGATGAAACGAAGAATAAATCGACTAAAAATATGAAAAGATGGATTATAAAAAAAAAGTTAATAGTGGAGTAAATTTATAATTTCAATTGTTTGTTAATCATTTAAATTTGGCAATTAGATGATCACAGAGTAATTTCTTAATTATATTAAGTAAATATTAAAAAGTAAACAGATTAACTGAAGCTTTTAAAAATGCTAAAAAGTTATGAACATGAAATCATTTAGAAAGACAACTAAATATATGCTAATATCTTCAATTAATAACCATACAATTGAAATTTATGGTTAAAAGATCATTAAATATACCCATTATCAATAAGTGTACCGGCGTAAATATCAATATACTTGGTATAAGCTCCTTGATCTCCTTGATCGAAGACATGAGAGCAATCAGCTGCAATATTTGAATAAAAATTACTAGCGCTGCATCCGCTTATTGCAGAGGATGTTGTGAGCAGCGAATAGTCGATCACGACCTCATTTTTATTAAAAATCTCGCCATCAAAATTATTCTCGAATTTCTCGTTCATCAGCTCGCTTCCAAACAGATCAGGGACGGTAATGGTGCAGACAGGAGAGTGATGGACTGAGACAGCTTCAGCATCATGAGGTGGTGGCAGTATACTAATTTGTTTGCATGCTGATTTTGTAGTATCGTAATTAGTCTGGCTCTGAGCTTGCAGAGTGGTACACATAAAAGCTAGGTTGTCATGGATATGGGCAGAAGTACCCAGCTGGCTGTTGGTGGGACGGGGGTTTCTATCAATTGAAAACTCATGATTTTGATCCTGTACTTGTTCATGTTCATATTCTAATACCCCAGGAATACAGAACTGATTTTCTCCAGCAGTCACTACATTGAAAGTGTTATTAAGTGGCTGGTATCCTTCAGGTATGGCGTCCAAGTACGGCTGGGCAGAGTGAAATGACGTAAAAGCATCATCAGCATGAGAAAACAGTGGATTGGTATTGCAAATACCATCGGATTGGCAAGGGATATCAGATTTGGTTTCGGTATTGCCGTTGGTGGCGGTGGAGGAGGGATGGTGTTTTGGCGGGAGCTTCTTCTTGATGAAAGAGTTCCAGTAGTTCTTGATCTCGTTGTCCGTGCGTCCAGGCAAATGTTTCGCAATTTGAGACCACCTGCATAGAATCGTCGTGGACATGATTAATCAAGACAGCAAGCACGATTGAAATGGGATTAAGTGAATGGATTAGAAAAAACAGAAACCTGTTGCCGAGACTGGATTGTAAGTATATAATCTGTCGCTCTTCTTGGCGTGAAAATGCACCACGTTTAAGCCCAGGACGTAAGTAATTAATCCATCTCAGCCTACAGCTCTTTCCGCATCTCTGCAGACCTGTATATATAAATGTATTTGCATTTCATCAGACTTATTATTGCAATTGTAGTTGATGTAGGCATGTAATGTATTGAATTGAACGGAGTAGGAGAGAAAGAAAAAGACGAATAAAAATCGAAGTAGACGTGGGTGCTTACCAGCCTGCTTCGCGACATAACTCCAGCAGCCCACGAGGCCGTTTCTCATGATGTAGTTGGTGAGTTTGTTATCTTCGTCGGGTGACCAAAGACCCTTCTTTGTCTTCGGTTTGCAGGAGGAAGTTGTGGGAACACGTTCTCCTTGCCCTTGCCCTTGCCCTTGTGTGGACCTCATTTTCCCCACGCTAATTGCTCTGCCTTATCACAGAGTTTGCTGACTGTCCAACCCAGCGCTCAGCTCGCTATATACCAAACTCAAACATAGGATTCGTTTCTCCGATCATGCAAGATTTACCAACCGCCTGTTTTTTTTTTGAAGCAGTATGCATTATTGATGATGTGCCTTCCGACAATATTCTCCAATGTTGAGCGATTTACCAACTGGTTGTTTTCTTTTAACTGTGTGCATTATTGAAGATGCCCCTTCTGACATTTCTTCTGTTGAAGGCATTCCTATCCTCACGAGTACAGAAGATCGGGGCCTCCAACATATATTCTTGGGCTTAGCTATCACATCGACATCTTGTTTGTTGGTTCATTCATTAATTCATTCATCCGATTCTGACGAGACATATCATCTCCAATTTTCTTCGCTATTAAGTTAATAAGATGCGATTTCAACTGAACAATGTTCGACAATCACACGACACCAACAAACCAGATTTAGAGGCAGGAATTATAGAAACAAAAACATTTACCCTGTCTTGCATTTGTCATGTGTTGCTTAATTTTATTTTCACCAACAACCGCAACACACGCACTCCACTCTCAATATGCAATGTAAGAAAATAAATGTCGGCTTAATTCTTCAAAACGGGCAGACCTCGACAACAAACCAGACATAATTATAATTTAATTTCGAACGGTCAGATTTCCACAACGAAAAAGGATATATAAGACATAACCGGGCGTTTAACAATTGAAATATAATTGAAATAGTTTAGACCAATCTTTTTTCTCCAGTTATTTTTCCGGGTAGGTTTTTTTTGATGGTATAGTTTTAAATTTCTAATCAATCTAGAACTCTAATTTATTTTCTGAATATTTGGGTTGGTTTAAAATTAAACAAAATCACTAAAATAAAATGCTGAAATATATGAAATTTTGATCCATATAAAATTCAAAATTCAGACTACCCCTAAAAATCCGATCAGATTCAAACCCACTCATTTTTTTTTCATGAAAAAAGATAAACTAGCACAACCACTAACTAGCAGCTGGTGAAGGAAGAAAAAAAACGGGTTGATAACTGAGGTAGATAATGAAACTCAGGGACATAAGTTAATCGTTTAAACGTGGCAATCATATGATGTTAAGTAATTTCTTAATATGATTAGGTAAATGTTAAAAAGTAAATAGGTTAACAGATGCATTTATAAATGCAAAGAAGTTATCAACAATAAATCTGACTCATTGATTTTGGAGGACAACTAAAAATATGCCAACATCTTCAATGCATAACCATCAAATTAAAATTTAAAATTAAAAAATCATTAATTGTGTCCATCTCCAATAGGTATACGTAATTAATCTCGAATTAGCTTACTTCATTACAATACATATCAAACAAATAATATCCAATCAAGCGTTTGTTGCTGAGATATATGTGATGTATGTATATTTGTTGCTGAGATATATGTGATGTATGTATAAAGGAAAGCATTCCGTATACTTGATTTCGGGTACATGGAACATGTGTGATTATGTCATCAAGGGAATATAATACCAAATCAGGAGTTTGTTTTTTCTGATACATGTGATTAAAATAACCACCGCTTCTCAAATTCATATTCAATATTTGCAAAATACTTTCCTGTATTCAATATGAGGCGTCCACCTGTATGCCATGAAATGATATATAAGCTAATGATCTATTGAAGTGTATATAAAGAAAGTTATCTGTAAAAGTACCTATCAAGACTAATCCAGTGTCTTCTCAAATTTATGAAAGTATCTGTAAAAGTAAAGTACCTATAAAAAGAAAGTATAAGGCATAAAATTATTGCACAATGTGAGATGATAAGTTCGCATTGTTCATCTAACGTCATTTAATGACAGAGACGTCATTTATTGGCCACGACGAAGACTTGAGGGACACAATTAATAACTTCCTTATCAGAAGAGGGAGTTCAAGAGGAAGGAGCTCGAAAGAAGCATAAAGTGATATGTTAAAAATAAAATTTAACAATAGATCCAAAATAAAATTTTATAGATGTAATGTACAAGCATATAAATTTGATATTATCATAAATGAATTTGAATCATAATTATATAGATTTTTAATCTACATGAATATATATGAAGTTAAAAGATCTAGATCTGAAAAATACTCAGATAGATCTAAGATAACTAATAAGAAAAATGAAGTGAAAGAACAATAGAACATCAAATATTATACATGAAAAACCCACGAAAAAACCATGGGGAAATGACATCAGGGGCTACTCCTCATGTTTAATCTCTACACCTTCTTCTTGATCTACTCTTGCTCGTACATTTTATGTGAGAGCAAGAACACACATATAGGCTTTCATAGAAGAAGATAGAATAATGGTGAGATCTCTAGAAGAGTACACAATAATAGTGAACTCTCTAGAAGAGTACATTCTGGAAGTTTTAAGAATTGAAGAAATACAATTATTTTATTATTTGGTCTCACATACAATAATCTCCCACTTGAGACCAAATTGAAGCATGGGTGAATAATTTCCATCTCCTTACTACTGATCCAATCCCAAAATATCTTTGTCATGTTTGCATCACAACAACTAAGGTTCTACAAAGCTCATGCTTATCCCTTGGAAAAATCTTTGTTAACATATTGTCTTATGTGTGTATTTTCTCCAACTGTAGTAGCCCATCATGTAGCACTCTACGAATCCAATGATATCTAACATCGATATCCTTTGTCTTAGAATGAATGGATGGATTTTTGGCAAGATGGATTGCACTTTGGCTATCACAATTCAGTGCATACTTTTCTTGCTGCACACCTAGTTCCTCTAAGAACCTCTTCATCCAAAGCATCTCCTTGCATGCATCAATTGTTGTAATATACTCACCTTTGTGGTAGAAAGAGACGCCATATTTTTTAATCTTTTGAGGAGGATACAACTGCACATACATGATACAATGCGATTCAGATGGAGGTGGCGGTTGGTGATGGTGTGCAATGTTATACATGAGGATTCAATAGCACAACAGACAATGGACAATATAATGCCTTATCTCTTGAGGAGTGTGTTGATGGGGATTCCACTGTTGACATTAGTAGTGAGAGTCATGAGGTAGCACCTCAACACTGTGATCAAGAGTCACGCCAGTTGAAATGACAACTAGGAGTCAGTGAGGACATGATCATGGAATCCATTAGACACATTGATGATACACACACATTGATGGTAGGATCTTATTGGATGGCCTCAATGGCGCATGATAGTTCAGAGGGGAAGCTTTCCCAAAATGACCTCCTTAGTGAATTTAATTAAAATATGCTCCATAATAACTCAAAATTACAAAAATCGTCGAATTGCAATGAAACCAAAGACAAACTATGCAGAATGGATCCTAATGAGGGAATATGATGAATGATGCAAGTCGGGCCTAATAAAATCCCTCAATATCTCCTGAAATCACTATCACCCCCATCTTGCTACTCTGGCAGGCATCCCACTCTTTAACATAGAAACATCCAAAAATGGGGACATTACAGTTCTCCCTGCTTGAATATTGCTTGTCCTCAAGAAATAAATGAAACAATATATATATGATACCAGGGTCCCATATCCACCTATGTGACATGTAGTATGCTCCCCTAAAGACATGGCCCCTCCAAGTGCTCACCAGACATGACACCCAAATGCTCATGTTGAGTAGAACGATCATGTGCAATGGATCCTCAGTCAACTCCTCAAGCAACCGCTCCACTTGAATCTCAACTCCATAAAACTCTGGACTAATAAGAAATCCAATCCATGGATCCCATATCAAGATGTGAACTGCAATGCCCTGTGAAGAATAGTCCTGCAAGATATCAACACCATGAGTCTCCTAAAGACCGTGAACCAATGGAATAAGTAAATACAATATCCATCCATCAATAAGTCTCACACCTAAACCCATCTCCCAACTACCATCTCCAACAAACTCTAGACCCTCTGCTAACCAAGATGATGATTTGTTGATATATCTGAACCTCAACCAAGGAGATCCATCCTGCCACAAAGCATCCTCATCTCGTCCTTCTCTCAAATTCCCCCAACAATGGAAGGAATCAATCATGCAAGTCCATGAAACTCCCATGCACTCTAGAAGAGCACCAAACCCTACATCACATAACTCTGATTGTGCCATTCCATGTATCTCGGTATGCTGATAGCCATGTTGTCCTGCCCATAATCACTAAAATCAACCTCCCTTCCAACCCACACTATTGCCTCCAGAGTCCCATGCTCTAGTAATATCCCTATCATGTCAACCCTACTACATATCTCTAGTTCCCTAGGGTCGAGAGAAGCTAACATACTCTCCCAACTCAATACTGAAACAAGGGTGGCTACGAAATCATGCCTTGACTCATGATGCTGACATACCAAACATGCCCCCATGTGTTTCATGACATCATCCTCGAGATTACCCAAGGAGAATCTCTCTCTGACCTGCTAACGAGGATTGAAATGTCCAAGTTGTCCAACCATAGGTACATCATGTACATTCAATATCTTTGATGTTGCTTGTTGTGACCATACATCCTGCCAATTGACCTCATAGACCTCATCAAAAGCATCTTTCCATCTCTTCTCCCCATCCTCATCCTGCTGAGACTCTGAACCTATATCCACCTCTAGAATATACTCTGTCCCATGGATGAAAATGCTCTCTGTCACGCCCAAAGTATCATCATTTTGTCTCAGACGAACCTCCCCTATCCTGTTGTATATAATGATATATCCCATGTCTGAAGGTCTCTGTCTAACATCTCTCTATGTCCCACACAACTATATTTAGGACTGGGGAGTGTCATGTGCATTGGTCAATCCAAAAGGCTTGACCAAGAACTGATCCATTGGCACCCATGGTGAATAATCGCCTGTACTCATCACTAAGCCCCAACCATCGGGTACAATAGTAGGTAACTCCACAAATTGTTGGTCAATTACTCTGCCTCCATCATCACTCATATAAATACTACTACTTTGAATGTGATCTCCCATATCTATATATTGTTGCAAGGTAGAGGAATCTCCATGCTCCACTAAGTATGTCTCCTCCTTGCACTCCCATGCATCCCTATGGATCCCACTATACACCGCTGCATGTCCCTATGAACTACTACTCATCACTGTATGCCCCTGTATACTCATGCAAGCTCATGTATCCTCTTGCATCATCATGTATCCTAGGTGTACTGCTGGGTCAACCTCTACATGGATGTCAAACAATCCTATATCCTCTTGCATCATCCTATATCCTGAAAGTACTACTGGGTCAACTTCTACATGGATGTCAAACAATCGTGGAACCCAAATGGAAGTGTCCTCATAACTTCTCCTAGATCTGGAATCCCCAAGTGTATGTGTATGACTATGTAACACCCTGTTTCCCCCAGTCTGTAAATATAACTATATTGGCCAAGGAACTATGGAAAACCTAAAAGTGAATGTTTGATTTGATGGACCTTTGTACAAAAGGTCGATGAATGTAAATTATGTTGTTTTAATAGAAAATGGCTACGTGATGCATGAATTTTGAAAGAGGGGATGTGCTAAGAGAAAACCACGAGTGCTATGAAAGGTGGTGGAGGGGACCCAGAATGGTTGCGTTAATCTCCATCGAACTAGTACCATGCTGGAATTAATTGCTTAGATCAGAACAACCCTCTGACCCAGGAATGAATTACAGTCAGGCTGGTAGGTGGGAAGACCTCCTCAAGAGTTAATGAGGGGATGGGGCAGACCAGTCATCCGTAAGTCTTCCAGACCTGACCACAGATTGGGAATTCAAGCCACACCCAATCTTGCTGAGGAAGGCAAGGAAGAAAGTGTGGTGGGAAGAGGAATACCTACAGAAAAATGCAGAGACAAGAGTGGAAACTCTCAGGTCCGAGGAAGGACTGAAAGAAGAATAGTGATTTATGATCACATAAAATAGAGATTGAGCTAGGAGAAGGAGAGTAACCTTTTTCCTTATCTATTTCTGTATTGGGAGAAGGAGAGTAACCTTCATCCCTAACTTTCGTTGAGCTAAAAGTAAGAGATTGAATCTCAAAGCATCGTGGCTTAAGCTCGGGGGTGGCCAGTGATAAATCCATTGGGAGTGATTCAGCCTATGGTTGGGTGGAAATGAGCACCCCTTTCAGTAGTTGCATCATGCTCTATGGTTCTGATAAGTGTTTTCTTGCCTTATGCTTTGAATTGTAAATAATGGATGCATGCGAGTATTTACATGTCTATAAAGGGTTCTTTCTCTGTATTAAATGATTAAGTTATGAGTATGTGTTCGTTCCCTTGGGAACCTATATTTCAGTTTGATTTTCCATACACCCCAGTTTAATCACTCGAAGGTGCTTTCCCTAGGAATTTACATCACCGTTACAGAGTCGGAGCAAGCCTATGGGCATAGCTACCATTTTGGTAACCTCACAAGTTACTTTTCCTTGATTTAGAGCTTAAATATTTGTGAGCTGGGAAGTTGTTCCCTTCAGACCAATAGTCTAGGAGACTCTGAACTCATGCCTATTCCTTAACCAAAAACCTGACTAAGAGAGGGGATTATAGCCCAAGAGTTATATGAAGATCCATGCTACCTGGGTCTAGGAACCTTGGAGCTTGAGGCTCCAAGATGTCAAATTGCACAATAGTCAAGTTGAGCCCTGCAATTGCTATGAACCGTTAATATATGAACAAAGATCGAGGGTGGGGAATCACTGCAGAGCACGAAGGTGAAAATAGCAGACACGCTAGTTCGCGGCCCACAAATCACCCTTGCCATTGATCTCAATGGGTTGGAAGATCAACGATCCCAGTTAGACTAGAATCAAGCGAGCACTTTCTAGATTGCAAAGGTTGAACTCTCTGGTAAAGAGTACGCATGTTGGGGCCACACAATTTTTGTGAACCGTCGATCATTGTTGACCTTCGATTTGAGTTTGACGCGATCCCTGAAATGCAAGGAGCATGTGGGATGGATAAATCTTCAAGGAGATCAAGATTAGAAGAGATAGGATTTTCAGGAGTGAAGATGAAATCTAGGAGATGGGTCGTAGGAGGAGCAAAGGTCGAATCCTTCGAGCACTTAGAAAATATTCTAAGTTGAAGTAAGTCAAAAGCTCAAGAGGAGGAGTGATAATGGCCGTTGGATCACAATGCCAAGGATCGACAGCCATCTGATCTAAGCAAGGTGCACGAACCTTAGCACTTGGCACATGCAAGAGAAGGGAACTTACCAAAGTTATGAGGTCCCAAAGTAATTTGAGGTCATCCATCACCAGGAGGTTCATCTGGATAGCCAGATCTAGATGGATATGTGGCGATGGATCACGGACTTCAGAGGAATATGTTTGAGGGTTCTCAGTTGAAATTTGAGATTTTCAAACCCTGAAGACCCAAAGTGAATCTGGACCGCCAGATCCAAAGGGACATGTGGCGACAGATCGTGGACTCCGAGGAAATCTGTGCAAGAGTTTTTAGTTGAGATCTGAGACTCCCGAAGTTCGGAGAGCCGAAGAGCCGAAGTAAACCTCAAACGTCGGATCCCCCAAGTGAATTTGAGCTGTCAGATACCATGAGTTTAGGAGGAGGAAAGTTTGAGACTTGAGACTTTCGAAGCCCAAGGAGCCAGAAATCCGAAGTAAATCTCAATCATTCGATCAACCGGAGCAAATTTGAATCATTAGATCATCCAAAGTAAATCTTAAGTGACGGATCAATTGAAGTGAATCCAAGCCATTGGATTTCATTAGAGACATAGCGTAGATCTGTGAGTTCTATGTAAAGTCTCGAAGTAATTCATAGTCGTCAGATTAATAAGGGACGTGGCGTGAATGTGTGGACTCCGGATAAAGTCGCAAAGTAATTCATAGCTGTCAGATTAAGAAGGGATGTGGCATGAATCTATGGACTCTGGGTAAAGACCTGAAGTAATCCTTGATCGTCATATCAAGTGGACACACGTCCGTGGATTATAGCCTTCCGATAAAAGCCATTGGGAAAAAAAGGGTGAAGTTTGAGATTTGAGATCTGAGAAGTCCGGAGACCTGAAGGAGATCTTGACCGTTGATTGAGAAGAGGGCCACAAGACCGTTGATCTAGTTGAAAGGTGAAACACCCGAGGTAGAAGCAGGGCCATTGATTTAGGAGGAAAGGTGTCTACAAATTGTCAACTCCAGAAGATTGATGTACAGAGGAAAGCAGGGTTTGATATTTGAAAAGTACGAAGTCCGGAATAATGAAGGAGATCACATCCGTTGATTTAGGAGGGGCAGATCTAGTTCATGGATTTGAAAAGGGAAGATTTGAACCGTCAGTTCAGATAGTACCATCAATATCGGGAGATCGACGGTCCCGTAGCATTGTGAGGATTGGAGGTGCACGAAGTTTAAAAAGTTGAGGCGGGCCGCAATCCAAACCCTGGTTTTGGAGAAAGGACACATGGAGGCTCGAGAAGAATTGTGGGCCAAAAAGTAGTTTGGTTTCAAAATTCCTTTGGCCACACATGTAATTGTGTGTTTGCATGAGGTCATCAGCCAAGGTCATATCCGAGGAGGGGCCAAGAGAAAAGGAGCTAACGCCAACTCCGAGACTTCGCTAAAGCACGAAGGAGAAGGTCGCGGGTATCATAAGACCTGCACTAGAAGATGAAAGGGCCTGTGTTTGATTAAGAGTTGAGACTATCAAGTTCTCTAAGTCTTTTTTGACTTAGAGAATCAGAGAACCTTGATCGGAGGGTCAGGTTGAGTCCCAGACTTCCCAAATTAGGAATCGTAAAAGGAAAGGATTTGTTCCTGTAAGGAGGACAATTTTATTTTTATTTTTCACCCCATTGTGGGTGTGTTATAGACTAGCTGTCTTAGAACCCCTCATGAATGGTGGTCCCCGTGACACATGGACATCCTCCTATGCATCTTGATCACATATCTCCATAAGAATTAGTGATCCTAGGTACTCCTCATGCTCCTTCATCATTTGATGCTCCTATATCAATCCCCTAACATCCTATGGTGATGTATCTAAAGTAAATACCTGAATCTCTGCTAAGATAGGTGTATTGGATCCTTGACTAGTCTCCTCAAGGAGCTCCTCTAATCTGGACCCTGATTCCTAAAGGGTTATCTGTGCGCCTTCCAATAATCCCTGTGTGCTTACCAACTCATGAGTGAGTCGGTCCACCTCAGTCTCCCTCTCTTTCAGTTCCCTATGATACATCTCACCAACCTCGAAGAGGTAATATATATCCATAAGTAGCTACCGATAGTCGGTCCTCATCACCATCACTCTCTCCCTAAGTGTCTCGAAGTCATCAATGGAAATATCCTCCTCCAAACTATCATGTTCCATCAAGGCCGTCCAACAAGATCCTGCCACCAATGCGTGTGTATCATGAATGTGTCTATTCGATGCCATGATCATGTCCTCACTGACTCTCAATTGTCTTTTCAAGTGCCATGACTCCTGATTAGAGTCTTGCTGAAGTGCTACCTCATGAATCTCACTACTAATGTCAATAGTGGAATCCCCATAAACCCACTCCTCAAGAGATAAGGCACTGTATTGTCCGCTGTCTGTTGTGCTATTGAATCCTCCTGTATGTGACTGCACACCATCACCAACTTCTACCTCCATTTGAATCTCATTGTATCCTATATGTGCAGTTGTATCCTCCTGAAAAGATTACAAAAAATGGCATCTCTTTCTATCACAAAGGTGAGTATATTACAACAATCGATGCTACCTCCATTTGAATCACACTGTATCCTATATGTTCAACTGTATCCTCCTATGCACTCACTATACTAATGTCATCTACACCTGGATCCCATAAAAATTTTCTATGGTCATCCCATCCAATAAGGAATGCATCCTTGTCACTGAAGACTAGTCCTAGAAGTAAGTATCCCAACAAGCTATCAGTCTCCACAAATTTGATCTATCAATGAAATCCCCAAAAGAGGTGATTTACTCTCCCCATATTGATAGGTATGTATATAATCATCTGTCTCCAAGTAATGCCTCTCATCCTAACTCTGTAGATCCACATGTCCCTTGTGTTCAATCCCTACACAAGGCTCCTCTACCATATCAAGAATGCCACTGATATCCTCATGTGTTGTGGCTAGCATAGGTGTCTAAGAAGATGAAAAATGTCTCATTCTCATCATTGAAATCTCATCATACCCCATACATGAATTCCTAGTAGTCAAGTCAACACCCAAAGGTAGGTCATCCAACTTTTGAATCTCATCATGCCCAGGTTCAAATACATATGCACCCTCATAAGCACCCTGGCCATCACTTCGTCGATCAAATGCAAATGAGACTTGGGACTTCTCTAATGAGGCATCTAAGACCTCATCCTCATATACATCCTCTCTCATCGCTATCATAATGCATCTCAATGTAATGCACTCTCCCTTTACCCATGCATCTGTGATCCGACTCCCATGGTTCTTTGCAACTGTATCAAAGTTCCCTACTAGCATGTGGTGATGTATCTACCTCTCTGACTTCTTTGGCTCTAATTTCCTTTGCTATGCTACTCCAATAATTGAATTCTTCCATATTTTTGGCCCATAATGCGACCTCATCTTTGCTCCACCTAGTAATTTTGATGGACACAAACCGTTGGAATGTTACTTGAGCCCTGAATGTCTCACTAAGGGCTTGATATTCCTCATAAAAATATATGATATCCTCTGCAAAATACATTTCTCCTCTAGATCATCAATTCTTATCATAGGCTGGGGAAGGACTTTTTCTCTGATACCACTGTAAAGTTCCCAACCCAATTTTGATATAAAATCAAAACTATGTGGTTGAGAGTTTTATCCAAACACTTTGCTTGTTGGGTCAAAGCCTTGACTAATCTATGCTTCTTGTTGTCCCCACTTGCATGGTATGTTAATGATATATTTTGGTGACCAAGGAGATGGATTGTGACCTTCTTATAGCTCCCATTATATCTTCTATTTGGTTATTTAGCTTGTTGTTATAGTTATGACAACAAAACTCCTTGAATCATTTTGTCAAACAATTGGCATGTTTGTATTGTTATTGAGTTTGATCATGGTTTATTGCATGAAAAAATTGTGGATGATAGAGACGACAACCAACAATAATAAAGACAACAAATATAGCACAAGAAATCCACAACTAAGATCTGAATTTACTCAATAACAATTATAGTGAACCTCCATACAAATATAGATCATATCTGGAATACATGTAGCTGCATAATAGGAGTGGCTGAAGATGCCTCCAATACAATATAGAATGGTGAAGATATGAACTCTCAAGATTCCCCGAAGTTGCAAACAAGATATCTCCAAGAGACAACTCGAACACTAGTTGTTATGTGATTCCTTCTCTAACAAGTGTGCCCTTTATGAAGTTGTAGCAAACTAAGTAAATTCGACCTCCTCCTCTTGAGCCTTCAAAAAAATGAAACCCACTATCAAACTATAGATCATGTTTTAGGAAACCCCTATGATGAATCTCCAAGTTGTTGGGAGTGATCTCACACTCCAACCCACTAGATCTAAGATGAATATTGTGCCCTCCTGAAGAGAAATGCACCCCACTAGAGAATATATTGAATCTGTGGGAGAATTCCCTCAAACACTGATGAAACTATATGTTGGTTTGGTGAAAATAAATCCTAGAACAAGATCTATTGAATATCTAGTCACTGTAAAGAAAATTGAACCTGTCCTCCTCAACAAGTGTGCCCCAACCTGCAGAAATCCTGCACTAGTGTGCCCCCTTGACAAAACTGATGCCTGAAGTAACTATGAAATGATGTAGAATGGTGAGGGATGGATTTTTCACCTCCTTGACCAAGCTTGGATAAGGAAAGATGGATGGAATATTTCACCACCGAGCTGATCTCTAGGGTTTGTTCATTCAAAACCCTCAAAACCCCGAAGTGTCATGGGCTCTCTAGCTAAGAAGCCAGACATAAAAATGACAATCAACATAATGAGAGAATAGAATCCCCAAACCCTCTTTTATACTTATGTTCATATTTTATCTCCAAGTGTTTTTAACTTTATTTTTAATATTCCTTAATAAAATCACTTTATTAATTAATTACCTGTTTTTCCCTCTAAAAAGTGACTTATTTGTCCTTATGGCTTCTTTGGCCACTGAAAGTCACTTCTCATCATCTTATCCTATAGTGCTCTTCCTCCCGATTCTGATGAGATATCACACTAAGAGGTTTCTCCAAGTATTATGCCAAAAATGACCTCTTTAGTGAATTTAATTAAAATATGCTCCATAATAACTCAAAATTATGGAAATCATCGGAATGCAATGAAACCAAAGAAAAACTATGCGGAATGGATCTTGATGATGGAATATGATGAACGATGCAAGTCAGACCTAATAAACCCCCCCAATATCTCCCGAACTCACTATCACCCCCATTTGGCTTCTTTGACATGCATCCCACTCTGTAACATAGAAACATCCAAAAATGGGGACAATACACATCCAATGAAGTTGTGGGAGAGCGATTTATTAAGTATCAAGTTGTACAAACATCCTCTTCCCAAAAATGTTTAAGAAAATCAAAATTTGAAATCATGCATCTCACCTTCTCCATTATTGTTCATTTTAGTTGTTCCATTTTGTTGTGGGGTGCGAGGAACGAATTTTACATGCTTTATGCCATGTTTACTAAAATATTATTCAAAGGAATTAGATCAATACTCCCCACCATTATCATTTCTAATACATATCAATAATTTGTTAATGTCCCTTTCAACAACCATATGAAATTTCTAAAAACTATCTAAAACTTGATCCTTTCCTTTAATAGGGAAATCCCACACATTTTTTGATGTAGCATCAATACATGTAATAAAATAATCAACTCCTCCTAGTTATTTTACATTAATTGGGCCACAAACATCAGAATGCATCAAATATAATATTTTTGTATCCCTTTTAAAATTATTCCTCATAAATGATAACCTTTTCTATCTACCCATAATAAAATGTTCACAAAATTTAATATCTGTACCTTTTATCATAGGAAAAAGGTTTTTGTCAACAAGGATTTTCAGACCTCTTTCTATCACATTCCCATGTCTTTTGTGCATAGATCTTTGTAGGCTCCTCCTTTGCAATAGCAACAATATCTCATTTCTACAATTTTGGTTTTAACGTGTAGAGAGTGCCTATTTTCTTCCCCTTTGAAACAACCAATGATCCTTTTAGAATTTTCCATCCTCCCTTGCCAAGCACTATATGGAAGCCTTCATCATGTAGCTTCTCAATTGAAACCAAATTCATTCTCAACTATGGTACATGCCTGGATTGTTTAAGCAATAAACTACAACCATCTTCTATCTTTATTAGAACGTCTCCCACTCCTTCAATATTATAAAAACTATTATTACCCAAGTGAACCTTACCCATATTCCCTAATTTATAAGAAAAAAAAAATTCTTTGCTTGGGGTAGCATGGTAGGAGGCTCCTAAATATAAAATCCAATCACTATCATGAGTAGAAGTATAAAGGCATGCATCCTCATAAGAAACAATAATTAATACCTCACCATGTGTTACAATAGCAATAGCTTCTTCAATATGGTTGTTTTTGTTGGTTGTCTTTTGGTCATTTTTCTCCCTTTTAAATTTCCAACAATCTCTTTTGACATGGCCAAATTTTCCACAATGAAAGCAAGTTATTCTTCCATGCCTAGACTTTGACCCACATATAGATATTGATCGCTCTAATTTATTTTTGATTGGTTGCCTTCCTCAATCACCAAGAGTTAATTCCTCCATATTTTGCATTTCTTCTCCCATAGATTTGCTGCACATATCTTCATTTAATAAGCTATTAGAAACATCTCAAAACACAATTTATCTTTTGGTGCCACATTACTTATGGTGAGCACCAAGTTATTCCAAGTGTTTAACATTGAGATCAAGGGTAGGAGTGCTTGGATCGCATCATAAAATACAATATTCCACGAAGTGAGATGGTTCAACACCGTGTGCAACTCATTTAAGTGTTCATCCACTAGATTTCGTTGCTTCATTTTGAGATTAAACAATCTCTTCATAAAAAATAATTTGTTGATCATTGTATCTTGTTCATATAGATCATGAATCTTTTTCCATAAGGACTTGATTGTATTTTATTGAGAGACATGGAAGTATACTATGTCTTCCAAATACTGTCAAATAGTAGCATTTGTATTTCAATCTAACTTCTCCCATCTTTCATCAATCATCAATGAGAGTTTCCTTGATTTCCCCTCAATCGGTAATTGCAGCTCTTTCAAGGTCAATATATCTTCTATTTTTGACCTCCATATGGTGAATTTTTCCCCGATAAGATTTTCAATATTTATCATCTTCTCCATTGTATTCGCATGTAAATGGATCCTACACACAACAAATCTTCAACAAAACCTTTCTCTGATACCAATTGATAGGTTAAAAACAATAGTCAACAATA
>ML781739.1:23446-74920 GCA_009831015.1 Picea engelmannii
AGTGAAGTCTACATCAAATGGTAATAGAGTTGGTTTAATAACTTGCATGTGGGGATAGTTCCAACATGGTATTTATTTGGTAGATTTGTTGAAGGAGGTTACAACTCTCTAGCAAGGGAACTAGGTATATTTTTTAGATAATCTACAAAAGAGAGTCTTAGAGAGTAGGGAGATTGTTGAGATGGAAATATGGTATGGAGAAAAAGTGCTCGAGTTGGAGGAGGTAGGAGTAGATATTGCAAATATGAAGACAAGGTTAGAAAGAGAATACAAAATTTATTTGAACAATTTGAATCCTTGAAGGGTCCTTGGAGAGAAATCCAAACAAGATGGATTATGAGAGTGAATATGAGTGGGAGGAGGTGTGTCTTTAAGAGGCACATTAGTTTGCCTTAGAATTTGAGGAGAAGTTGGATACAAGAAAATAGGGTGTGAAGGGAGAAAGAATTATAAAAGGGGCATAGAAACCATGTGAAATATTAGAGGATGAACAAGAAATACAATGAACAAATGAAGAGCCTTAGGATGATTTAGAGAGTGAGAAGCATGAGCAATAAGGGGTTGTGATCAATTGGATTTTAGATGAAATGGAGGAAGATCATGTGATTGCATGAATGCTAGGAGAAGAAGGTGAAGATATTATGATAGAGCATGTGTTGCAAAAGTTTCATCCAAGTGAAGAAAAGGAAGAGGCACATTTGGAGAAGGTTCTCATGTGAAGTTTTTAATCCATTAATACCTTGTATGTTGATTTGTGTGCACCATAAAAATAAAGTGTGAATGTTATTGCTATGGGGTTTTTTATGCTTGTGAGTGATAAAAACACTCTCTTGGTCCACTACTAGAGATATGAATATACAATGAAAGATGATGGGAAAATAATATAACCAACTACACTATCCTCAAGCATGTACAATAGATATAAAATAATTAAATAATGGATTCAATAATTTAAATAACATTAAACACCAATTTTGGGGTAAAGAGAGAGCACTAATTTATTCCAATGGAAAATAAAATAAAACATACACTATATCAGATAGGGAGAGAGATTGTAGTAGGTGAGGTCCAATATTTTCCTCGGGAGGATCCTTTCAAGGTCTATTCAGGCTCAATATCTATCTATGGTGAAGTTGGGAAACACTTTCCTTTGTGAGTGGTAATTTTGGAGGATAAAAGAGCAACAATAGCGTAAGAAAACAAGAAACAAGGGTAAGAAAACAAGAAACAAGTGAATGGAAGCAATGGACTCCTCAATCTTACTCTTCATTTCAACATAAATTTACTTTAAATTTCTTCTTCTCAATGCTTATCCTTTTCTTATATTTATAATAAAAATTGAACATCCAATTTGAACTAGTTCTTGTAATACCCCTAGGACGAACTCCAAATTGTAATTGTACATATAGGATGGTGAGCCATGATACTTTGGGCCATAGTGCCCTTGTATATATGTTTTGAGGCTAGAGTGTCTGTGTTATTATTAGGCTGGAGATACAAGATGCTAAAAGGCCAACAAGCCTATCAATGTAATATGTAATCACACTCGATTTATTAATACAAATACATCACTTCTACAAACCAACTAGACAAAAGAGTATGGGGTGCTAGAACTCCACTAGAAAGGGAAAGGGGGGCTAAGGGTCTAGGAAGAGGGGCTAAGCCAAGGGGGCTTAAGTTAAGGAAATATTAGATTAACATTTCCTAAAGTCTAAAGCATGGGATATCTAGTTATCCTAAGTTCCTAAGTGTGGGGAACATATTTCCATGTGGGGGCCCATGTAGTTCCCAACATGAAAAGTGTCAAGTTGGAAACATACAAATATATTTTGGAGACTTAATGTATTTTGGGATAATTCTAATCATTCCTCTCATCATTCTCACCTTGAATCTTTCCATCTATACTCTCCTTTCCATCCATAGCCATACCTGTACTTGGGAGCTTGGACAACTTCCTGTAACCAGTGATTCCTTGGAGGTCTGAGATAAAGAAATAGACCGCCAGGCTTGTGTGCATGTTGAAGAAGCAAGTTTTAAGGACCTTTATCATTCTCTCTAGGTGAGATAACTTCTCATAAAATTTCCCTGGATGTTGGCAATAGCTACAGAGCTCTGAGGTTGTTTGTCCGACCTATTGTTGAAGCCCCAGAAGGGAAGTGGGGCAACACAAGGAATATTGAGAAGAGAAGGGGTATAATTCCTTGGGTGGTATGGGTTTTGGGAAATGAGAGGCTACATGCTAGTTGCAACATTGGACACCTTTTCTTGAGTGTTATTGTGTTGATTATACCTTATCCTAACTTAGGAATCCTTCCTTGGTGGAGTTTCTAGCCCTAGCTCGGGGGTGACTCTACTGTTGAGAGTTTCTAAGCAACATAGTTTATGGGTGGGAGGAAAGTATGAGGTCTATATGCATTTGGTCATTTTCAACAAGATAAGTATCATCTATGTGTTTGTTGGATTACTGTATGAATATTTATACATTTTCTTTTACAAATTTTTCTTCTATATTTATACTTGAAATCCATATACTCTTAGGAATGCATTTACAATTATATGTAGAGATTTTATTAAAAGTATTTGGTATTAGAAAGGTGGAATTATTGAGTGGCATGGCCCATCTTGGGGATGGGGATGCTACAATGTGGTATAACAACTCCAATTTCAACACCGAGCCTGGATGGGCCAAATATAGAGCATAAAAGTGAAAATTACAGAGTATGCATGTAAATTGTTTGTCAGAATTCCAATTCAATCCTTTATTGGGAATTATTGACATGTAATTGAGAGAAATATTGGAAATTATAGTGAAACAATGGTGTATTTTATGTAATTGGGTGGAACTGGGTGAAATTGGGAAAAATCCCCAATTTCTGAAATGCAATTCATGGAGAAATTCAACATGGATAATTTGAATCTCAAATGAAAATGTTAAATTTATAATATTAGGGCTGAGTTTGGCTATCTGAATCTAAATACCAAGCTTCAATGGAGGCCCAAAAAATGAATTTTGAAATTATGCATTATCAAACATTTTGGGGAAAATGGAAAATTTTGGGTTGTTTTCCATACAGTGACGTGGGAGCCACATATCAGTTGATGTGGCAAAAGGATGACATGTATTTCCATGGTGGTAGGTCCATAATGGAAATAAGTGGTAGGTGGCATGTGTTGTGGACCTACGGTGGTGAGTGACTTTTTGTCCGATAGAACCATGAGTCTGAGACCCATGGAACCTTGTTTGTGGGGTGGTCCCTTGGTGGTTTTGGAAGACACTAGGGGGGTGCAATGAATGTGGGGCCACCATGTAACAATAATGGAAACCAAAAATTTCCATTGCAGACTCCCCCCTTTGTTAACTATCAGTAGGTCAAGGGGGGGGCACGATGCAATGATGATCGTTGATCTTGATCGCGATTGTTGATTGACGCCAAAATATTTTTCGTTGGATCAAATGGGTGTGAAATTATGTGCATTGGGTAAAATGGGTGCAGGATGGTTCCCACCCATCCACATGACCCAACAAATAGGTGCCACATGGAATCTAGGTTGTGGGGCACGAAAAAAAAAGATGTGCGCACTGGTGGAGGTAAGGAAATAATCAAGAGAGACGGAAGAAGAAGGTGTAAGGGTTTGATGAGCTAGGCTAGGGTGGAAAAAGGCTGACATGACATCAATTATAGGGTTCCAAGTGGACCCAAGGCACCATATAAGCATCCTAGTCAACTCAAATCCTTAGAAACAATAAACATTTGATGGAAATTTACTGTGATTCTCAGGTCATTAACTTGGAGGCCAATTTTGAAGGCCTAAAAAATGTTTATGATAGAGCTCTGTAGATTAAATGATAGAGCTCGAAGATATATTTTTGATGATATAAACTATTTGTCAACTGATCATGTATGAGGGAGTTACAGACCAGCTAGTGTAGGGTAATTTTTCGATACCAGTTTTCTCTGAGGGCCATAACTTCTTGCTTAGGAATTAGATTGGGGCACAAGAGTAGTCTACAAAAATTTCTTGAGCCATAGAATTAATACATGAATTTAAATGAATATTCTGGGTACCTAAAAGTGCACAAAAGGAGGAAAAATACACCTATAGCCGTGAATGCTAAAAATATAAATTGGCCTTAAAATTCAGCAGGTTGTATCTATCATCCTCGAGCTTGGATGAAGGTGAAACATGGTTAGTTTGTCAAAAATATGGTCATGAAGGAACCTAGTTGATATCCTATCAAAAATCCAAAGGAGCAGGTGCAAAGATGCATGGGAATAACTAAAAATTGCACCTAGTTGAAGGGTGTAAAAAAGGAGTAAATCAGGGATGATTTTAAGGATTTTATATAGTTTTTATAAAATTTTGGAGAATTTTAAGGTAAAATAATTTTATCCTATAGAATTTGGGCAAATCATTTTTAAAATAACGAATCTTGTTTTTGGAAAAAACATGGAAAATTAGCCCATGAGTGAAATTTAGCCCCTAAAATCATCCATGGAGTAAATGGGTAATAATAATTGGCCGTAACTTTATGCTCAATATTTAGAATTGAGAAAGAAATCGGTTGTCGAAAATTTCTTGGATAGAAGATTCCAAAAATGCACCTATAAATTTGAATTGGACAGTCATATTCACAATATTGGTTGTGGATCTTGATTATATTCCTGTTTCATAGGTCTTTGTTTTCAGTTTTGTTTATACCCCATGAAGATTGTACACCCCTCCACGTGGGGGGGTTTGCCCCCCTGCGGGGTGTGGGGGCAAGCGGGCCCTCGTTGGGGGTTCGGGGGCGAAGCCCCTGAAGGGAAAATTGCCTTGTAAATATATATTGTAATTTCATTGTAAATCTGGATCGTTCATTATAAGGTCACATATCTGACGATAGAAGTTATGTTCGGGTTTTTTTCCCTAGAAGGAAACACTCTTTTATGAGGGAAATGTATTGCAACTATGCATCATTACGAATATTGTATTATGAGAGAGGAGACTGTGAGAGAAAGAAGAGGAAGTTACATTGGGTGTGTTGTAGGTTGTAGCCTTTCATTTGCTGGATAATAATAAAGGAAGGACCTGGCAATTTCTCTAGTAGACATAGCCCACACTGGGTGAACCACGTATATTTGTGTCTTTATCGTATTGTGTATATTTTGTATTTTATTTCCACATTCGTTTTTATTTTATTGCTCCACGATCTTGTTTTTCTAACAAATGGTATCAAAGCGAAAGGTAACTTCTTGGTTCAAGTGGGAGCAATGGAGAAAGATGGAAAGTTTAGGGTTGAGAAATTTAATGCCCAAAACTACCATTTATGGAAGATGTAGATGGAAGATTATTTATATCGGAAGGATCTATTCCTACCATTGGGTGGAATAGAAAATAAGATGACGACCATGAAGGATCAAGAATGGGAGGTTCTTGACAGAAAGGCATTAGGGACGATACAGATGAGCCTGGTAGTATCAGTGGCTTTCAACATTTCGAAAGAAAAGACAATGAAGGAGTTGATGGATGCATTGGCTAAACTGTATGAAAAACCTTTGGTGTCCAATAAAGTATTTCTAATGAAGATATTATTTAATATGAATATGTCAGATGTATTTCTAATGAAGAGATTTGGGTGCTGTAAAGAAAATCCTTGGTATGAGAATAACAAGAGAATGGAAAAATTGCAATTTGACATTGTCTCAAGGTGAGTACATAGAGAAGGTGTTGGAGAGGTTTATAATGCATAATTAAAAACCAGTTAGTACACCTTTGGCCATCCATTTAAAATTAACCATATAAATGTGTCCCAAGACATAGGAGGAGATATAATACATCTCCAAGTTCCCTTATTCATCAATAGTTGGCAACTTGATGTATGCGATGGTTTGCACAAGACCCGATATTGCACATGCAGTGGGAGTTGTGAGCATGTATATGAACAATCCAGGTAAAGAACATTGGGAGGAAATAAATTGGATTCTCAGGTATTTGAGAGGTATCTCTACTCATGCATTATGTTTTGGAGGTCCATACACTGTTCTACATGGATATGTTGATTCAGATATGGCCAATGATAAAGATAGCAGAAGGAGCACCAAAGGGTATGTTTTTATTATAGGTGGAACAATAGTAGGTTAGATTTCAAAAATGCAAAATGTTGTTGCAGTTTCAACAACTGAAGCAAAGTATGTTTCTTCTACAGAGGCTTGAAAAGAAATGATTTTGTTATAGAGGTTTATGGAGGAATTGGGAAAGAATCAAGAGAATAGCAGGTTGTACTTTGATAGTGAGAGTGCCATTCATATTGCAAATAACTTATCCTTCCATTCGAATACTAAGAATATACAACTTAGGTACCATTTCATATGATCCATCTTGGAAGATGGACATTTGAAGTTGGACAAGATACACACTAGCCAAAATCTTGCAGACATGTTAACAAAGGGAGTAACTAGGGAGAAATTGAGTTCCTTCTCAATTTCAATTGGTATTTAGGCATGAAGGTGAATAAAGTATGAATTCGGTGGAGACTATAAAGATTCTGAAAAAGAGATGTTAAGAGTTATAAAGATGATAATGAGAGGATTATGGAAGCCAAGGATCAACAAGATGGATTCAACATCAAGTTGATGCATAGCTTGGACATAATAGAGAAGAAAATGAATAAGGAGATAGAATACAACAAGTCAAGGAGTCATATATCTCATGCTAGAAGAGGAGAATATGAAGGTGATGATATACACCATCATCACTCACCAAGACACTTAGTTATAAGAGCACACAATAGTCCAGGCTTATCTTGTCATAAGGTATAAGAGGATGTTGGGAGTAGATGAAATGCAAGGAGAAATGAATAAGATCAAGCCTTCTACCTTTGATGGTGAGCACAAGAAGGATGAGGATGCAGAGACTTGGATGTTAGGGATGAGGAAATATTTTGAGTTGCATAATTACTCCTCAAGGGTAGAAGGAATACTTACATTTATAAAATGAAGGGGAAATCATCAATGTGGTGGGACCAACTCATGTAAGTACAACGCATTGAAGAGAAGAAAGTCACTTTGAAGTAGTTCAAAAGGTATTTTCAAAAGAAGTACTTGACCAAGTGTTATTATGATAGGAAGATAAAGGAGGTATTTGAACTCAAGCTTGGGATTAAGACCATGGATGAGTATGAAAGGATATTCTTAGAGCTGCTAAAATATGTTGACTTCACCAAGGATGAACATGTCAATATCGAAAGGTTCATGAGTAGGATGCCATCGATATTCAGTGACAAGATACTATATGATGATCCCAGACATTGGATGAAGTAATAATGAGAGCCAAGTGCCTCTATGATCAACATAAAGGAAGATCAACTTTCCAAAAGGCTTGGGAAGATAACAAGAAATGAAATATGGAGAAGGGGAAGAAGGGAAACAAGCCACCATTCATTAGAAATAATTCTTAGGGACAACTAGCTCCAAATGAGCCCAAAATTTCAAAAGCATTGGGAAAGAGACCCATGAATCAACCTAGGGAATGTTGGGGTTGTGAGGGAGATCACATGTATAGATATTTCACTCATTTAGGTGAAAAAGTGAGGACTATTCACAATGTACAAAAATATGATATGGTTGAGGACATGGGAAGAAATGTACCGGGGATCAATGCAACCCTAAATAAAAAGAAAGTTGAGTTTATGTCTCATATGATTGAAGTGGAAGGTAGACAAATAACCAATCCATTTCTATTTTAATTGATTCAATATCTAGTCATAGTTATCTAGATCCTAAGATGGTGGAAATATTTCATTTCCCAAGAAGAAAGCTTGGGAAATATTAGTTGGTTAAGCTATTACATGAGCTAAAATAAGAATTAATGATATGGTTAAGGGATGTCAAATGGACATGAATGGATTGAGCACCAAGGAATATTTGAATATCATACCATTGGGTTCATATGATTTCCTGATTGGCATGGTTTGGTTGGACAATAATCATTTTGTACTAGACTATTATAATAAGACATTTACTTGCTTGGATGAGGAAGGGAACTTGAGAGAAGTTTAAGGTATTCCAAGGTCAGTAACTATTATATAAGTTTCATCCTTCAAGCTAAAGAAAAGATTCAGGATAAGATGCCAAATATTTGCAGCACATATGAAAGAGACACCTAAGGATAAAGAGCCAAGCATTAAATATCATGTGATGTTGAAAGTGTTTGAGGATGTATTTAAAGAGATAATGGGGTTTCCACCGAAGAGAGATATTCATTTCTCTATCAATCTAATTCCTGGAGCACCCCAATGTCCAAGAATCCTTTTAGGATGAGTACACTAGAGCTGAAGGAATTGCAAATGCAACTTGAAGAGATTTTGAAGAAGGGTTATATACTCCCAAGTGTGTCACTTTGGGGTTCCCCAATATTATTTTTGAAAAAGAAGGATGGGACCTTGAGACTATGCATTGACTTTAGGGAGTTGAATAAGGTGACAATGAAGAATGAGTATCATCTTCCAAGGATAGATGATATTTTCGATCAGCTGGAAGATGCCAAGATATTCTCCAATATTGACCTCAGATTAGGTTATCATCAAGTGAGAATTAAAGAAGAGGATATTAGCAATACATCATTCAAAATGAGGTATGGCCATTATGAGTTTACAATGGTTCCCTTTGGGTTGTCAAGTGCATCAACTATCTTTATGAGTTTGATGAATAGTATTTTTAGAGATTACTTAGATACATTTGTCATTGTATTTTTGGATGACATACTTATTTACTATAAGTCTGAAGAATAGAATGAGCAACACTTTAGGATGTTTCTACGAGTATTGAGAGAGAATCAATTGCATGTAAAATTGAGAAAGTGCTCTTTCTATAAGAGGAATATACATTATTTGGGCCATATGATATCAGAGGAAGGAAAATAAGTGGATACATTTCGGATAGGAGCCATTGAGGTATGGACAAAACCAAAGAATGTCTCAAAGGTGAGATATTTCATGGGGCTTGTAGGGTATTATAGAATATTTATTGAGTTCTTTTCAAATATTGCACAACCAATCATTTCTTTGCGAAATAAGGGTGTTAACTTTGAATGGAACTTTGAATGTGAAATATGCTTTAAAAACTTGAAGAG
Organism: Picea engelmannii; assembly: GCA_009831015.1. Taxonomy (NCBI): domain Eukaryota; kingdom Viridiplantae; phylum Streptophyta; class Pinopsida; order Pinales; family Pinaceae; genus Picea; species Picea engelmannii. The sequence goes on from ML781739.1 coordinate 32,558, forward strand.
ATTATTGACAAGTGCACCGATATTGAGGATTACTGATCCAAACAAAGACTTGATTATGTGCATTGATGCATACAAGGAAGGGCTTGGGGGAGTCCTCAGTCAAAATGGCCATGTGATATTCTATGAATCAAGGAAGCTAAAAGAGAATGAGATAAATTATTCTACTCATGATTTATAATTGGAAGACATAGTGCATCCCTTGAAGATGTGGAGGCACTATCTCATGGGAAGAATATTTGAACTGAGGAGATACCATAGTGGTCTGAAATATTTGTTTGGACTACCAAATTTGAATGCTAGACAAAGTTGATGGCTGAAATTCATTAGTGAATATGACTTTGAGATAAATTATATCAAAGGAAAGAAGAACAAGGTGGCTAATGCACTCAATAGGAGATTCCACGAGATGCATGCTACAATCATTATCATGTATAAATATGATTTGAAGGACACAATTTTGGAAGCAGAAAACTCAGATCAACACTATGTGGAAACAAAGGAGAAATTACATCGAGATAATTTGTAGTATAAAATTCATGATTATGAGCTAAGAGAGGATGTAATCCTCATGTACAGGGGCAACATTTATGTTCATAATTCTTAGGATATAATTTTTCTTTTTTAAGAGACATGCATAATGTTCCTTATGCTAGGTACCCAAGCTACTAGAAAAAAATGATAGATGTCAAGAGCCAATATTTTTGGATAGGTATGAAGAAAGAGGTGGCCAAGTACATTGATAGATGTCTTGAATGTTAGAAGGTAAAGGATGAACATATACATCCAAATGGTTTACTACAACCACTACCCATTCCTGAATGGAAATGGGAAGAGGTGATAATTGATTTCATCACCAAGCTTCCTAGAATAGTGAAGAAACATGACTCCATCATGCTGGTGGTGGATAAGCTTACTAAAGCTATCCATTTTACTCCAGTGAAGATAAATCAAAAGGAAGCCAAAATTGCAGATATTTATATGAGGGAAATTTCTAGGCTTCATGGGGTTCCTAAGGAAATTATGTGTGATAGAGATCCCAAGTTCACATCAAATTTTTGGAAAGGGTTATTCAAAGGATTTGGGATGAATCCAAAATTTAGCGCAACATATCATCCATAGTTAGATGGGAAAAAAAGAGGGTCAATTAGGTGATTGAGGATATGTTGAGGATGTACATGATGGATAAACCATCAAAATTTGAAGATTATCTACATCTAGTTGAGTTTCCTTATAATAAAGGGTATTAATCATATTTAAAGATGACTCAATTTGAATCACTATATGGTTGAAAGTGCAACATGATAGTGAGCTGGGAAAACCCATCAGATCGAGCAGTGGTTGGGAAATAATTTCCTTGTTAAATGGAAGAAAAAATGGTGAAGATAAAGAAAAATTTAAAGGCTTCCCAAGACATGCATAAAAACTATGCAGATAAGGGAAGAATCACATAGATTTTAAAGTGGGTGACCATGTGTTCTTGAAAGTGAAGTCCAATAGAATTTCCTTGAAGTTGGAGAACCGTGCAAAGGTGGCAGTGAGATATCGTGGACCCTTTGAAATACTGGAGATGATTGGTCTTATTCCATACATTCTTGCAATAACTGCATCCATGTGCATTCATAATCTATTCCATGTGTCTTTGCTTAAAAAGTATGCACATGATGCCAATCATGTAATTGATTGGACCGTGATTCAGGTGGATCAAGAAGGAGACTTCTAAGTACAACTAATGAACATATTGGATCAGAAGTTGAAGTTGCTCTAGAATTGAGCAATAGGGATGGTAAAGGTCCAATGGACCTATTACATTCTTGAAGATGCAACCTGGGAGCATGAAGATGCCATGCAATAAGAGTACCCTCATAATTTTGAACATTTTTGAATATTTTGATTGTACATGTGTATATAATGCACTGAGGACATTGCATAAATAAGGAGGAGAGGAATGTAATACCCCTAGGATGAACCACAAATTGTAATTGTACATATAGGATGGTACTTTGGGCCAAAGTTCCTTTGTATATATGTTTTGAGGCTAGAGTGCCTGTGTGGTTATTAGGATGGAGAGCCCAGATGCTAAAAGGTCAGTGATCCTATCAATATAATATGTAATCAAAATCAATTTATTAATAAAAATACATCACTAGTGTAGACCAACTGGACAAAAGAGTATTGGGGGATAGAAATCCACTAGAAAGGGAAAGGGGGGCTGAGGGTCTAGGAAGAGGGGATAAGGTAAGGGGCCTTAAGTCAAGGAAATATTAGATTAATATTTTTGAACATCTAAAGCATGTGATATCTATTTATCCTAAGTTCATAAGTGTGGGGAACGTATCAACATGTGGGGGCCCATGTATTTCCCAACATGACAAGTGCCAAGTTGGGAACATGCAAATATATTTTGGAGACTTAATGTATTTTGGGATCATTCAAATCATTCCTCTCATCATTTTCACCTTGTCTCTTGCCATCCTTACTCTCCCTACCATCCATAATTGTACCTCTACTTGGGATCTTGGGAAACTTCATGTAACTATTGATTCCTTGGAGGTCGAAGCTAAAAAAATAGGTTGTCAAGATTGTGTGCATGTTGAAGAAGTGGGTTGTCAGGACCATGACCATTCTCTTTGGGTGAGAGAATTGTTGGGAATTGTTCCCTGAATGTTGGCAACAACTACAAAGCTCTGAGTCTTTCTGTTCAGATTGTTGTTGAAGCCTAGGAAGGGAAGTGGGGAAGTCAAAGGACTGTTGAGCAGAGAAGGGGCACACTTCCTAGGGTGGGATAGGCTATAGGAAATGAGAGGGTGTAGGCTAGTTGCAGTAGTTGGCACCTTGGATTGAGTGTTATTGTGTTGATTAGACATTAGTTTGTCTTAGGAAGCCTTCCCTGGTGGAGTTTCTAGCCCCAACTTAGGGGTGACTCTATTGCTGTGAGTTCATGAGGAGAAGAGTCTATGGATGCGAGGAAATTCTAAGGTCTGTACGTAGTTGGTGATTTACATAAATATAATTATCATATATGTGTTTGTCTAATTATTGTATGAATATTTATGTATTTTAATTTATGTGTTTTTATGCTATATTTATACTTGAAATCCATATGCTATTGAAGGAATGCATTTACAATCATATGCAAAGAATTTTTATAAATTAATTGGTATTAGAGAGGTGAAATTGTTGAGCGACATGGCCCAACTTGGGGCTAGGGGTGCTACATTTCCCATGTGAATTATCCTCCTTTGGCCATGGAAACCCATTTGCTTAATTAAACCCAAAGGAGAGACAAAGGACTGATGTTAAACATGAGCCTCAAGTCAGTCTATACTTTTGAATCTTTTTCAGCGTGATTGGTGCAAGTATTGAGGGATGTGCAGTGCCATCATCGAAATGGTCAAATGAAGGTTTGAATATTTTTAATGGTGTGTAAATACCCTATAGATCCCATAATAGTCTCATCATGTGAGTGATATGTGGATTTTCAATGATTCCTAGTATGACCACTTAAGTTTTGAAGGTGAGAGAAATTAGGGTGATAATAGTTGGTTCTTAATGTATGAGGTTAGAAGCATCTTGTATAGCTCATAGAGGTAATCTCTTTCCATACGGGTTTCATCTTGTTGACCAATATCATATTACTTCCATTTGTAAAGGGGCTTTTAAAATTGTGAAAAATAGATTCTGAAAAATAGAGTCAATATATTGTAGATATTGGGGGGGATGCGAACTATGGGGTGTATAAAAGGGTATTTGGTAAAAATATCCAATTTCTAGTAAAAATAGTGTTTTATTATTATTATTGGAAATATGTATTGGGAGCGGGTGTCAACAAAAAGATTTTGGGAGGTATTTATCAATATCTTGTGAAATTAGAGGTATTCTTTAATATTCAATGGATGCATGTTCTATGATAGAGGTTCACTACGTGGAGACCCCATATATATTTATTACCCATATTCTATAACATAAAGATATATAGGAGAGAGCATTGGCCATGGAGTATTTCCCAATAAAAGATGAAATAGGCCCCTTGCAAAACAAATGATGGTGAGGTGATACACACACATACACATTCACAATCTCTTGATAAATGTGGTAGGCATTCTCATGCTTATGAAATTGTTAAAGAAAAATACAATATGGGATCATGGCTAGAGGATCTAGAACATAACATATTTGAAAATGAATGTTCCCTCTGTCTAAAACATGGGAGGTAACAATGACACCTAGGGGGTGAATAATTGCATCACAAGGGAGGCCCTCTAAAGGTAGGGATGGAAAATGTGGAGATATTGATTTGTTAACTACCACATATATTCCATTGGAACAATTTGTCAGAGAAGATAATATATTATGCTAAAATATTTTATTATGCAGTTTATTTCGTTAGATCTCAAATTATTATTACTATCTCATTGCTTGAATTTATGAAAACAACTGAAATACAAAAATGAATAAACAATCAAATGGACAAACCATCCACACCAATGAAAACAATATGTATCTAGGGAAACCCAAAATGGGAGAAAACCCATATAGAAGGAGAGACACATGCTTTTCTCTTTTCTTTAGTTATAAAATGCAAGTACTAAGAAAGGGGGAATTCACTATGGAGATTCCTTTGATATTGTGGCATGAATGGATGGTACTAAATATTCTTCCTTCTAATTTGTGCTCTCAAATACCACTCCTACATGCTTTTTTCAACTGTGGAACAAGTAAAATACTAAAGAATGGAAACCACTCTTCTCCTGGCAGTCAAGTATTTAACATTGCGAGATAGCCATCTAGGGTTAGGGTTTTTTCATTCCTTAACCATAAATTAGTGATAAGGTTTGGAGCTTCTAGAATATTCTTGAAATTCCACATGTGAATATCCCCACATGTGTGAGAAATCAAGGCTAACATGGTATCCACTTGTCACCATGATGGTTAACAAGGTAGGTCAACTTGTAGGAGCCATAACTTCCACATACAAACTCTGATTGAGGTGATTTTCGCACTGTTGGAAAGGTTTCAATGTGTAGAAAAATGTTGAGGGGCTAGGAGATATTATTACAAAATTTTGACCCCAAAAAGTGTTGTTTGATGCCTAAAAAATGGCTCTAGAATGAACCCATTAAAATAGTACTTGCCACTAAAATGGGCCCAGCAAGCCAATTCCTTTAATTTTTCCACCTAGAAAGTACCATGATAGATGAAAAATTGTATAATGATCCAGTGCAAATCATACCTCCCCATTTAGGGAGGCTTTTTTGGAAAATCTGTTGTCATTAATGTCAAAGGAATACAATCATGTATTCCATGGATACAATAGATGAAGGTAGTAATACTGTGAATAACAGGTCCTAGGATCGAACCCATAGATAGATGGAGGAAGCGCAACAGAGCATATGGATTGCATAAACAAAGGATAATAAAAATACTTAAATTGAAGACAAATGATAAGGATGAAGTTTAGTATGAAATCGAGAAACATTTTGTATAAAATAAGGAACAACAACCTTCATATATAGTTGAGGAGTTAACCATGATCATTGATCATGTCGAATTGAAGCTGGCACATCTAGAAGCTATTCCACATTATAAGTAAATGGACGTCCAAGATTAGATCTTAAATATAGATCTCTCATGATCGACGACCATAATCAATTATAAGTTTAGAGACTGTTTCATTGGTGAAATACCTTTAGAGTTAAGATTTCAAGAGAGAAAGGAAGTGTTAGCGGAAAATACTTCGACGAGGAAATCCAATCAATGGTACAAATCGAGTGGAGGAAAAAATATCGATGGTAAGAATTTGGTTTGAGTTTGGAGTTTGAAACAACAATAAAAATACTTTGGAGTAGCATATTCGAAGTTCAACTTTTGGATTCTATTCCAGCACTTAGAAGAAAGAGAATCGAAGAGAATATTATTTTCGATACCATATTATTCGACGTCTAGAAGAATGGTAAAGTTGTACAACATTGATAGAAGGTATCAAAGAATATTTGTCTTACCTTTGATTAGTATGAGAACATAGGAGAGATCAATGGATGAGATCCATTAAAAGTAGACAGATCAAAGGCTACAAAGGTGGCACGTGGCAACATATTATTAGCCTTCAGAGTAAAATCTAGGGAGTTTGTTACAACGCTTCGACATACATAGGATATAATAATATTCCTTTTTGATATTGTTCCTTCAACATCAATAAGAACTGGGAAGTTCCACCACTCCAAAGCCATAGAATAGAAGAATATTATGTGGTAATCAAAAAGTGATATGTGGCATCCACATGTGAGTGTCGTGGCGTAGGCATGACATAACGAAACTGGGATTGTGATCCATGATAGTTAGCTCCAAAAAGATCAATTGTGGAGATATTGTCAGCATTCAGAGTTCGAGGGAGAAGGTGATAGATTGTTGGAGTGGAATTTTAAAATTGAATTAGTGCAAGAGAGTCGAATGATGTGCTCTGATATAAATGGATGTGTAAGTAAATATAGACCATCCATCAGGACACACATAAAATCAATATATACATTCCATTGAAGTTGGTTATCATAGTTTTGGTTTGCAAATAATTTTGAATAGATCATTGCGAGAAATAATCAAGACCATCCATCAGAGAAGTAGTTTCATATTTTTCTAAACTGCGCTTTCAAAATTAATCTGAAGACCAAATTGTGAGACAAGATATGGATCATCCTTCACAATGATGATCAATGGTTGAGAAAGAAAGCTAAAATAGTCCAAGGAGAGATCATTGTCGTCCATATGGAAGTTGATCAATGATTGGTAGAGGGTATTTTCCTATACTTTGAGATGCATATCTAACTTTCTGTTGGATCATCAAACCAATGACTACTATTGAAAGGTGATTGGAGTATTGTCTTTGGAGCTTTTAATATTCTCTCATCCCGATACATCACAACGACCATATGGGAGCGATCCGAAAGATCAATGGATGGGAGGAATAAAGAATATGAATTTTGGGAGAAAGGATTAGCCTATGGACCTCGAGTATGATCGTGATCGAGAAGGGGATTAACATCTCATTGAGACCTATGTCGTAGAACAAATTGATGGTCATTGATCAGGATTATTTTTCGCATGAAATGAGAGCGGAGATATAATAAAGAAATGCACAGAGATATAACATATATTCAATAATATAACATAAATGTATCAGAGATGAAACCATAAACAAAGATATACAGTAATACATGATTTCTATTAATGAAATAAATGTATAGAGACTATAAAAATACAGAGTGAAAGACTCACTAGAATGGTGGCAACTTATCTCTGAGAAGAGATGTGACGGCTACTCGCATTCACAAGAAGATGATTACAATGAGGCTCTGAAGGCCTTTTTACAATAAACAGGAATTCCAAAAACCCTAGACATCCAAAAACCTAACCCTAGGATATGAAGTGCCAAAAGTCATGTGGGTCCCGTTTGGGTAAGTTAGTACATCAACTTCCCGTGGTCGTAAATTTTGCATACGATCTCCATTTTAGGCGTATGATAGCCCTTTGGAAAGGTATCGTCGAGGAGATTCATTTTGGGGGCTCAATCATGCCTTCATCTATCATTGAGAATATATGTCCCGGAAAAACTTTATTTAGTCCCTCAAAATGGCCCTAGAAGTTAAAAACTGCTAAAAATAGTAATTTGCCAAAATTGTCAAAAAATTGTTTTGAGCCAGTTAGAAAAGGTGGGTGGCCACCAATATCCACCTGGATCAATCCTCCATCCTTAGGAAGAAATGGTATCCATTGCATTGAGTTCCCAGGGGATAGGAAAAAGCATTTGCTGAATCTGAATCTGAGTGAGTTTCTTGCCTTGCTGGAGACGTCACACTGCTCGGTTTGTGGAAGGCGATCATGAGCATGTGGCTGGAAGGGTTGGAACTTTTTAACTAGTCTGGATACATAAGATTCTTTTGTGTAGAAGTAATCTTTACACTTTGCTACAATCTTTTCGACTTGCTTCTATTGGATAGAAGGTGCTTGGGTCGAGGTTGTAGTGGTTGCAGTATCCTTTTGTTCACCTTTTGAATAGATTGTGAAGAAATTGAATTTTGTAGTATGATATACTACCTTGCAACACTTTTTAGCTGGAACTGTATTCAGAACTACCTCTGGTATTCTGTAGAGACGAACCCCCAAAGAAACAATGACACTGCGGGGTTGAGACTCATAAATAGCATGGTACTTCCACATATATGGTTGGCCCAAGATAACATCATAGACATCCAGTGGGGCAACATCACATAATACCTCATCCTTGAAGGGTTGGATGTCGTATGAAAATCAACAGTGTTGACTGACATGAAGATCTCGTCCTTGGCAAAGCCACTCGATGTTGTATGGATGTGGGTGTGGGTGTGGTGTTGTCGACAATCCCAAATGTTTGATGACCTCTTCTGAGATGAGGTTCTTTTGGCTTCCGCTATCAACAATAAAATGCAACAGGGTCCTGTTCACCCACATGTGTGAATGAAAAAGGTGCTCCCCCTCTTCAAGATCTGTTGGTTCTTCTGGTTGAATTGTTGCGGTTGCAACAATAATAGTGGGGTCTGCGTCAATGATCCATCCTTTACCAATATTTTCAGAATCAGAGTCTGAATCAGGGTTCAACTCCTTCTCTTTGATCTCGGCCACCAATTACTGTTTTGAGCGACATTCATCGGTGTTGTGCCAGGGGATTTTGTGGAAATTTCACCATTTTCCAGTGTCCTTCTTTGTCTTCTCGTGACCCTTATTTTCCTGTGGCTTGGACTAGTTTTCAAGAGACTATTTGTTAGGCTATATTTTTCATACTTTGGTTGTTGCTGATTTGCAGCCCTGAACTCTTGTTTGTTCTGGTGCTTAAATTTCTGCTCGATTTTTACATCATATCGATAAGCAACACCGAGTGATGAGATGTACATAAAATCCATTTTAGTTTGGATGTATCTGTGTAGCGCCCCATGATATTCTAGAACCAAATTTCCTTCAGAGTCTTTGATACCCAGCTTGGTGTGCAAGGTATGGAAGGTATTGGTGAACTCTGAAAATTCTTTTCCCCTCTCTTGCCGCAACGTGTTCCATATCATGTACTGGTCCTCATAGTTTCCAATAGGGTAATATTGTTCCTTTACGGCATCCACAAAAAAATCCCAAGTGGGCTCGACCCCATATATTCCAGACTCCTCTATGGAACTTTGCTCCCAGTAATTTTCCCGCCAATGTTTGACATGGGGGAGAGCTTTAAGGAGTGCGAAGGTGATCTATTATCTGTTGGAAAAATTGTGAACAAAGAAATAACCTTCTAGCAGATTTAACCATTTGTCTAGGGCTTCTGTAACGCAGACCTATCAGCCCTCGAGCCAAGATCTGCTCATAGGATCATTCTTTATCTTCTTTGAGCTAGATCAGCTCTTTCAATTCCTTGCTAGAATCTCAATTTCAATCGATCCACAGGTCCTTTCGGAAGCTCTCCTGTGCAAACAACACTAGACGTGAGCTCTGCCCTTTCATGCGACCACAATGCTATGACCAAGGCCCAATTCCAAAAGCACTTGTCACAACTCAGCACTCGCAAGTTCGTGAGTCAAGGCTCCTAACTCTTCCCTTCCAATCTCACGATACCCAAAATGCCGATATGGGTATGGCTCTTCCTCTGTCAGCGCCTTCCTTGCGCGACCACTTGCTAGGCTAAGCGCTAGCACCTCTCGCTACTTGCACCTTCGCGAGTTTGAGTGTCCAATATTGGCACCTTCCCTTCACGAAACCTCGAGAAGCAATGATGACTTTTCTCCTTGCGTTCTCGCTACTCGTGACTTCACAAGTTTCAATGTCGAGCTCTCGTGCTCTTATCTAGCGAATACCCGAGATGCGAGAAGTCAATGGATTATTGACTTCTTCCAATAAGTGATGTGTGTCCACCAGTCTATTTCCTGGGCCCACCTTGTTGTTCTACCATGTGTCCCTTGTGCCTAGCTTCGACACTTCACGACTTTGCTTCCTGAAGCGCTACCTCCTTTGTATCCTGACACCCGAAGTGCCGAGACCCTGAACTCCTCGCTACTCCTTATCACAACTCACAACTTCGGGACTTTTGGGACAAAAGTCTCGACTTCCTTTCCACCGATATGCCAAAATGTTGAAATTCTGACATGTCTTCAACGCGGGTCCCACAACGGAACTTCCCGCCTTTTTGGAGTTTCAGACTTTGCGACTTCGCGAATCCTGATGCTAAGCTTTCGGCTCTTCAACTCATGAAACCCCAAAATGAGATTACGTGAGTGATCCAATGGCCCCTATTGGCTCAGATCCTATGGCTGTCCTAGCTCCTTGCGATTTCTCCACTTGCGACTTGGAGCACCCAATCTTTGGGCTCTCACCTTGCGAACCTCTGAGTTTGCGAGATCCCTTGATCTCCACCACTTGTCCTCCTCAAATGAATGTCTGTGATTCTCTCGTGACTTCGCTACTCGTGAAGTTGAAGGACTTCTCTTTCTGACCTCCGATGTCCGAATCCCCAATATGGGTGATCTTGTGACACGTGTCCTCCTTCTAACGAACGACTTAGGTTATTTCGTGGTTTCGCGACTTTGCCCTTCGCAACCTCATGAATCTTGATGTAAAGTTTTTAAACCATAACTCCCCTACTCCTCTGCACGATCTGACAGTTCTCGAGACTTCGCAAATTCTCCACGAAGAATTTCAACCGTCCAATTTCTCCTTGACGATTCATGCGAAATGAACAAAGTGTTTTTCCACAAAACTCATCCACCTGCAAAACAACGTTTCTACGCCTTCTTACAACACTTCAAGGCACTAGACCTCTTGAGCTTCTCTTCTACAAATTCGAAGACTCTATCCATCCTGAGCTTTCTCCACAACTCGAGTCTTCAAGAAGACTCTTGCACACACTCTTTATGACAATTCTTCAAATACTTCCAAGTATTTGGACCTCTTCGACTCTGCGCACTCCCTGCGACAATAGTCTTTCAACAATTTTGCTCAGGTTGTAACTCTAAGACTTCACTTAGCTTACACAATCCTTGCATGACCCCTGTGCTTAAATTGCACTTCTGCAAGAATGATAACAATGTTATCCCTCCTGAGCTTGTAGAGACAAACTATGACTTCTGTCAATGCACACCTTGCGGACAATTTCACTGCACTTCTTGCAGGAAAAATCTTTCTTAGACAGAGAAACAATTGAAACTCATTTCCTTACTCTCCCTCTCTTCATATTTAAGACATTAAATATGAAATCATACATTCATACATCAAAGAAAATGCGTAACAGAGAGTAAACCAACATATATCAATCAACATGTACAAACACAGAAAGCAATTGAACACCATGAGTCTTAACTAAAGATCTTTGTATTAATCCAGAACTTTTGTACATGGGTTTTTACTCTACACAACTCTCTGCTTCTTATTCTCTATGCTCTCTTGATTGATTATGCTACTAATGTTACAATGATACAAGTGAGGGTGTCTATATCCATTTTCCCTTTGGCTCCTAAACTGTCTAATCTAAGAATTCAAAGCTACCTACTTACATTTACTAGCATAAATGCCTCTTAGTCCTTCAGATGAGAGCGGGATGATGAAGGTCTGATTACAATCTACAAGTACGCCCTTTCTTATTGTCTCATTTAAGTTTGGGGTATCCACTTCAAAACATTTCAAACAATTCATCATGTGCCAAAATGCGTCGGCGTTTGTCCCACGCTCACTTTTTGTTGACGATGCTCCTGCATCATACTCCCTCACTTGAAAATTTTCATGGGCTCCTTTCCATGAGCTCTGGCACGGTCTGTCCATGATTTTGGTTCTCTGCTTCATTTTCCCAGCTGGCATCTTCAAATGGATGTCCCTTCCACTTGAACAAGTATTCAAAATATTCCCTTCTTTCGGTTCTTTTGCTAACTCTTTTGTCCAGTATGCTTTCCATTTGTGGCTTCTCTGCAAATAGAATCTGTTTAGTCCACTGAACCTCTCGTTGTTCATCAATTTTTCCTTCTTTGTATGGGTACAAATCTGAGACATTGAATATTAGATAAATCCTGATCCCATCGGGTAATTCAATCTCATAAGCATTTGCCCCAAATTTCTTCAAGACCTTACATGGTCCAATCTTCTTCATCTTTAGTTTGTTATATGTCCCCTTCGGGAACCTTTCCTTTCTCAGATGTGCCAGAATCAAATCACCAACCTCAAATTGAAGTTGTCTCCTGTGTTGATCTGCTTTGTGCTTATACTCTTGGCTCGAGTTCTGCAGTCGCTCCTTCACCTGGATGTGAAGTTCCTTCATTGCCTCTGTGAAATCCTTTGCACTAGCACTCCTAGTTTCATTATGTTCTGAATCTCTCAATTCCAAAACTCATCTTGGATGCATCCCATAAAAAATTTGGAATGGACTCTGCCCCATGCTTCTGTTGATTGAATCATTATAAGAAAATTCCGCCTGTGGTAGAATGTTGTCCCACTGACTGTGGTGTTATGTTACCAAGCTCCTCAGCAAGTCTCCCAAACTTTTGTTCACAACTTCTGTCTATCCATCCATATGAGGATGATAAGATGAACTGAACGACAATTTTGTTCCCATATTTTTCCATAAGGTTCTCCAAAATTGTCCCACGAACTTGGTGTCTCGATCCAAAACAATGCTCCTTGGTAAGCCGTGAAGTCGAATGACCTCTTTGAAAAATAGATTTGCAATGTGAGTTGCATCACTGGTTTTCTAACATGGTATGAAGTGTGCCATCTTAGAAAATCTATCTACCACTACAAAGATCGAGTCAAACCCTCTTTTTGTTCTTGGCAACCCCAATATGAAGTCCATGCTGACTCCATCCCACAACCTCTCAGGTATGGGTAACAGTTGATAAAAGCCTGCATTCTTCCTCTTTCCTTTTGAATGCTGACAAATTTTTCATCTGTCCACGAATATTTTGACATTTTCTCTCATTCCTAGCCAAAAATATGACTCATTTAACTTTGAGAACGTCTTGTCATGATCGAAATGCCCGGCCAATCCTCCACTGTGTTTCTCTTTCAACAAAGTCTCCCTCATGGATCATTTTGGAATACAAAGTTGATTACCCTTAAATAGTAATCCTTCCTGGATCATGTATTCTGTCCATTGGCTTCTGTCCCTGAGAATTGGATTCTCAGCTGCTTCATACACTTCTTTAAAATATGGATCATCTTTGTACATGTTCCTAAGAGCATCAAAACCTAGTGCTTTGACTCTAAACTCCTGCAACAACAAACATTTCCTGCTCAAAGCATCAACAACTTTGTTAGCAGTTCTAGAAATATGCTTAGTTACAAAAGTAAAGTTCTGCATATATTCAACCCATTTAACATGTCTTTGATTCAAATTCTCTTATTGAGTCACAAATTACAAAGCATGATTGTCACTGTATAAGACAAACTCCTTCGGGATTAAGTAGTGTCTCCATTTCTTCAATGCCTAAATAATAACATAGAACTCCTTGTCATACGTGGAGTATTTCACTTTTGCTTCATTCAGCTTCTCGCTGAAGTATGCTATCGTCTTGTCTTCTTGGCTCAAGACTTCCCCTATTGCAAATCCACTTGCATCACATTTTACTTGAAATTTCTTTTTAAAATCCGACAACACCAGAATTGGTTGTTCCGTGATTTTCTTCTTCAACAAATTGAATATTTTATCAGCCTCTTATGTCCAGTGAAAAGGCTTGTGTCTCTTCTTCACCGTGTCCATCATCGGTGCACTAATTCCAGTGAAATTCCTGATGAACTTCCGATATAAACTAGCCAATACATGAAAACTTCTCACCTCAAATATACTCTTCGGTGATGGCCAATTCTTAATTACATCCACCTTATCTGGATGCATCCTCAATTTATCTGTAGAAATAACAAAACCCAAATAAATGAGATTTGTCTTAATGAAAAAGGATTTCTTCATGTTTATCAACAACTTATCTTGCTATAGTATTTTTATCACGATGGCCAAATGTTTCAGATGCTCTGCTTCTGTTTTACTGAAAATCAGTATGTCATCAAGGTATACTATGACAAATTTTCTGATGAACTCCTTCAGGACTTCATTTATCAACCTCATGAAAGTGCTCGGCGCATTCGTTAAGACAAACAACATGACAATCCATTCATACAACCCTTCATTAGTCTTGAAGGCTGTCTTCCATTCATCACCTTCTCTCATACGAATCTGGTGATATCCACTTTTCAAATCAATCTTCGAAAAAAATTTGGCCCCACTTAAGCAATCCATCAAATCATCCATTCTTGGAAATGGAAATGTGTACTTGATGGTTATCTTGTTGATTTCTCTCGAGTCAGTAAACATCCTCTAGACTCCGTCTTTCTTCGGACTGAGCACTGTCGAAACAACACATGGACTCAAGCTTTCTCTAATCAACCCTTTGTCCATTAAATCCTGAACCTGTCTTTTGAATTCTTCATTCTCCTGCGGCATCAATCTGTATGATTCTTTGTTTGGTAAAATAGCTCCAGGTATGAGATCAATATGATGACTCACACTTCTGATTGGTGGCAACGAACGAGGTAGTTCATCCACTACTATGTCAGCAAACTCTTCCAACAGTTTCTGAACCTCTTCTGGCAAATCATCTACCCTTGTACTGGTTAAAACAATCTTAGGTTTCCTGACCACAATGAATTGTGGTTCCCCCTTCTTCTTAACCTCTGTAAGAAGTTCCTTCCCACTCATGAGAAGTGCAGTGTTTCTTACTTCAGGTTTCACCTCCTTATCTTTGATTGGAAGCAACATGTGAGTTCTGCCATTCTTCTCTAGGGTGTATGTGTTCTTCCTCCCATCACGAATCACATTTTTGTCATATTGCCATGGTCTACCTAGCAATAGATGACAAACATCCATGGGAATAACATCACAAAGTATTTCATTTTTATACCCTCCTATTTTAAATTCAACTAAACATTGTTTAGTGACATTTACCTAATATCCCTTTTGTAGCCACGAAACTCTGTATGGGCTCAGATGTTCAATCATCTCTATCTCCATCTTTTATACCATCTCTGTAGAAATGATATTATCTGTGCTACCACTGTCCATGATGACTTTGCATGCCCAGTATTTGGTCTTGCAAGCGGTCTGAAAAATTATGTTCCTTTGGAACGAACTCTCCACCTCCTTCTCTTGCATTAAGATAAATTTTCGCATCATTAGCTATCTTCCGCCTTCAACATCCTCTGCCTCAACATTTCTTCTTTGTGCTTCGGCAATGTGAGTTTCACCACCTTCTTTCTTCTTATCTGGACATTCATAATATTTATGTCCAACCTTTCCACATGTGAAGCATTTCACCACTCCACCTCTTCCTCTTCCTCTACCTTTGGTATGAGGAAAAATGTTTCCATCAGCATACTGACCTTTCTATTCGGTATACTGCCCCCTCTGTGAGCTTCCACCTCTCTCAGTCTGAGTCTAAGGTTTCTTCCACTCTTCCTTGGGTTTTTGAATTCTATCCTGGGCAACTAATTTGCCTCTAGCTTGACTTCTGCCTCGGCCTCTTTGACATTTTTTTCGGCTCAACTTCTCTTCAGCTTTTAGAGCCATATGATAAGCATCTTCCACCGTTAGGATGGTCATAATGCTCATCTCATCCTGAATGTCGTATCTTAGACCATTCATGTACCTAGCAACCTTTTCATCATCACTTTCGCGATGACCTGCCCTGATGTTCAGCCTGTAGAATTCTTCAGTGTACTCCTTCACTGACATCAACTTCTGTCTCAAATTCTGCATTCTTCGAAATAGAGTAATATGGTAATCCCTGGGAATGAATTTTGCCTTCATCTTTGTGATCATCCTGTCCCAACTCTATATTTTCTGCTTGCCTTTGTAGCATCTGTCATCTTGCAGTTCATCCCACCACAATGTTGCATGTCCTTTAAGTCTTGTGATAGCATGTTTGACCTTTTTGTCTTCCTCGACATCTTCATAGTCAAAATATGTGTCTAGAGATCTAATCTAGTCTATAATCTCTTCAACATCCAGGTTTTCTTCATATACTGGAATATCCATTTTTTCCTTAGCACCCATTCTTGCAACAACCCTAATCAAGCATTCATTTGTTGCATCTTCTGCTATGACTTCTTCTCCTTCATGTCCAGCTTCATTTCAACTTTCGAAATCACTGACATCTCCAACACCAGCTGTGTGCCTCTGTGCTATCTCCATGTCCTCGAGTCTGGCGCGTATGTCACGCATCTCTCCTTCCATGGATGGATTTGGCACCTACCTACCCCTTCCTCTTGGCATTTCTCTTTCCTCTGGTGGATCGGGTGTCTCTTCTTCTCGGTGGCATGGATGAGATTTTCTTTCTCGCTTTCCCTATCTAAAGTATACAAACAAATTCAAGCTCTGATACCACACTGACGCAGACCTATCAGCCCTGAGGTCGAGATCCACTCATAGGATCGTTCTTTATCTTCTTTGAGCTGGATCGACTCTTTCGATTCCCTGCTGGAATCTCAATTTCAATCGATCCACAGGTCCTTTCAGAAGCTCTCCTGTGCAAACAACACTAGACGTGAGCTCTGCCCTTTTGCAGGACCACAGTGCTATGACCAAGGCCCAATTTCGAAAGCGCTTGTCACAACTCGCCACTTACGAGTTCGTGAGTCGAGGCTCCCGACTCTTCCCTTCCAATCTCGCGATACCCGAAATGCCGATACGGGTATGGATCTTCCTCTGTCAGCTCCTTCTTTGTGTGACCACTGGCTAGGCTAAGCGCTAGCACCTCTCACTACTCACATCTTCGCGAGTTTGAGTGTCCAATATTGGCACCTTCCCTTCACAAAACCCAGAGAAGCAATGTTGAATTTTCTCCTCGCGTTCTCGCTACTCGCGACTTCGCAAGTTTCAATGTCGACCTCTCGTGCTCTTATCTCATGAATCCCTGAGACGCGAGAAGTCAATGGATTATTGACTCCTTCCAATAAGTGACGTGTGTCTTCCTGTCTATTTCCTAGGCCCACCTTGTGGTTCTTCCACGTGTCCCTCATGCCCAACTACGACACTTCACGACTTTATTCCCAAAGCGCTACATCCTTTGTATCCCGACACCCAAAGTGCCGAGACCCCAAACTCCTCGCTACTCCTTATTGCAACTCGCAACTTCAAGACTTTCAGGACAAAAGTCTCGACTTCCTTTCCGCTGATATGCCAAAATTCCAACACATCGTCAACACAGGTCCCACAACAAAACTTCCCACCTTTTTGGAGTTTTGGACTTCATGACTTTGTAAATCCTGATGCTAAGATTTCGGCTCTTCAACTCACGAAACCCCAAAATGAGATTACGTGAGTGATCCAATGGCCCTTATTGGCTCAGGTCCTACGACTATCCTAGCTCCTCGCGATTTTTCCACTCGCGACTTGGAGCACCCAATCTTTGGGCTCTCACCTTGTGAACCTCTAAGTTCATGAGATCCCTTGATCTCTGCCACCTATCCTCCTCAAATGGATGGCTGCTATTCTCTCATGACTTCACTACTCACAAAGTTGAAGGACTTCTCTTTCTAACCTCCGATGTCTGAATCCACGATATGAGTGATCTCACCACACGTGTCCTCTTTCTAATGGACGGCTTAGGTTCTTTCGCGGTTTCGTGACTTCGCCTTTCACAACCTCATGAATCTTGATGTAAAGGTTTTAAACTGTAACTCCCCTACTCCTCTACATGATCTGATGGTTCTCGGGACTTTGCGAATTCTCCATGGAGAATTCCGACCGTCCAATTTCTCCTTGACGATTCCTATGAAATGAACAAATTGTTTTTCCATGAAACTCATCCACCTGCAAAACAACGTCACTGCACCTTCTTACAACACTTCAAGGTACTAGCCCTCTTGAGCTTCTCTTCGACAACTTTGAAGACTCTATCCCTCTTGAGATTTCTCCACAACTCGAGTCTTCAAGAAGACTCCTACATGCACTCCTTGTGGCAATTCTTCAAATACTTCCAAGTATTTGAACCTCTTCGACTTTGCACACTCCCTGCGACAACAGTCTTTCAACAATTTCGCTCTGGTTGTAACTCTAAGACTTCACTCAGCCTGCACAATCCTTGCATGGTTCATGTGCTTAACTTGCACTTATGTAAGAATGAGAACAATGTTATCCCTCTTGAGCTTGTAGAGACAAACTCTGACTTCTATCAACGCACACCTTGTGGACAATTTCATTGCACTCCTTGCAGGAAAAATCTTGTTCAGACAGAGAAACAATTGAAACTCATTTCCTTACTCTCCCTCTCTTTATATTTTAGACATTAAATATGAAATCATACATTCATGCATCAAAGCAAATGCATAATAGAGAGTAAACCAACATATATCAATCAACATGTACAGACACAGAAAGCAATTGAACACCATGAGTCTGAACTAAAGATCTTTGTATTAATCCAGAACTTCTGTACATGGGTTTTTACTCTACACATCTCTCTTCTTCTTCTTCTCTATGCTTTCTTGATTGATTATGCTGCTAATGTTACAATGATACAAGTGAGGGTGTCTATATCCATTTTCCCTCCAGCTCCTAAACTGTCTAGTCTAAGAATTCAAAGCTACCTACTTACATTTACTAGCATAAATGCCTCTTAGTCCTTCAGACGAGAGCGGGATGCTAAAGGTCTAATTACAATCTAAAAGTACACCCTTTCTTAATTGTCTCATTTAATTTTGGTGTATCCACTTCAAAACATTTCAAACAATTCATCATGTGCCAAAATGCGTCGGCGTTTGTCTGATGCTCGCTTGTTGTTGACGATGCTCCTGCATCATTCTGCCTCTATCTGTCCGTCAAATACAAGAATATCAAAATTAACTTCTACCTTGAAAGGAAAGGTGCCTCCAAAGTGGCCACTTGATGAATATGCGACTTTTTCTATCGGCAGGTGTTGAAGGATGTGGGAGAAAGTCTCCATCATTTCATCCCTCTGTTGCATGAGAGCTTGCTCAAGCAATAGACTGATAGGATCGTTTGCTCTATCGCTTTTATTTTCTTCCGCCATGGAGGGTTTCTTGGGGGTGTGAGAGCGATTGTCTTCCAGTGAGACAAGACCGAGACCCAAATTTCTATGCTCATACCTCATCGAGGACATGCACTGAAAAAAAAATGATCAAGAGTAGCCTGCTCTGATACCATTGATCCAAATTATTTTTGGCACAAAATGAGAGCGGATATATAATATAGAAATGCAAAAAGATATCACAGATATTCAATAATATAACATAAATGTATCAGATATGGAACCATAAACACAAATATATAGTAATCCATGATTTCTATTAATGAAAGAAAAGTACAGAGACTGCAAAAATACAGAGTGAAAGACTCGCTAGAATGGTGACAACTTATCTATGAGAAGAGATGTGGCAGCTACTCGCATTCACAAGAAGATGATTATAATGAGGCTCTGAAGGCCTTTTTACAATAAACAGGAATGCCAAAAACCCTAGACATCCAAAAACCTAACCCTAGGAGATGAAGCACCAAAATTTATGTGGGCCCTGTTTGGGTAAGTTAGTACATCAACTTCCCGGGGTCGTAACTTTTGCATACGATCTCTGTTTTAGGTGTATGATAACCTGTTGGAAAGGTATCATCGAGGAGATTCATTTTGGGGGCTCAATCCTGCTTTTGGATATAATTTAGAAGCTCTATCCAGGAAAACCTTTATTTAGGCCCTCCACATGGCCTCGAAAGTTAAAAACTGCTAAAAATAGTAAATTGCCAAAATTGCTAGAAAATTGTTTTGAGCCAGTTGGAAAAGGTGGGTGGCCACCAATATCCACCTAGATCAGTCATGAATTAATGATAGATAGATCCAATGGTTTCTTTTCATATTGATGGTGTAGAGTGTATCAGAATCCCAAAAGTCTTGAGGAACGTGATCATATATTGACGATCAAGATTGATTCTAGGACCAGATCAGACATCAACTGAGTGTCGAGGACCAATCAAACATATCAAGTTCAATAAAAGGAGAATATACCATATTTCATGGAGGGTTTTGTAGCACGATTCAAAGAATCAATGGACATGGAGCCAACGATACTCGATTTGTATACAGACAAAGGAAGTAATCACTATAAATAAAAATTCCCTAATCAATATAAGGCAGATGTGAAGCTGAAAGGAAGCAGACTTAAAATAGCAAGGAAGTTAGGGAGAGTTTATATCTCATCAACCTTGTGGAGAAGAAGACTGAGTATTCTATGAAGCAATTTGCTTTGGCGTACGATCAATTTTAGACAGAACTGTCTCCAAAGTAATTTTAGAACATCCAGGTTGGTGTCTGATGTGTAGGTTGGTGCCTACAGAGGATTGGTGTCATCTTTTATTTACAGGTTAGTGCCTAGTGTGTAGGTTGGTGCCTGCAGGGGATTGGTGTCCTATTTTATTTACAGGTTGGTTTCTATCTCTAGGTTGGTTCTTGGTCTGTAGGTCAGTGTCTACAGGGGATTGGTGTCCTCACAAGGAATTATTTTGATACTTATCTATAAAATATTTTCAATGTTTTCACCTCTATATCTATAATATGTTGATTATGATAATTATCCCTTTGATATAAATGATTGCAACAATAAAATATAATGTGTTTTAAATAAGTGCAAAATGAATTGTTGAAATTACTTAGTATTGATTCACCCCCCTGTCAGTACTACCAACATTCCAACAATTGGTATTAGAGAAGGTTCCTTCAATAATAGTCTAACGACTGGAAGGTAGATCCCAACATGCCACATGGATAAATAAGAGAGATTATACTTAAGAAAATATCCATACTTTGATGGAATGGATTGTGCCTTTTGGAAAATCATAATGAAAGTGCATTTGCAGTCAGTAGGGTATGGTGTTTGGGAATCAACAAGGATGGTTATGTGTAATACCCCAGTTTTGATTCCCCATATTTAAATAATGTAATTGTTTATTTGATGAAATGCCAAATATCCCAAAGAATTAAAAGAGGCTAGAGAACCCAGGAAATGTAATGCTTTGGTAATCATGAATAATAAAATACATCGTTGGTTTCTAGACAGATAAGAACAAGAGTTATAGGGGGATATGATTCCATGAGAGAGGGGGATTAAAGGGCTAAGTCTTTTATTATATTTTATTTACCCATAATTGTTTTAATTGAGAGAAGTGGTTACATGAGCTTCTTGGGGAAGTCCATGTGGTTCTTGATTTCCAAGTAATTATATAAACCCATCTTTGGGTTGTTTGGGGGTTCACTCATTTTTTATTGTTCATTGTTCACACTCTTCATTTTGTTCTTTTTCACCCATTCATCATTCCTCATTCATTTGGATATTGGCTTGGGAAAGAAAAAAAAATTGTTGGAGAGGATATATTGTTTTGTTGGATGTAATGATTACTGGTGTATTCCAACCATGAACTAATTCTTGGATGTCTGAGATGCATTGGAATGCATTAATTTTTTCTCATAGTTGTGAATCCTGAGAGTCCCAGCATGAATATTCTTGACCAGATGCATTGGATACCTATAAGGAGGTGGGAAAATTTAGGGATTGTGTGGCATAGAACGAGGTCCATTCTCTTGGGTTGTATAGGCTAGAGAGAAGAGAGCTGGTGTATTTTGGATTGTTGTGTGTTGAGAAGCCTAAGAAAGCTTGAGTGTTGACTAGTTTAGGGAGTTGAGTGACACCCTGGAACCATCCTTATGGATTCATAGCCATGTCTCAGGGGTGACATTGTTGTTGAGACTTGGAACAACAATGTCTATGGTTGGGTGGAACGTCCTTGGTCTGCACCCAATTGGTGTTTTGTTTCATTAAAGATATTTTCTCTCCGTCATGGTTCATTTACCTATATATTTATTTATGCTATGTTTTAATTATAATATTTAAGATTCATGTTTATAATATGCACGCTTTTTGGTTATTATTGTGTATGGAATTATACTCATTCATTTTATATTGTAGCATGAATCTTGATGTCCACATGTGAATATTTCATGCCTCTTTATTAATGAAAAATTATTATAATTCAAAATCAACTCAAAAGTGAGTTTTGCAGTGGTGATGCCCAACGAGGGGGTGGCTGGGTACGTTACAGATTGGTATCAGAGCTTCTCGTTCAACACCAGACTGATATGGGACAAAAATTTTGTGAATTTTTCAAATTCGCTATTGCATATTTGTATTTTATGAATTTGGGGGAGAAACATAGAAGAACATATGTGAAACCCCCAAATTATGAGAAGATTTTGATTTTTAGTGTTCAAAATAGTCAAAGAAGTGATTTAGGGCATTGATCTATAGTTGTAGAGTTGAATTCGGCCTTGGAATCTAAATTAATGTGTTTTTCATGGCGAGTATGTAGTTTCATAGATCGACAACCCAGATTAATTCAACTGTGAGGATCCACTGTGAAGATTTAATCGTAGATGTATAAGAAAGGTGTTCCCGACAGGCTTTGCGAATGAAGTGTCGAAAGGACTTTGGATTTGGGTGTGAAGATGAGTTCGATGACAGGAGACAAAAATAACAAGAGACGTTAGATCGGTTAGATCCATTATTAGCCGTAGATCTTTTGGAAGTATGTATTAAGAATGTCTAAAGTCATACATAATTTGGAAGTCCGAAGAAGAGAATACTGATAGTAGAAACCTGAAAGAATGAGAGGCATCAGATCAGTCAGGATCATTCTTAAGCATCAAATCTCACAGAGATATTCTTTCAATTTTTTTTTTCCGAAAGATCTCATTCAGAAGAGTTCGGATAGTATCGAAAGGGAATATTCTTCGATACCCTCTTTTCGGAGCAATGAAACTTTGACAATCTTATGAACTATGAATGGAAAGTTATGATGGCATTGAAAGGGAATATTCTTCAATACCCTCCTTTTAGAGTCCCATTTTATCCTAGTTCTTCAGTACTCAGAATGGGCACCTTCGATGGATGGTCCATATCTCTTCCGAATTGAGATCAACGATGAAGATTTACCCATAGGCAAAACTGCTCCATAGTTTCAAAATGGAGCCATTTTCTAGAGCCATTTTCTTATTTTGGCCATAACTTGAGCATATTAAATCATATTTGGATGAAACATATGGTTTTTTCCCACAGAGATGAGCTCTACAAAAGTTCTAGAGAGGTCATTATCCATTTTTGCTTGGATTTGTCAAAAATGGTGAAATAATGGTTTTTAAAGATCTGGGTCTAGATCATTGGAAGTGGTCAAGATCAAGATAAATTCATTGAGTGTACAAAAAGAAGACATGGAAATAACCCACGAAGGAACTGAATAAATCCTAAGGGGATTGAAATGGGGATGCTAAAATAGGCCAAAATCCACTATTTCGAGCAACTTTTTTTAGATTTTTTAGATTTACAGAGGAGGAAAAGTGACCCCATATCAAAAAAATGAAAAAAATTATTTACTCATCATTTTATATGCTCATCAATACAAATAACTTTGGTTTAGTGAAAATTTTCCAGAAGTGCACAGATTAAGAGAAAACCAATTTTTCCAAAAATTCTAAGTCTAGAAAAAGAGGTGAAAAAGGGAAAATGGTCATTTCCATATTGCTGTAGTTTTTTACTGGAGCATCACATTGAAAATATGAAATTCATGCCTTGTCATTTTTTTTTTATCTATGTCTCATATAAAATTTTCTCTAGTTCCTGACCTATTTTCTTTTGCAATTGACTGAAGTTGGCATTTCAATAAAATTTCACCAATGGAGAAAATGCACACATTGGGTGAAAGTGGTTTTTTCAGGAAGCCATAAATTTCAGCTCAAAAATCGGATTGGAGCAAGAGTATAGTTGTTGGAAATGAGATTCAGAGGAGAATGACCTGGAATTTTTAGAATTTGGAGAATTGTGATATAAATATTCATAAATTGAGCAGAAAAAGGACATGTAGCATTAATTGACAAATTTTCATGATATGCATATTTCTAAAAAAAATGGTTGCTTGCACATTTTGTAGAATTAGGGGGTATAAACATATCATTTTAGTATAAGAATTCATATTCAAGAAATGGAAGAAGGAGAGGGAGACTTCAGTGATGATAAAGAAGCAAAAGGACAAAATATTAGTGTTGGTAATACAACGACATCGTCAAATGGAAACAAGAGAAGAGGGGGGAAATAGACATTAATAGAGACTATGAGAAGCCTAAGAATATAACTAAACAACTACAAAGAATACAATGAGAGTATGATAAGATAAAAAAATCAGATAAATGCTCAAGTGATGCAAAGCTTAAATCAATTGCAGAGGAAAACAAATAATGGATCAAAATCAAGACATGAGCAAGAGGGAAGATATCATGAAATAAGAGATAACTACATAAGGGATGGTTATTCGAGAATTTATATAAAAACTTATAGAAACCGCTCACCTCCTTACTCATCAAGGAAATTTTATGCATATGAAGATTCCATAAGTAGTCTAGAGGTGTCTCCTATTAGGCACCAAAGAAGAAGACATGAATTGGACAGTTTGCCAGAAGAGTTGAGGAAGATGAAGCCACCATCCTTTGATGGTGAAAGAGAAAGGGGAGATGATGCTAGATCATGGTTTCTTGGACTCAAGAGGTATTTTCAGTTGCATAACTACTCATCAAACCTAGAAGCTAGAATTGCCACTTACCATCTACATGGAAAAGCTACTATGTGGTGGGATCAACTTAAGCAATTTGAGCACATAAATGAGAGAATGATCACTTGGAAGCAATTAAAGAAATATTTTCAAAAGGAATACCTTTCAGAGAAATTCTATGACAAGAAAATGCAGGAGTTATTTGAACTCAAGATGGGAAGCATGACTGTGGAAGCATATGAAAATAATTTCTTGGGACTACTAAAGTATATGGGGTTTATAAAGGATGAGAAGGTGAAAATACATAGGTTTTTGAGTGGACCATATTCATTTTATAAATATAATATTCAATATGTGAGCCCATGAATTTGACTGAGATTATCAGGAAGGCTAAGTACTTGTATGAGCTAGGAAAGGGCATAGAGTCTTTGAATAAATATTGAAAGGATAAGAAGAGAGAGAAGTCTGACTAAATAAAGAAAGGATTCAAACCTCCTTTTAATAAAAATATCCCAAATAAAAATCATCCAGACCATCCCGCTAAGGGTGAATCTATTGGATTATGTTGTCATTGATGCCAATGGTTTGATTATTTTGATGTTAAAGGAGTGATTTCAAGTGATTGATTGAGGTCAATGGATTGATTGATTGATAAGATTGATTGATTGGTGAAAAATGTATATGTATTATCCTTGATGAGAATGATAGATGTCAAGTGGAAACCAATCGATTAATATGGATCAATGAGTTGTCATTGATACATGATGAACATGGATTCTTTGATATATTATGCATAGTTTGATGAATCATTATTGTCTTATCATGATTGATAATGTGCACAAATGGATGAACTCCAAAGTGGTCCCATTATGGTGAAATACCTCATGGGAAGATGCTTTGCATATTGAGTTATCCTAGAATAATGGTTGGAGGAACCATGCTTGTATGTGGAATAATGACATAAATATCAATGAAGCTGTTGGTGAAACTATCCTATATGGATAATGTTTATCATGCCATTTCCGGTGGTATGTGGAATGCCACATAACTCCTCATGGCTTGAGAGTTATGGCCTTACGAAGTTGGAGGACCCTCACATGTTGGCTTGAAGCCCCAAAAGGTCAAAGAAGTCAAAGTGCTTAAAAGAAGAAATGATTATTTAAATAATAAAGAGAAGTGACAAAATCAAGAAGTAATATTTAAATGATAAATGTTGGAGAAATTTCTATTTATGGAAAGTGGTTAACCCTAAAATAAGGAAATTACGTTAAGTGACCTAGAAATGGGTTAAGTGACCTAGAGGATGATAGTATAAATAATATAGATATGGACTCTTGCAAATAATCCTTTGTGTGGATCAATGGAGAGATTCTTGGGAGATTATCTTTTGGAGTATTGATGGAGAGCTTCTTGTGAGAGCATATTTGGTGTGGATCTCTTGAGCATGATTAAAGATCTATTCTGAGAAAGAGAGCATGAGGAGGATCTCATGGACGCATCAAATTTTCAGCAATGTCGGAGATCTTGACGACAAAAGTCTTGGAGCTTCAGAAACCCTAGTTTCTGAGGTGTACGTAGGTTGTAATGGGCTAGGGCCCATACAAATGCGGGCTGTATGAGGACATGGTGCATACAATGGATAAAATCATGGATATTTTTGTTTGAGTTGATGACTAGCTGTTGAAGACTGAAGCAGGTTCCAGATCTATATTCTATGGGATTAGATCTATCACTGAGATACTGGTATGGTTACATTATTGTCTTGATGGATACTATTGTTTGATGTGATGCGAATTCTTAGGGAATTATTAGTATGGCTTCTATGATGTGGTTTAGTGTGGTTGATTTGGTTGATGGAGTGAGAAGTACTCTTGTGATTCAATGGTGACATGATTGCTATGGTATACTATTTTTTTATACATGATTGAGATAACATTGATATTGATTGATTGTGGAGCATGAGTAATATATTGGAAAGATTGGATATGTTGTGACTGGCTCATGGTCAGATTGGACAGTCAGAGATAGAAGAGAATGATACATTGGTTGCAGAGGATCTGAGTTGATCTTGAAGGATAAACCCTAATAGTTCAGAAGGTATACACAGGCTGATGTATATGTTGGCCGCGTACACACACAGACTGTAGTGAGTCAGGGCGTGTACACATGTGGGCTGCACTACTGATAGGTCACGTACCTGTTGATAGATTGATATCTATTGAGGATTGTTGCCTCATCTTAGTTGATGTTGAGTGTTGAAATTACTAAGACAAATGAGAGGGGGGGTGAATTAGTTGTTACTGTGCTTAAACAATATTAAGTCAATTAAACCATTTTTAATCTTTCTCCAAGTGACCATCAATATTATACAACACATGAACAACATAAATAATGAGCATTAGTCACACATAAGATATACACAGAGACATATTTTCATGAGGAAACCCATAAAGGGAGAAAACCTCTTCTTCTTTGAAATGATAGACAATCTTTTAAGTTCTGTACATCATCTATAGTTGAGCACCAACTCAATGTGAGGCTACTACCTCTGTTTTACAAGATCCAACTTGTTTGAGAGCACCAACTCTCTAGTTTATCTAGCACCCACTAGAAGGAAGCACCAACTCCCTAAGTGTTTCATCACCAACTGGATGGAAGCACCTACTTCCACTTATACAAGCACCAACTTGCATACAGAAAACTCTGTGTTTTCCCAAGCACCACCCTGCCACCCTTTTTTCTAGCCACAACTAGATGGAAGCTACAACTCCTAATATTCAAGCATTAACTTGAATATCAGAGGACCATAGTCATCCATAGCACCACCCTTCCTCCCTGTTTATGAATAAATGATTGACAAACAAAAAATACAGGTATTTCAATTCTTACCCCTTCTTCTCTATTCTGCAATTCTTCTCTGGTTCAAAAACTATTCTCCAGTTATGCTCCGAAAAGGTTCTTAGCTCTGCTAGCTCCTCCCTCTCACGTGACCACCGATAGTGACCACAGGATGCACCAAAAGGTGCTTTGTGATTTCATGTTTCAACATTCTTGTCATGAGTGTCCTTGACACCTCCAACTCCCGGTATATGAAACTCTGAAATGGAGTCAGATCAACGGTCCACAATCTTGATGATTCGACGGTCTAGATCTTTTCGTGATCTCACATATCGCAAGTTCCTACCATGAGTTGCTTCCTTGACTCCTCCAACTCCTAGTATCTGAAAATCCAAAACAAAACCTTTGTCATGCTCTGATCTATCGCCACGTGTCCCTCTTGGATCAACGATCTATATCTTATTGCTATTTCACACATAGCGAGTTGCAAGGCTAGAGAATTTCATTCCTTTGAATTTCCAGTCAACGAAACGTTAATCCCTCGCCACATGTCCCTCTTGGATCAACAGTCAAGAACTTAACATGATTTCAAAAATTCATGGGCCTTCGTCATACCTAATCAATGGCCCACGATCTCCCTTTGATAAACGACTCAGATTAAGTCGTGGTTTCACATTTCACGATTTCATAGGATAGAGCACCCCCTTTCTTTGACTTTCTAGTCAGGGAAATGCCAATCGCTCCCCATGTTGCCTCTGCATCCAATGTTCCACAACATATATCGATCCAAAGGTCCAGATAAATTCTCAGGATTTTGCATATCGCAATTTCCCACACCATGTTCCATTGACTCCTCCAATGTGCAGGTCAGTGAAATTCTAGTCGCTTTCCACATGTCCTTCTTGAATATGGACGGTCCTCCCGCTTTCGGGATTTTGTAGGCTTGCTTCATCTTGCACGTGAAGATCATGCTCCTTCTTATGGATCCAATGATGGTCGATCTTCAGGCTCATATCTGATGCTTGAGATCTATTTTCTTCTACCATGCTCTCCTCCTATCTAAATTCATATCTGACGGTCATCAGGAATTCTGAATGGGATCCAACAATCACTATTACTCTTCACTGTTGATCTTTCCATTGTCATGCCATTATTTATGCGCTACTGATCATGCTGATCTTCACCATCAATGACAAACACACATACTCTGCATCTGTCTGGAAACATGCCAACAATCTCCCCCTTTGGCATTGATGGAAACCCCTTGAAAAACATGCAACTATACCATTGTAGCATCCTTGAAATTACTACCATTGTAGCATCCTTGAAATTACTATACGTTCTCCCCTTTTGACATCAATGTCAAATAAGAAACATGCTCCCCCTGAGCTGTTGTGATACATACTTCCCATGTCAACTATGAGCAGCTTAGAAATACAACAAATATTCAATAATTTCTCCCCTTGACCTAGTGAATAGATTAGATGAAAGAAGTTATAACACCCAAATTTTAACGAAGATATCCAGAAGGGGTCGCTGCTAACGGTTTAGTAAAGATATCAACTATTTGTTCCGTGGAAGGAATATAATTTAGCTGAATGACTATGTTTGTAACTTGTTCTCTGAGAAAATGGTATTTTATTGGGATATTCTTAGTCTTGGAGTAAAGAAAAAGATTCTTGGAGACACTAAGGGCACTGGTCTTATCATAGTGAATTGTAATCCGAACAATATAGTTTACCTTCAAATCTGCAAGAGTTTCAATCATCCACAAAATATGAGTGCAACAAGTAGCAGCAACAATGTACTCTGCTTCTGTAGTTGATAAGGAAATAGATCCATGCTTCTTACTAATCCATGCTACCAATGAGTCACCTAGGAAGAAGGAACCTCCACTGGTGCTCTTTCTCTCATCCACACAATTTGCCCAATCTGCATCTGAATAAGCAGTTAACTAAAAATTCTGATTTCTGGGATACCACAGACCATAAGTCATTGTTTCCTTCAAGTATTTGAATATCCTTGTGATATCTACCAAGTGACTTTGTTTAGGAGCTGACTGATAATGACCTACCATTCCAACAATTTGCATTAAATCAGGACGGGATGTCGTGATGTACAAAAGACTACCTATCATTGATCGATATGTCCTTTGATCAACATCGGGTGAAATGCCATATTTACTGATCTTGCAAACAACCACCATAGGTTTACTAATAGGAGAAGAATCTTCCATCTGAAATTTCTTCAACATCTCTTTCAAATATTTTTCTTGAGAGATAAAAATTCCTGCAGAACTCCGTTTTACTTGTAAGCCAAGAAAATATGACAATTCTCCTATCATGGACATCTCAAAATCTATTTTCATAGATTTATCAAACCATTGAATGGAGGATTCATTATTACAACAAAAAATAATGTCATCTACATCAATCAAGACAACTAGTAAATCATCACCTTCAATTTTTATGTAGAGATTTCTATCAACAATACCTTTCTTGAATCCTTTGTCTTGTAAAAATTTGTCCAGCCTATAATACCAATCTCGTGGTGCTTCTTTCATTCCATATAAAGCCTTCTTCAACCTACAGACATAATCAGGGTTATCTGTCAATGAAAATCCTTCAGGTTGCTCCATATATACTTCTTCCTCTAGATCTCCATTAAGAAATGTTGATTTAACATCCATCTGATACACTTTAAATTTCTTATGAAATGAATATCCAAGAAACATTCTGATGGCTTCCAATCTTTCCACTGGCGCAAAAGTTTCATCAAAGTCTTGACCTTCAACTTGTGCATACCCTTTACAGACCAATATGGCTTTATTTCTAACAACTTGTCCTTTTTCATTCATTTTATTTTTGAACACCCACTTGGAACCTATTACATTCTTGTCTTCAGGTCTAGGAACAAGCTCCCAAGTATTGTTCTTCTCAATCTGATCAAGCTCTTCATTCATAGCTCTAATCCAATCATCATGCTGGCTGGCTTCATCAAATTTTTTAGGTTTAGTCATAGATAAAAAGGAAACATGAGATTGTTCTGAGTATTTAATCAATTTCCTTCTTGTCTGAACTCCTTTATTTATATCTCCAATTATCTGATTTTTAGGATGATTCTTTCTAATAGTTCTGAGAGGTGAGATTGTTTCTTTCTACTGATTAATGTCAGCCTGAGTATTTGTATATTCATCTGATTCATATTCTTCTCTTTCTGATCCTTGGACCTGTTCATCTTCATCTTCAACTATATCTTCTGTGCTTGGTTCAACACCACTTACACTTCTAATCGGGATTTCTTCATCAAATTTTATGTCTATACAATCAACTAGTTTATGCATCCTCTTATTATAACATCTGTACCCTTTACTATTTGTAGCATAAACCAAGAAGATACCTTCATCAACCCTTTCATCATATTTGTCAATATTTTCATCATTATTCTTAATATAACATTTACTCCCAATGACTTTAAAATGCTTTATTGAAGCAAGTCTTCCAAACCATAGTTCATAAGGAGTCTTGTCACTGTGTGGTCTGAGATGTTCTTTGTTAAGGATATGAACAACTGAATGAATTTCTTCCACCCAATATGTCTAAGGTATGTTCCTTTCATTCATCATTGTTCTTTCCATTTTCTATACTTATCTATTCCGCCTCTCAACAACTCCATTTTGCTATGGAGTCCTTGGAATTGTGTACTCTCTTTTGATTCCATGTTTATCACAGAACTCTTTGAAGTTACATGATCTAAACTCTTCTCCTCTATCAGATCTTACTGCCTTCAATCTTTTTCCTGTTTGATTCTCAGTTAGAGCCTTAAAAACTTTGAATTTTTCAAATGCTTCAGATTTTTCCTTCAAAAAGGCAACCCATGTTAGTCTAGAATAATCATCAATAATCAACATAAAATAATTTTCTTTTCCTATACCTTCTTTCCTTGATGGTCCACATAGATCCATATGTACTAACTGGAGAGGTTTTTCTGTTGAAGGAAAGTTTTTAGATTTGAACTGTGTTCGAGTAAGATTTCCTATCTGGCATGGTTTACAAACATAATCATATGGATTTGATATCTTTGGAAGATCCTTTACTGCCCCACTATTTTTGAGCTTGATTATATGATCAAAATTTAAGTGTCCAAGTCTCCTATGCCATAGCCAACTTTCATCATACTTGCTTAAGTGGCATTCTTCTTTTTCTTCTTTTAACACATAGACATTGTTTTCTATTCTTATCCCTTTTGCAACTAGCTGTCTTGAATTCACAGATTTTATTATACAATCTTTAGAATTAAAAACGACTTCACATCCTCAGTCACAAACGTGACTGAAACTAAGAATATTATGTTTCATACCTTCTAAAAACAACACATCTTGAGCTTTCCTTTTGTCATTACTCAAACTTACCATTCCTTTACCCTTTATTTTTCCTGGTGCATCATTTCCAAAAGTTACATTCCCCGATTTGCTTTCACTTATAGTTAGAAACATACTTTTGTCTCCAGTCAGATGTTTGGAACATCCACTGTCAATATACCAGGGATTCTTTTGTTTTTGGGCTAATAAAACTAGTCTACACTTGTCATCTTCTTTCTTCTTCCAAATCTTGAAATTTTCAGCAGTAGGATTCGAATCTGGCGTAAAATTCCTTAAGCGACAATCTGCAGTTTTATGTCCATAGTTATAATAGATGTAACATTCAGGTTCACTGAATAATAGATCATAATGATTGTTATGCTCATAAATGTTGTTATGTTTCACCTATGTCCTTCCTCCATCCATCACATGATTTATAGTATGTGGTCGTTTGTTTCCTGGCTGTCTCAATCTTTGTTGTGGAAGATAATTATTCCTTGAGTATATTGATTTCAAATATCTAGATCTTAACGAATAGTTTACACCTTTGTGACCAAAGTTAGAACAGAAAAAACAATAACCATAGAAAAAACCTTTGTACCTGAAAAAAGGTTGTAGTCGATTTCTTCCATGCTAATGATTTCTTTGATCAATAGATTCGGTTCTGGTACTTTTTCTTTCATTCCTTCTTGATGGATGATTTTCTTTCTTTGTTTCTATAGAGTGGTTGTTGTCAATGATTGTAGATTTGACAAACTTGATGGGTTATGTATTACTTGGATGATCACTACTTGATCCTTCTTCATAGCCCAAGATAGCTTTCAACTTTGGATTTCTTTGCTGATTTAGAATGGAAGTTAATTCTTCTGAGGCTTTAATACTTGGCAGAGTTTGGTGATACAATGCCTTAAACTTCTCCATTTCTTTTCTGGTTTTTACTATCTCTTCTTATAAGGCTTCACACCTCACTTTCTTCTCTGACAATTGTTATTTCAGTATGTCTTCTATTTTCTTTGCCTCTTCTAACTCCACTTTTAGTAGAGAAAAGTTTTCATCAGGTTTTTCACCATTCATTTTAAACTGCATCAACAACTATTTTTGTTTTCTCTTCCTACATTTGAGTCTATCAATTTCTTCCAAAGAACTGATTAATTCACCTTCCATATCCACCACATCTTCTTCATCATCCATTTCACCTCCTGTGTGTTCATCATCAAGATATCCCATAGCCATAAGCATAAAATCATTCACTTTGTTTTCACATGATGAATCACTATCTATGTCTTCTGAGGAATTTTCATTGTTTGCACACAAACTTTTCTTTTTACTATATTTCTTGAATTTGTACTTCTTTTCATCATCAGAGTTCTGGTCCTTTTTCTGGTGGGGACACTTAGATGAAAAGTGACCTATCTTACCACAGTTAAATCATTTGAAGGGAAGCTTTCCTTGATATTTTCCTGATCCTTTCTTTAACCTTACAAATTTTGCCTCAATATCATCTAAATCTGAATCAATATTCTTGTCTCCTTTAAAAGATGCTTCTCTAGTAATGGATTTATCTTTGTTGATTCTCATTTCATATGTAGTTAGAGTTCCTAGGAGTTGATCAATGGACAAAGTTTTAAGATCATTTAGTTCTTCTATTGCAAAGACTTTTGGATTAAATTTATCAAGCAGAGATCTTAAAATTTTTTTAACTAAAAATGATTCTTCAATCTTCTCACCAAGACCCTTCATGGCATTCACAAGTTCTTGAACTCTTAAAAAATACTTGCTAACTATTTCATCTTCATTCATCTTTAGTTGTTCAAACTTCGACCTATATGTTTGGAGTTTGGTGTCTTTTACTTTCTCATTTCCTTCATAACTGTTAATAAGTTTATCCCACATACCTTTAGCGGTTTCAAGATGCATCACCTTTACAACCTCATCTTCAGCAAGTCCATTCAAGATAGCATTCATTCTCTTAGCATTAAAGATAAATTATAACTTATCATCCTTGGAAGTGAGCACAACAGGATTTGTATATCCAGTCTCTACTACATCCCAAACATCAACACCTAAGGCCATTAGATATGTTCTCATTCTAACCTTCCAAAAGGCAAAATTTGTTCAATCAAACAGAGGAGGCTTACTGGCTGAAGTCCCTTCTTGACTTGTCATGTTTAAGCTTACAAATATACCTTTAAATAAAAGGAATCCGCTCTGATACCAATTATTGAAATTACTAAGACAATTGAGAGGGGCGGTGAATCAGTTTTTACTAATCTTAAACAATATTAAGTTAATTAAACCATTTTTAATCTTTCTCCAAGTGACAATCAATATTATACAACATATGAACAACATAAATAATGAGCATCAGTCACACATAAGATATACACAGAGACATATTTTCATGAGGAAACCCATAAAGGGAGAAAACCTCTTCTTCTTCGAAATGATAGGCAGTCTTTTAATTTCTGTACATCATCTATAGTTGATCACCAACTCAATGTGAGGCTACTACCTCTGTTTTACAAGATCCAACTTGTTTTAGGGCACCAAATCTCTGGTTTCTCTAGCACCCAATAGAAGGAAGCACCAACTCCCTGAGTGTTCCAGCACCAACTGGATGGAAGCACCTACTTCCACTTATACAAGCACTAACTTGCATACAGAAAAATCTGTGTTTTCCCAAGCACCACCTTCCACCCTTTTTTCTAGCCACAACTAGATGGAAACTACAACCCCAAATATTGAAGGATCAACTTGAATATTAGAGGACCACAGTCCTCCCTAACACCACCCTTCCTCCCTATTTATGAATAAATGATTGACAAACAAACAATACAGGTATTTCAATTCTTACCCCTTCTTCATTGTTCTGCAATTCTTCTCTGGTTCAAAAACTGTTCTGTAGTTCTTCTCTGCCTCATGCTATTCTGTTATTCTACTCTTGCTTCATGCTATTCTACTACTCTCCTCTTGATTCTATCTGTTCAATGACTGTTACTCATCTTTGATTTTTATCTTATGCTTTGCATTCTTTCATTTTATCCTTCTTACAATTCATCTCATTGTTTTTGTTAGAAAAACTCCCTTTACATAGTCATTGAATCTCGCCTTTTATAATCATCAACCTCATCAATTACACCTTAAATCTCCTTGGGAAAAGACAAAAACTTCTCAGCAACTGTATCACCAACCGATCAAGAACCATGATTCGATTTTCTAACTGAATTGTAACTGAACTTATTAATTATGAAAATAAACGATGACCCTTCGATCATATTCCTGATTAACCTGCACCATTGGATTACCAATGATGGATCTCATGCCTACTCCATATGCCCACTGGATGTGACCATGACCCTAATTAGAATTCCTTTCTCATTTCGCATTTTGACAATCCAGAGGTGAAGAGTCTTGACTCTTCATGTTGCGATCACCGAAAAGGGGCTTAGCTCCACTAGCTCCTCCCTCTCACATGACCACCGACAGTGACCACAAGTTGCGCTAAAAGGTTCTTTACGATTTCGTTTTTCAACATTCTTGTCATGAGTGTCCTTGACACCTCCAACTCCCGGTATCCAAAACTCTGAAATGGAGTCAGATCAATGGTCCACAATCTTGATGATTCGATGGTCCAGATCTTTTCGTGATATCGCATATCGCGAGCTCCTGTCATGAGTTTCTTCCTTAACTCCTCCAACTCCCGCCATCCAAAAATCCAAAATGAAACCTTTGTCATGCTCTGATCTATCACCACGTGTCCCTCTTGGATCAATGATCTAGATCTTATAGCGATTTCGCATATCACGAGTTGCAAGGTTAGAGCATTTCCTTCCTTTGAATTTTTAGTCAGCGAAAAGTTAATCCCTCACCACATGTCCCTCTTATATCAATGATCAAGATCTTAATTCTATTTCACAACTTCATGGGCCTTCATCATGCCTAATCAACAGTCTACAATCTCCCTTTGATAAACAACTCAGATTAAGTCGTGGTTTCGTATTTCACGATTTCATAGGATAGAGCACCTCCTTTCTTTGACTTTCTAGTCATTGAAATGCCAATCGCTCGCCATGTTCCCTCTGCATCCAATGTTCCACAACATATCTCGATCCAAAGGTCCAGATCAATTCTCGGGATTTCTCATATCACAAGTTCCCACACCATGTTTCGTTGACTCCTCCAATGTGTAGGTCAGCGAAATTCTAGTCGCTGGCCATGTGTCCTTCTTGAATATGGACGGTCCTCCTGCTTTTAGGATTTTGTAGTCTCGCTTCATCTTGCACTTAAAGACCGTGCTCCTTCTTATGGATCCAACAACGGTTGGTCTTCAGGCTCATATCTGACGCCTGAGATCTATTTTCTTCTACTGTGTGCTCCTCCTATCTGAATTCATATCTAGCGGTCATTGGGAATTTTGAATGGGATCCAATGATCATTGTTTCTCTTCATTGTTGATCTTGCCATTTTCATGCCATTATCGCTGCACTATTGATCATGCTGATCTTTGCCATCCATGACATCGCCATCAATGAAAAACACCCATCCTCTGCCTCTATTTGAAAACATGCCAACACTGATAATGTAAGCTGAGTCTTGCATATAGAGTTGGTACTCTTGTAGAGTTGTACTCTATTTAGTGGTTTTTGGAAAATGCCCGGATGGTTGTCCATAATAAAAAGAAAAATTGTACATACATCTTGTGTTCTTTGTGTTCCTTGTGGTGATGACTTGTTGATGATATATTGTTGATATATATTCACATCTAACTGGTTATAAATGACAACAATGGGTAATGAGTAAATGTTGAATGTTAACTAAGGATTTTTGTATAAAAGGGAAGTTTTGGGAAAAAGAGCCCCACACTCATTCATCCCCCCCTAAGTGTGGTAGGTGTGTCCAACAATTGGTATCAGAGAGGGTCTTTAGTACAAGCCTTAACAAGATTGAAGGATATCCATAGACACACAAATGGATGATGAAGTTCCAATCCTTGATGAGGAAAAATATTCTACTTGGAGAATAGATATGAGAATACATTTGAAGGAAATGGGAGCAACTATTTGAAAGGCAGCCATTCATGGATCAGTTCCCTTGAATAAAAAGTCAAAGTTTGCAGCTCAAAGGGAAGGAAATAAGTATGATACATTGGCTCTCAAGACCATTCTTAGTGGACTCTTAAGCCCTATAAAAGAGATCATGGGACAATGCACTTCCGCCAATGATCTATGGCTAAAGCTAGAGGAGACATATCAAAGAAATAAGGAGAAGGAAGATATTGATGATCACTCCATCAAGATCATTAAAGGTAAAGAATCTCCAAAAACCCTTGATTGTATTATTTCTAAATGTGATCTTGAAAACATTTCAAGTGAAGATAAAGGATCAAGTGATGATAGCACAAAGGAAGATCTTGAAGACAAAGAATTATGTGTTGATGTTGGAAAAAAGAAAGATTATGAAGATATTTCAAATGGAGATAAAGAACCCTCAAAAACCCTTGATTGCAATGATGATGATGATTTTTTCTCTACAAGTGAATAATAAGATCTAGAAACAATTTGTGTAAAGATTGATGGTAATTATCCAATGAAAAGAATAGAAGAAAATCTATTAAAACTTCAAAAGGAAGTTGAAGAGGGTTTATATAGATATAGAAGTGATCATTATTATATAGACTTAACTATCTTTCAGATAACACTAAGAAGTTTCTTAGGAGGAGTCTATGGCACATCTTGAAATTAAAAGAAATGATCAAGGAACAAGAAGATATCACAAAACTAAATAATGGAAAAGAATATATAAATGTAGATGATGAGATTAGATAAAGTTTTGAAACCATTTTCCATCTCAAGACCCAAATTGAAGAAGCCAAAAGAATAGAGTAAATATTGAAGAATCAAATAAATGAAAAGGAAGAGTCATGTTGTAAGTTAGAAGCTGAAATTGTTGACCTTAGAAAGAAGGTAGAAAATTCTAAAAAATTCTTGAATAGCTCACGAATCTTGGATGAGATCTTGGAAAGTTAAAGATCATCACTTGATAAATCAGGTCTTGTATACAAAGAAGAAGCTACATATGTTGAAGAAAGCACCTCAAAGAAGCATGAGGTAAGTCCATCAAATAAGGAAGACAATGTTGCAAAACAACCATATACATAAGGCAAAGAAAATTTCAAAAGAACAAAGCAAAGAAGACCTCAAGAAGCTACTCTTGGGAAACCAAAGCAAATGTATGAAAGTATTTTTCATGGACATTGTTATTCATGTAATGGATATGGTCACAAATTGTTTGAGTGTAGAGTTTATGAAAGGAGATACAATGGAAGATTTTATAACACCATAAGGTGTTGGAGATGTGATCAAGTAGGACACATTGTTGTTCACTGTAACACCATGAGATGCTACAATTGTAGTAGATTTGGCCACAAATCCTAGGATTGCTGGAACACAAGAAGAAATTCCATGATGAGGACTTCACATAGCATGGCTAGAAGAAGGAATGAAGTAAGGAAAGGAGACATCTTTGAAAAGATGGATGCTCAGAGATCAAGTTCTGAAGAGCAGGGACACCTACAGAAGTGGGTGAAGAAGACAAAGAATCCATAAAAGAATGAAAGACTAAAGAGAATATTAAGTAAGCCATCTACTGAGGCATACATGGGTGACAGTGGTATCAATCGTGTACATACGCAGGCTGACCTTGAATAGGTCGCGTACATACATGAGCTGTTGTGCAGCAGAACACGTATATGTGGTAAAGCCTTGGGAAAAAGGAAATGCAAATGGATTGCAGCTTGATATGATGGTATAACTCTGTGATGTAGGGTATAACATAGTTTATTGTAGGTTCTAACACTGTTTGTGTTATCACTAAAATTTCGTCCGCAAATGGTTACAAGAATTCAGCATCGTCAAACAGTTATGAGGTCACCCATGGACCAAAATTAACACAAAATCATTTCCAAAGGGTCAAAAACTATACAACCAGTGAAAAAATTGAAAGGCGCTATGAATACAAAGGGCACAAATGCACATGCACAAAAAAAAAATGTAGGAATCACGCACATGCACATGATGCGTGACTGTTGTCACAAAAAGCTGCACACCTGAGAAACAATGCATTCATGAGAGTGGTCGGCCTCCCACCCACTTCTGGTTCAGCTTCCAAGTTGATTTGACACTCAAATCTGGATTGGATTCGACTGGGTGGCTGGTCAAAGACCTAGAAATTCCCTAATTAGCCTCTTTACACATTACAAACTAGTTGCACAATACCTCAAAGAAATGCTATAAAAAGGCCATGGATGCACTTCATTTTTCAAGGAATTCAATAGCAAAGTTATGCTGCCACTATTCTCTTGAGGAATCCTCTATTCTCATCAAGAGTATACTAGCATCATTGCATTGGGTAATCCATCTCACCCCTTGAGTGGATTAGCAAATAATTCTTTCACCATTTTCATTTTCAAAGTTGTAAGAAGAGCTTATTTGTGGGGGTCCAAGAGCCCTCCCTTGGAGGAAGAAGGGACTCATAGTACTCTTTCTTCTAAGTGTTTTCTTTCACCAATATTAGCCTTACCATTGGTGACATGGGTCTCATTGTTTCTTTTTTCCTTATGTCCCTATTCTTATTAATTTAGTTGTTATTTTATTTCTTAGTTTAATTCTTAGTTGTTCTTTTATATTTCTTTCTCTAACCCTTTTCCTTACAACTGTCCTGCTTAGCAAACTCAACTAAGCTTGCAAGCAACTCTATTTTTCTCACTAAGGTGACGAAAGAGGTGCAACAGATTGGCGACTCCAACGGGGAAAGGTATCAATTTCCTACCCCATTTGGGTTTTTCTAGCTCTTCCTTTGGTTTATTTAACTTGCAGGTGCATTAACCGACCTAAGTCGACCTACAAATCATCCAATTCCAAGTTGAATTGAGAGAATTCCATATGAAATTTTCATTCACGACCATGTGTCATCTTTGCGCAGGTTTTTTGGCCCACAGACACGCATCGTGTGCACATGTGCTTAAGTCACAGTTATGTTCTATGCACCTGCACCCATTATCTCGTTTCGATCTATGCACATGCGCTCAGTGCGCCTCTGTCTCCACGAAGACCCGCACACCTGTGAAAAAAATACACATTG
This sequence comes from Picea engelmannii, assembly GCA_009831015.1. Lineage (NCBI taxonomy): Eukaryota > Viridiplantae > Streptophyta > Pinopsida > Pinales > Pinaceae > Picea > Picea engelmannii. Next base: position 72,529 of record ML781739.1, read on the forward strand.
TATGGTTTTTGAGCTTTGGGGAAGGCCCTTAGCCTTCTTAAAAGTGATTTCATGCATGTTTTAAGCTGCACCACACTTATTCCCCTCTTCATATAAAGGGATTAGTCAAAACACATAGGCACTTAGGAGGTTTAAAATCATTATTTCCTCTTTTGCTTTCATTTTTTCCACATGGATGGCTTGCTTTGACTAAAAATATAAGTTGGAAATCATTTGCAATCACATATAACTTGCATTGGGACTAGAAGTTGTATAACAATCACTTAGTATGCTCTTCTCTCGCACCTCCAAGCGACCTTGAGAATTAGAAAAATATTGTGGGACAATTTCATCTCTCTTAAAAATATTAAAACCTTTAGGAGAGGACAACAACCCTTCTTGGGACTCCTCTTAGTTTAATTTTTCAAACACATCTTAAGATTTTAACGGGCCTATACATGCCCACATGCTACAAAGATAAGATAGTGTTGAAATTTACTTTCTTAGATTAAATCACTAGGGAATTCTAAAGGTTTTGTAACGGGCCCATACATGCCCACATGATCACAATCTAGGATAGTTTCAAATCTTTTCTTAGATTACATCACAATAGGGAGTTAAAGGAATAGTAACGGACCCACATGTCCACATGCTAGCTTCCTAGGGACTTTTGAATTACACAAGGTTGTACCAAAGACGCTTAGTTAATTAGGTAATCAACACTTGTAAGGACCAAGCAATACCACATGTAGCAAGTTGACACCTAATTCATTAAAACATTGGCACACTTTCACTCATTCACACACAAAAGTCACTTATCACTCACATAGTTTTCTTCTCGAAAACGTGGAGGTCAAAAGTAAGTTTTCTTCAAAAGGATTCTGAAACACCCCACCCTTTTCTTGACGAAACTATCTACTCCCATTTTAATTTCAACGAGGTTGGTTCACACCCCCAACCTCTCAAACCACTACATCTAAATTTTTTCTAAAAACTCACTAAGTTTTCCTCCACAGGAGGTAACAAAAGAATTTTTTTAGTCTAGGTAGGATTTTTGGGATAGGCATCCAAAAAACTCCCCGTTATCTGGTTATGACGTTGTCAAAACCATAGAAGTTGTCAAATAGGGAACTAAAAATCTTCCAAGTCAAGTGTTCCTAACACCATAAGGCAAGGAGATACCCATGAAGGGTTGAAGGTCAAGGTCTAGTTGTTTTGTGCGTCTGCCCTTGAGGCACCCACCTCTTGGACGGGATCTAGCCTATGACCCATTTCTTAGGCCAAAAATCTAAATGCCGCACTTTGGTTGAGGTACCTAGTGACCAAATTTTAGGACATCTACCCAGGTGGAAATTGTGGATTCAATTGAACCTTGATCATATTTTGTGTGGCTATTGGGAAATATCACCAACTCTTTTGGGATATGTCCCCTTTAGCCCTCATTATAACCATTTATTTCATCCTTCACTAGTTTCTCTTCCGGTGACTTCAGACCCCACTGTTGAGTACTATTAGAAGGTCCAGTTCTATTTGAGATGAAGGACGTTATGTCTTTTTAGGACATGAGCATTTGTTTTCTTTGATTCCCCATGCGGAAAAAACCCACTTATCCATATATATGCTTCTTTTTCAAAACACTTTATGTATGATGCACTTCTGATTACATTTTTGATTTATATATATATTGTATAAAGTTCAAAATTTGCAGCAAAGGTTCTTGTTTAATTTCTCTCATCAGATTTCACAGACATCCACTCAGCTAGTTAGACATCATAGGGGACCCACATAACCCCCATCGTTCTAGACACTTACTAAACCTCCCTCCTATTTTAGGGGGAGTTCCTAGTCTTGCCAACTAATCGACACCACCTTCACACACTCCTGTGAATGCTACTATCTTAGGATCAGATTTTCTTCCACATTACATGGGTCCACTTCCCAATTCCCTCCATCCACTTGCTCTCCTCTACATGGAAGTAGAGGACCAACATCCTCTCAAGGGGGAAGTACCAACGCACCTAGTCCCCCTCAAGGGTCAGGTTCACAACACACTCACACCATGGCTGGAGCTAATCCTCCCACCCCACTACAGATGCCATATTTGGACTCTCTTAACATACCAGATCTAAGCAAACTCACCAATGATCCTATATTTCATGACCCCACATGGCCTGCAATGCCCACCAAACTACCTTCAAACATCCCCAAGTTTGAAGGAAAGGCAGGAGATGACCCTGCCAACCATGTCATGACTTTCCACCTATGGTGCTTGTTGGTCACTATAATTGCTTAATTAATTTCAAACAACCAAGTGAAACATAAATTATCAACCCAGGGATGTCTTTTGTTTCAAAGATAGCTGCGCACTATATATGCTCAATTCCAAAAGCACTTAGTGTTGTAGTAAAGAAAT
>ML781739.1:85626-110936 GCA_009831015.1 Picea engelmannii
ATGGACACTTATGCACTTCTAATCAAAGGTTAGGTCAAAAAGTAATGTAAAGTATTATGCAAAACAAATTAAACATATAGTGATGAGAAAGGACATTGTATACCTTGGAGTGATCAGATGAAGTGATAATATGAGTCTAAATAAAGGTGATGAAGGGTATAATAATGGCAAAAAGTATGAGCAAAAAGGTACAATATGTGGTCCCAACAGTGCTCTTCCAATAACATTATGAATGATTCCATCAGACTACAATTATTTCAATGCACACTCATTGGCTCATCAGCCAAATGGTATGTAGATGAAAAATCAGGGTCCCACGCGACTTTCGAGTCCTTGGCCAAAGAATTTTTGACCTTCTTCCAATTACCAATCCGCCATGACATTGGTCTTGAACTACTCTCTAATTTCAAAAAAAACTTAGCCACACATATCGCTGATCACATTCACGAGTGGCGTAGACGACGTAGTTTGTGCAAAGCTGAAATCACCAAACAATAGTGTCTTGACTGGTTTCTCAGATCACTTGTCTCCCTGCTCGGTAAAGATGTATCTTCCACCTTCCCTCAATCCGAAGAATAAGCCATCAGTAAGGCTCAACAATACAACCTCATCTATTCACAATCAGGGTACTTATACCCAGTACTTCCTGATCTCCCCAAACCCATGCCACTTGGTCAAGACAAGCCCGAAATGTCTCACTCAGTAGACCGATTGATTGGTACTACCACACACCACAATCCTCAACCCCAACCACCACCAATGTATGTCACACCTCAATATTCTTCAGCATATGGGGGAACCTCTTATTACCCCCCACCCCCTTATCAATAACCATACCCTGTTGCTATTCCTTCGCCCATCAGTGGGCCACCGCCGACACCCCCACTACACCCACCTATCCAGACAAGTTCTGGTACCCCCTCTACCTCATCTTATACTATGAGTACTAGAAAAAGCACCATGCCTTCCTATGTACCTTATGGATCACAACCCCCACAAAATCTGTACTTTCCATTTCCTGGTCCTCCACAGCCCATGACACCCCCACACCCTCATGCTGGAGTGAATTTTGTTCAACCCTCTCTCGTTCAGCAATATCAAAATTTCGAACAGTTGAATACGACAAATCCGACCCATCCGTCAAATAATGCCAAAATGAAAGGAAGAAACAAGAACAATAACAACCCAGGTCAAGGTGGGAATGACCCCCACAACCATCCCATTGGGGGAAACCAATACCAAGACCCCCAAGGGGGCATCAATAACAATATACCATGCCAAGGGAATATTAACAATATTTGAACTAACTTTCCTTGTGCTGTATGTAATGAGTATGGACATTATACTCATCATTGCCCCCAAATTCCTGACCTCCAATGGATGAGGGCATCCATGCACTCACAAGACCCTCCATCACCATCTGCCCCTCAACCTTCCCCACGACAGTATTGGAAACCACTACATCCAACTGTTTTTCAAAACCCCATTCCATACCAAGGTGTGATGAACACCCAACAGGTGATCAACCCTACCCCACCACAAATGGGGCAATATGCAACCCCAGGTGCCACTCAATCCAGGAATTTGGTTAATCGTAGTATCCTCCTCACCAGTGAAGAAATTCTTCTGCAAAATTGCAATCCTCAATATGGTATGCCTCTCGACTCTACCCCAACCATCTCAGAAACACGACCAACTACTACAGGACAACCATTGATGATTCCATGTCCTAACGTGGAACCCATTCCTTGCATACCACGTATGCCTTTACAATGGAATGTACATAACCCTCATGCTAGGGCTGCTCATAATTATAGTCTGGTTGATGACTTAGCCAAGTCTCCTACAACCATATCTGTGTTGGAGGTCCTCCAAACCTGTCCATCACAGAGAAAATCCTTGCTTTTTTCCTTGGCGGTAATCGACACAACTAACACCCAACTGATCACATTTGATTCAGATAGAGGAGAACCACATCTTCCCACCCAAGTAGCCTTCCAAATACCAGTTAAGATCTGGAACATAGTTTATTGGTGTATCATCGATGAAGGTGCATCCACTTGCATCATGTCTAAAGACATATGGTAGAAAATTGGCTCCCCTGAGCTAGTAGACTCTACCATCACCCTTCGAGCTTACGACGGTCGACCAACATCTTCCACAAGGATTTGTCAAAATGTTCCCATAGAACTTGGGGGAAAAACCATCCTCATTGACATTGAAGTTATTGATTCCCAAATTGATTACAATACCTTGTTCGGATGCAACTACATGTATGCTATGAAGGCATTCGCCTCTTCTGTGTTTCGTACAATGATGTTCCCTCATAATGGGAAGATCGTCACCATCAACCAACTTAAACATTACAAGCCTAACCATTCTGCCAACATCGATAACATCCTCCCCTTGGTTCATGTTAGCCCAAATGATTTTCCAGTTGCCAAAAATGGCCCTAGATTATTCTAAGAGCCATCCATGTTGGGCACTTGTCAGGGAGCACCACCATTCCTAAACCTATCTTTTTCAGCACAAGTGTGTGTAGTTTCCTCTAAAGGAACTAAAACAGAGAATACCCTTCCCCCTAGGGAGCCTTCTATCATATCTGACATCCCACTAGTTGCAGAGCTCCCCCCTCATGAGCCTCCTGTGAACTCGTTGACTCCACCAGTTCATGATTTCCCTTCTCCCCAGGGCCATATCCCAGTTTGGGAGACCATTCCCCAAGCCATTACTCAAATCCCCTTCTTTTACCCTCCACCAGGTGTACAAGATTTCCAAGTAGTTGCAACACTTACCCTCCCTAATATGGTGTTAGCAATTTTAGTTTGGTATTTACATTTACCAGAGATGGTCCCTCGACCATCCCTTCCCCCCCAAATGGAAGGAATCCCAATGATGATTCCCATACTCACTCCCACCATACCCCCGACACCCCCACTCACTACCCTTCCTGCCACAGTTGGGGGCAGGAGAAAGAAGAAGGATCCCACATCTCCACTTCCCTCGTGCATCCAACCCCCATGTGCACTATGTGAGAAAGATGGACACCAAACCAACAACTGCCCATCTCTACCGGAGTTACGAAACTTGATTCCACTCAATCAAACTCCATCAACACTCGCCACCGTAACAAGTACTGTCATTACCGCCCCTCACTCAAGTAGTAAAGGGCTGCGAACCAAATTCGCTTGCGCTATATGTTTAGAATATGGCCATTATACACACTATTTCCTAGCACTACCATGCTTCCGACAGACATTAGCCATAGTACGCCAAAGCTTCCATGACGAACTCAATCCAACTACATCATCCCTACCAAAAATCACTGACATACATTATGTCACAACTTCAGTCAATGAACGTATGAGATGCCCTTGCTCTCTATGTGAATCCTTAGATCATTTTACATATCAATGTCCTATGATCATTGAATACAAGCAACACCAATTGATCCTGATTCAAACACCTACAGAATTGATAGTTGACCTTACCTCATCACTAGAAATTCTTCATATCATTTCTCCTGAACCCGAGGCATTCCCGACACCTCCATAGTTCTTGGATGAATTATCTGAGGATTTACCCCCAAATCCCCCCAAATTACTGCCCGATCATCCATAGTGTCAGTAAAACTGGGATGGCATTATGGACCCACCGTCCATATCTAGGCCCTTATTCCCACTTTCATTTTTGGTACTTGAGCCCATAAGCTCCGTTTTCTTAACCATCTTCGGCCTCTTACACAGACATTTCCATCAGGTTATCATTTTCCCTTTTCTCCGGTGGAGCATCTGGCCATGACACACTCAGGTACGCCTGCTCATTTTCAAAATTATCAAATAAATGCTTGTATGTTCGATTCTCTTCAGATATTGTTCACATCGGGTATTTGGTTTTCATGTGTGTAGGTACTTAGTCATCATACATCAATGCAACCCCTTCAGATATGTAATCAACACTGGCATGTAAACATTCCCTCTGAATCTCACTTGCATCTCCAGTCACACCCTCTGACATTTTCCTTTAGGATCCCCATCTCCGGCTCTACAGTACAAACAACTCCATTTTCATCTTCGGTACTATCACCTGGTAGCACTCTTACCCACATGAGTTGTCCCATTCATAGAACCATTTTGTGCCTCTGACACTCATTTTGTTTTCCAAACCCTTTAGGGATGGGAGGCTTAATAGTCTTACATCATGTCGCGAATCAGACACATACTCCTTCTCCTCATTTTCATAGCTTTCCCACTGGACTCCCAGATTATCTCTTCAAGGTTCTATTTTTTACTGCACCTCCGCAGTATCATGAACCCTCAATTTCATCCACAATCAGTTTTCCCCTTTGCAAATTTCCCTTCATTTCACCTACCTCATACAGAAACCCACCCATGGGGCCCCCACCCTCCACCAGTTCTCCAAGAAAATTGCCCCCTACTTGGGCCAACCATATTACATCGAGGCACCTGTTTCTGTATTTGTAAACTCATCCCAAATTATTTTTTATTTTTTGGTACATTGTAAAAAGCCTTTTCTTCCAGCATTTACATTACCTTTTTGTCGTCACCTTTGGTGACCTTCTTCCCATTTTGGAAAATGCAACCCATGTCGCCCTTGGTTGGGGCACTCCTTATCATATACCCCTGTTGACATCGTCCATATACTCCGAGTATCCCACAGGCCACTTACCTCTGGCCTCTAAGTTTGTTTACTTTGTCCCGCCTCTGGCACAACTTATCCCCTGTCTTGTTGTCCCCCTGACACTCGACCTCATTGAATGGTTGTGACCACTTTTACCTCAAATATACCCCTAACCAAGGGCATTCTTGAGTCTTCCTACCTCTTGAATTCATCCATGTACCTCCTCCAATTCCTAACCTCACCTAGTAGATTTCACGAAGCCCTTTGCTTCTTGGAGTCACATCCCCCTTTTTGTCAACATCAGCACAGTTTCCAGAAGGGTGACAATATCTTGACTCTCATTACCTTTTTAATGAGAGGTCTCGGATGGCACAGGGAGAACCAAAATGGCTCCCTACTATCATTGATCCCCATAACATTCGACTTCAACATTTTCTCATGTTATGGTGGGTCTTACTTTGCAACTATTGCAGTTATTTCTTATATTTTCCGAAGACCTCTGAACTTGGTTGGGCTATCAGTGCCTACAGAATCCATGATACTTCTTATAGATGTCACTTCCTACTATTCAAAGTATGTTCCTCCGCATAATTGTCTTCTTCCTTTATCATGACTGCCCCCGAGGGCGTTGCAGTTGTCTACATCAACACATCATTCCTTTTTTTGAGTTACACAACACAAGCATGGGGCATGCCCATCTCGTTTGTACATAGTTTATTTTTACACACCTTATGGAAGGTCGGGTTCTACAGGTTCCATTCTCCCTCCAACAGGTAGCTCTTGACAGTCCCACTATTTCTCTCTCTTACAACGACACTCTCAGTAGAAGAAACATTGATGGATTTTGGCTATATGTATGCTCCTAACCTCATCCATCAGGGGGCATCTGTTATCACTGAAATTTTGTCCGCAAATGGTCACAAGAATTGAACATCGTCAAATAGTTATGAGGTCACCCATGGACCAAAATTACCACAAAATAATTTCCAAAGGGTCAAAAAATATACAACCAGTGACAAAATTGAAAGGTGCTATGAATACACAGGGCGCACACACACATGTGTAGAACAGAAATGTAGGAATCATGCACATGCATACGATGCACGACTGTTGTTGCAAAAAGTTGTGCACCTAAGAAATGATGCATTTATGAGAGTGGTCAGCCTCCCACCCACTTCTGGTTCAGCTTTCAAGTTGATTTGACACTCAAATCTGGACTGGATTCGACTGGGTGGCTGGTCAAAGACCTAGAAATGCCCTAATTAGCCTCTTTACACACTACAAACTAGTTGGACAATACCTCGAAGAAATGCTATGAAAAGGCCATGGATGCACTTCATTTTTCAAGGAATTCAATAGCAAAGTTATGCTGCCACTATTGTCTTGAGGAATCCTCTATTCTCATCAAGAGTATACTAGCATCATTGCATTGGGCAATCCATCTCACCCCTTGAGTGTATTAGAAAAGAATTATTTCACCATTTTCATTTTAAAAGTTGTAAGAAGAGCTTATTTGTGGGTGTCCAAGAGCCCTCCCTTGGAGGAAGAAGGGACTCATAGTCCTCTTTCTTCTCGGTGTTTTCTTTCACTAATATCAGCCTTACCATTGTTGACATGGGTCTCATTGTTTCTTTTGTCCTTATGTCCCTATGCTTATTAATTTAGTTGTTGTTTTATTTCTTAGTTGTTCTTTTATATTTCTTTCTCTAACCCTTTTCCTTACAGTTGTCCTGCTTAGCAAACCCAACTAATCTTGCAAGCACCTCTATTTTTCTCACTAAGGTGATGAAATAGGTGCAGCAATTTTCTATAGCTTTTCATGGTTCTATGTTAGATCATGTAAGGTGACGATGTAAAATAAATATTGGGTACATGGCACTAACCCATGAGTATGAATTGATGCTGATTTGTTGGGGTACATGGTTGGTACATATTTGAGTTTCATTGATATATCTTATGATATATTATTGGAAGCATATGTTGGATATCATAGTGCATGCATTTTGCATTTGGTTGAGCTACATATTGAGACATGTAGTTGGTGAGTTGAGTTTATAGTCATGTTGTACATCATTGGGGAGTCATAGCTTGTTGATGTATGGTTGATATACTTGCTTGGCATAAGTGATGATGCATGATGGTACACTCATAGATGGTATTTGTTTGGCATAATTGGTAGATGCACATGATGGCATATGGTGGATACATTCTGTGGATGATATCTATTGATGTACACATGGATGTTGTGCATGATGTACTTGGTTGATATCTTGTTCATGATTCTCTATTTTCATTATTTGCATATCTTTTGTTTCATGATGTATGGTATGGCACAAGTTTGATGCATGAACAGGTCCAAGGATCATCATAGAAAGAGTGGTTGATATATGATCTAGTTGAAAATAGGGGGAGTCATTCTTATTATGATTCTAGGAGGAAATTATTATCAGATGCATACCTAGAAAAGAGCTCTATACGTGAGGAAAGAGCACAAAGGCATAATTCCAGGGGGAGCAATGTTCATGGAGGGAGCATGAGCAATGTATTTTCAGCATTACATCTGATTGATATCCCTTGTTCAAAAGGGGATATATTATTCAACATCAACAAGATAGGGGGATCAGCCCCAAGGAGAGTTCAAGCAAGGGTATCATCCCCCAGAGGAGAATGGCCCTTTTCCATTGATGTCAAAGGGGGAGAAATGGTCACATTGATGTGATTGATTTTTAGTAATGGGAAGAGATAATCACATTGATATTTTTGATGACTATTGATGTAGAGCATTCCTTGTCTACATGTTGACATCAATGATTGGTGTTGACATCAATGTTGGTATTTCCATCAATGCCAAAGGGGGAGATTGTTGGATCATGTTGTCATTGATGCCAATGGTTTGATTATTTTAATGTCAAAGGAGTGATGTCAAGTGATTGATTGATTTCATTGGATTGATTGATAAACAATGTATATGTATTATCCTTGATGAGAATGATAGATGTCAAGTGAAAACCAATCGATGAGGATGGATCAAGATGCATAGATGAATATGGATCAATGAGTTGTCATGGATACATGATGAAGATGGATTCTTTGATATATTATGCATAGTTTGATGACTCATTATTGTCTTATCATGATTGATAAGGTGTAAAAATGGATGAACTCCAAAGTGGTCCTGTTATGGTGAAATCCCTCATGGGAAGATGCTTTGTGGATTGAGTTATCCTAGAAGAATGGTTGGAGGACACGAGCTTGTATGTGGAATAATGAGATGAATATCAATGAAGTTGTTGGTGAAACTACCCTATATGGATAGTTCTTGTCATGCCATTTTTTTTGGTATGTGGAATGTCACATAACTCCTCACGACTTGAGATTTATGTCCTTACGAAGTTGGAGGACCATCACATGTTGGCTTGAAGCCCCAAAAGGTCAAAGAAGTCAAAGTTCTTAAAAGAAGAGATGATTATTTAAATAATAAAGAGAAGTGACAAAATCAAGAAGGAATATTTAAACGATAAATGTTGGAGAAATTTCTATTTATGGAAAGTGGCTAACCCTAAAATAAGGAAACTAGGTTAAGTGACCTAGAAAGTGGTTAAGTGACCTAGAAATGGGCTAAGTGACCTAGAGGCTGAAAGTATAAATAAGATAGCTATGGACTCTTGCAAATAATCCTTTGTGTGGATCAATGGAGAGAGTCTTGGGAGATTATCTTTTGGAGTATTGATGGAGAGATTCTTATGAGAGCTTCTTGTGAGAGCGTATTTGGTGTGGATCTCTTGAGCATGATTGAAGATATATTTTGAGAAAGAGAGCATGAGGAGGATATCATGGACGCATCAAAGTTTCAGAAATGTTGGATATCTTGACGGAAAAATTCTCATAACTTCATAAACCCTAGTTTTTGAGGTGTATACAGGCCGTAATGGGCCAGGTTGCATACATAAGAGGGTTGTATGAGGATAGGGCACGTACAGTGGATAACGTCATGGAGATTTATGTTTGAGCTGATGACTGGCTATTGAATACTGAATCAGGTTCCAGATATGTATTCTATGGGCTCATATCTGTCACTGAGACATTGGTATGGTTACATTATTGTCTTGATGGATACTATTGTTTGATGTGATGTGAATGCTTAGGGCATTCTTGGTATTGATTCTATGATGTGGTTTAGTGTGGTTGATTTGGTTTATGGAGTGAGAAGTAATCTTGTGATTCAGTGGTGACATGGTTTCTATGGTAAATAGTTATTTATACATGATTGAGATAGCATTCACATTGATTGATTGTGGAGCATGAGTAGACAATTGGAAATATTGGATATGTTGTGACTGGCTGGTAGTCAGATTGGATAGTCAGAGACATAAGAGAATGATATATTGGTTGCAGAGGATCTAAGTTGATATGAAGGATAAACCCTAATAGTTCAGAAGGTATATGAAGGCTTCTATATACACTGGCGACATACACATGCGGGCTGTAGTGAGCCAGGGAAAATACACACACAGGATGCACTACTGGCAGGTCATGTACCTGTTGACAGATTGATATCTATTGAGGATTGTTTCTTCATCTCAGTTGATGCTGAGAATGTAAGCTGATTCTTGCATATAGAGTTGGTGCTCTTGTAGAGTTGTACTCTATTCAGTTGTTGCTGGAAAACCCCCAGATTGTTGTCCATAATAATAAAAAAAATTGTACATACATCTTGTGTTCTTTGTGTTCCTTGTGGTGATGAATTGTTGATGATATATTGCTGATATCTGTTGTTGATATATGTTCACATCTAACTAGTTATAATTGACAGCAATGGGTAATGATTAAATGTTGAATGTTAACTAAGGAGTTTTGTGTAAAAGGGAAGTTTTGGGAAAAAGATCCCCACACTCATTCACCCCCCCTCTAAATGTGGTAGGTGTGTCCAACATAATCCAAGAGAGAAGACTCCTTAGGAAAAAGGGGAAGAACACCAATCCAATGTTGGGGATGCAAATAATATCACCTGTACAAGGATTTCCCTCACATAAAATACAAAGTGAAGACCATGAACAACATCCAAGAGGCTACAACAGTAGAAGACATGTGAATAATAAATTCAAGCTTAGATGATAGACAATAAGAGTACCAATCCAATATGATCAAGGTGAAAGGTAATATCATTAATCAACTTGTTGCTATTTTAATTGATTTAGGAGAAAGCCATTGTTAAATTGATCCTAAAATAGTGGATAGATTACATTTGGAGAAAATTAATCTTGAAAAATCATGTTTGGTTTAGCTATCCACTGGAATCGAAGAAGCATCAATGAGATGGTCAGAGTTTGTTCCATAAGTCTTAATGAAGTGCATACTAATGTTGATCTAAATATTATACCATTGGTATATTATGATCTTCTAATTGGAATGGATTGGTTTGACAAGCATCATGTTGTCCTAGATTGTCATAACAAGACATTTACATGTCCTGATGAAGAAGGAAAACAAAGCATTATGAAAGGAATTCCTAGACCCATTTATATAAGGGATATTTCAGCCTTACATCTAAAGAGATGTTTTAGGAAAAGATGTCAATTGTATGCAACCCATGTGGAGGAGCCAGAAAAGACAAAAGGGCCAAGCCTTGAAGATTTTTTGGTATTGTGCAAGAGTTTGAATATGTATTCCAAGAAATACCAGGGTTTCCACCAAAGACAGAGATATATTTATCTATTTATTTAGTACCAAGAGATGACACAGTATCAAAAACACCTTACAGAATGAGTACAACAGAATTAAAGGAATTAAAAATGAAGGTAGAAGAATTTTTGAATAAAGAGTACATATGTCCAAGTGTTTCACCTTGGGGAACACCAATACTCTTTGTCAAAAAGAAGGATGGAACATTAAGGCTGTACTGTAATGAATTTAGAAAACTGAAAAAAGCCACTGTGAAGAACAAATACCCTCTACCCATAATTGATGACATATTTGATCAACTAAGAAGGGAAAATATATTTCCAAAGATAGACTTGAGATCACGATACCATTAGGTAAGAATCGAGGAAGAAGACGCCAATAATACAACCTTTAGAACCAAGTATGCGCATTATGAATTTGTAGTGGTTCCATTTGGAATATCCAATGCACCAGTTGTCTTTATGTGCTTAATGAATGTCATATTCATAAATTATTTGGATAATTTTTTCATAGTATTATTGGATGACATATCTATTCTAAGTCAGCGGAAGAGCATGGACATCACCTAATATTGGTATTTCAAGTGCTAAGGGAACATCAGTTTTATGCCAATCTTAATAAGTGTTCTTTTTACCAAGAAAAAATCCATTACTTGGGACATATTATTTCAGAACAAGGAATAATAGTGGATCTAGAGAATATTGAATCCCTTAGAGGATGGGTGACACCTAGGAATGTTTTAAAAGTCATATATTTTATGGGATTAGCTGGTTATTACAGAAGATTTATAGAAGGGTTCTCTAAGATTGCTCATCTTGTCACTTCTTTTCAAAAGAAGGGAATTAAATTCGAATGGACAACTTAGTGTGAAGATAACTTTAATTTGTTGAAAGAATTACTTACTAGTGCACCTATTTTAAATAATGTTGACCCAAATCAAATTTTTTTGGTATGTACATATGCAATCAAAGAAGGATTTGGTGGAGTCCTCACTAAAAATGAACATGTCTTTGGTTATGAGTCCAAAAACATTAAAGAACATGAGAGGAAGTATGCCACACATGACTTGGAACTTGCTTCCATTGTTCAGGCATTGAATATGTGGATGCATTATCTCATGGGAAAGAGATTTGAATTAATAACATACCATAGTGGTCTAAAATATCTTTTTGAACAACCAACTTTGAATGCCAGTCAAACGAGATGGCTGGAATTTTTAAGTGAATACGATTTTGACATCAAGCATATCAAAGGAAAATAAATTAAATTTGTTGATGGACTTAGTAGAATAATGCATCTCATGCATGATACAACCATTAGTATGCATCAATCATATTTGAAGAACATAATTTTAGATGTTGTTGTTACATATCAGAATTACCTATAGGTAAAAGAAATCTTACAGTAAGAAAATGCACAACATAAAATTAAAGAATATGAGATGAGGGAAGATGGATTACTTATGCATAAAAATATAATTTATGTTTCTAGTTCTAGAGAACTTAGGAACTTGGTATTAAAAGAAATGCATAATGTTCCATATGCCAGACATCTCGGTTACTAGAAAACAATTGTAGCATTACGAAGCCAATTATTTTGTCTAGGAATGAAGAAATATGTTGTTGATTACATTGCCATATGTATGGAATGTCAGAGAGTGAAGGATGAACATAGGAACCCAATGGGTTTTCTACAACCATTACCAATTCCATAGAAGAAATGAGAAATGGTAACCATTGATTTTATAACTAAATTTCCTAGGGAAACAAGGAAACATGATTCAATCATGGTAGTTGTTGATAAATTGACAAAGGTCGCTCATTTTGTTCCTATAAAAATGATTCATGCAACAACTAATAATCCAGAAACGTACATGAGGGAGATTGATAGGTTGCATGGGATACCTAAGGAAATTGTTTCAGAAAGAGATACAAAGTTTAATTCAAATGTTTAGAGGGTATTGTTTAAGGTATTTGGTACAAATCGATACTTTAGCACATCATACCATCCATGGTCTGATAGGTAGACAGAGAGAGTCAACCATGTAATTGAAGACATGTTGATAATGTATGTGATGGATAAGTCATCTAAGTGTGAATATTACTTGCACTTGGTTGAGTTTGCCGATAATAATGGGTATCAAGATTCATTGAAAATGAGCCCATTTGAATCTTTGTATGGTAGGAAATGCAATACTCTAGTGAGTTGGGACAACCCAAGAGACAAAGTGGTACTTGGGCCATAATTGCTCAAGGATATAGAAGACCAGATGGTTATAATTAAGAAGAATCTAAAGGCAGCTCAAGATAGACAAAAAAATTATGCAGATAAGAACATGAAATCTAGAGAACTTAAAGTGGGGGAGCATGTACTTTTGAAAGCTAAGCCAAAGAAAATCTCATTGAAGTTGGGAGGTTGTACAAAGATAGCATCCATATTCTGTGGTCCATTTGAGATATTAGACATAATAGGGTCAGTTGCATACATGCTTTCATTGCTCGCTTCCATGAATGTGCATAATGTATTTCATGTTTGTTTGATAAACAAATATGTACATGATCCTAACCATGTTATTGATTGACATATAATTTAGGTAGAGCTAGAGGGAGACTTTCATGTCCATCCAATGCGCATTTTGGACAAAAAAGTCAAAATGTTCTGGAATAGAGTTATAGATATGGTAAACGTTTAGTGGACCCGCTACTTTCCTGAAGATGCTACTTAGGAGCATGAATATGCCATGCGGGCAACATACCTGTAACTTTTTAAATAATTTTGAAATTTTTAATTTCTGTTATGTATATGTACTGAGGACAGTGCCAAAATAAGGAGGAAGGGAATACAATACCTTGGTTTTGATTCACCATTTTTAAATAATGTAATTGTTTATTTGATGAAAGGGTAGAGAGCCCCACAAATTAAAAGAGGCCAGGGAGCCTAGGAAATGTAGTGATTCGATCATCATTAATAATAAAATACATCGTTGGTTGCTAGATGGAGAAGGAAAAGATATATAGGGGGATATGATTCCACGCGAGAGGGGGATTAAGGGACTAAGTCATTTATTTTATTTCATTTACCCATAATTTTTTTAATTTAGAGAAGTGGTTACACGAGATTCTTGGGGAAGGCCATGTGGTTCTTGATTTCCATGTAATTATATAGACCCATATTTGGGTTGTTTGGGGTTTCACTCATTGTTCATTTTTCACACTCTTCATTCTATTCTTTTTCACCCATTCATCATTCCTCATTAATTTGGAACTTGGCTTGGGAAATAAAAATGAATTGTTGAATAGGAGCCATTATTTTGTTAGTTGTAATGATTGTTGTTGTATTCCAACCATGAATTAATGCATGCATGTCTGAGATGCATTGACATGTCTTAATTTTTTCTCACAAATGTGAATCGTGAGAGTTACAACATGGATATTCTTTACTATATGCACTGGAGCCTTCAAAGGAGGTGGGAAACCTGAGGGACTGTTTGTTAGAGAAGGGGGTCCATTCTATTGGGTTGTCGAGGCTGGAGAGAAGAGAGTTGATGTATCTCAGATTGTTGTGTGTTGAGAATCCTAGGATAGATTGAGTGCTAACTGGTTTGGTGATATGAGTGATACCCCAAAACCATCATTTTTTATTCATATCCCTGGCTTGGGGGTTGCATTTGTTGGGTATGTGTTATATTATTTGCATGTGTATGTGTGGGCGCATGATATTCGACAACTACGTTTGACGATCCCTCTATTAGTTCTCTTTGTGTCGTGTGCGCCAAGCGATTCATAGGGGGGTCCCAGGGGGGCCATGTATTCCCCCCTGGTTATGCACAGTGTTCGACACTGAGCGGGAGCCCGAGGTAGCGCCCTAAATTTATTTTTTTGGGTGGTTTTTTCTATAAATTAATATCGGATTAAGGGATTAGGGTTTTGGTATTTATGGAATACCTAAAAAAATTGTATATATTGTATGGTGAATGGTGAAATTCGATATATTGAATATAAGAGAGGTTTTCCTCGGTTGAGGGTTTCCGGTATAAATCTCTTTGTACTATGTGTATGAGCCATTGATTAAATTCTATTTTTCTTAAGAATCTATATTCATTTATTTACTTCAAAGGTTTAAAAGTTACATGTGGTATTAGAGATCGTTTTTGGCTTCAGAGGGACACCTTTGTTGTTGAGGGTTTGTCTCAGTTTTGATAGATCAAGTTTATCTTGGGTCTGTGATAAACCTGGGTTTAGTGGGAGCTTTTGCAGTGGTTATTTGAGTGTATAAAGAGGAATGGAAAGCTCTTCTAGAATTGAGATAGAGAAGTTCAACAGTAAAAACTTTGAGCTATGGAAGCTCAAGATGGAGGACCTTCTTATAGACAAAGAACACTGGATCCTTGTGGATTTTGGTACACAACCTACTGGTACGCAACCTATTGGCACACAGACGACTGGTACAGAAACTACTAGTGCACCACCTACTGATATGTCAAAGGAATATTGGGAGAAGTTGCACAGAAGAGCAAGGAGTATTATTTATCTATGCCTGAAAGATTCGGTGTTGTTGAATGTCTCAGGAGAATCTACAGCCAAGGAACTATGGAATAAGTTAGGGAATTTGTATCAATCAAAGTCCTTAGTAAACAAGTTGTTTCTTCGAAAGAAGTTGTATCATATTAGGATGGAATATGGAGATTCTGTGATAGAACATCTAAATTCATTTAATACTCTCGTAAGTGAACTTGTCTTTGTTAATATTACGATTGCAGAAGAAGATAAGTGTATTACTTTGTTATTTTCTTTTCCAGACTCTTGGGATAATCTAGTTGTAGCAATTGGTAGTACCACTCAATCTACATTGAAATATGAGGATGTAGTTTCATCCTTGTTATCTGAAGAGATGAGGTGGAAAAGCATGGATAGTCATAGCACAGATGATTTATTTGTAAGAGGTCGTACCTAAGACATGAATCCTGGTAAGCCTTTGGAGGGTGGGAGATCTAAATCTATAGGTAGATCTAAGTCTCCAGGAAAATATTTGAGGAAATGTTGGAAGTGTGGTAAAACAGGGAATTATAAGAAGACTGCAAGTCTAATAAGGTTGAAAAACCAAAGGGATTTGATAGTACCTCTTCCATAGAGGTGAAAACCTCCACTAAAGAAGGAGGTGATGTCTACCTGGCATATACAGGTACACATGCATACCATGATGTATGGTTGATTGTATCAGGTGCGTCATACCATATGAATCCTCATAGGGAGTGGTTCTCTGAATATGACAAATATGATGGTGGTGATGTATTCCTAGGAGATGACTCGACAACAAAAATCATAGGACATGGAAGGGTTAAGTTGCCACTAAAATATAGAAGGATTATAACTCTCCCTGGGGTTCTGCACATTCCAAAACTATCTAGGAGCCTAATATCTGTAAGCAAGATGGATGATGCAGTAGTGAATATTGTATTGGAAAATGGAAAGATGGTACGAGGAACAATGGTGTTGATGAGGGGATTTCAGTGTGGAAATTTGTACAAATTCTTGCGAATCACTTATACTAATGGGTGTAATAGTTTTGTTTTCCCTGAGTAGAGAAATGAAGGAGAAAAGACCAATATTGTCCCTAAAAAGAAGACCATGTCGTGGCATCAAATACTGGGGCATATTGGAGAAAAGGGCCTTTGAACACTACACGGTAAATGTATGGTTGAAGGTATGTCTAATTTCACTCTGGATTTTGATTTCTGTGAACATTTCATATATGGTAAACATAATTGAGTAAGATTCCCATCTAGTGCTACAAGAGCAAAGGTGATCTTAGAGTTGATACATAGTGATGTGTTTGGACCTGTTCCTATTCTATCCCTTGGTAAATTTGTGTACTATGTTTCATTCATAGATGATTTCTCAAGGAACACGTGGATTTATTTTTTGAGAAAGAAATCTAAGGTATTTGATAAATTTAAAGAGTTTAAGGGCCTGGTAGAAAACCAGATAGAAAAGAAAATAAATTTATTGAGAATAGATAATGGTGGAGAATTTTGTGGAAATGAATTCGAAGAATTCCATAAGAAGTGTGGTATAGAAAGGAAGAATACTACTCCATACACTCCTCAGTAGAATGGAGTTGCAGAAAGGATGAACAGGACACTGATGGAAAAAGCAAGGAGCATGCTCAGTGGTGCCGAGTTAGGACAATAATTTTGGGCAGAGGCAGTGGGTACAACATGTTACCTGGTCAATCGATCAACATAAACCCTCTCTTCAACATCTTAGATTGTTTGGTTGTGATGCTTATGTACATGTTCCAAAGGAAAATATGATTAAGTTGGATAAAAAGGCTGAAAAGTGTATCTTTATTGGTTATAAATATGGTGTGAAAGGTTATAAGATTTGGAACCCAGATACCAAGAAGACTGTTTACAATCGAGATGTTGTTTTCAGAGAGGTAAAAGATGTTTCCAAATAGGAATTCCTACCAAGGCTAGAAGAACCTGAGAAAATAGAGCTTGTGCTGGATGATGAAAAATCTGAATCATCTGAAGAAGATGAAGCAAAAGAAGAAGCTGAACCTCATACCCCAGTATTGAGGAGATCAATGAGATAAATAAGGCAACTAGAAAGGTATAGTCCACCTATTTTCCATTTCAATTTTTCTTTATCTATTACTGATGATGATCCCAGAAATGTCGGGGAAGCAATGAATTCAGAGGATAGTAAAATCTGGAAGAAGGCCATGGTTGAAGAAATGGATGCCTTGGATAAGAATGAGGCATGGGATATAGTTGAGTTGCTAGCTGGAAGAAAATTTGTTGGTAGAAAATGGTTGTTTAAGAAGAAGTTTAATGCAGAAGGAAAACTGGAGAAATACAAAGCTCGGTTAGTAGCAAAAGGTTATTCCCTGGTAGAGGGAATTGACTTTGGTGAGATTTTTTCTCTTGTTGCTAAGTTAAATTCTATTATATTTCTTTTATATACTTCTGTCGCTTTTGATCTTGAAGTGGAATAGATGGATGTGAAGACAACATTCCTACATGGGGATCTAGAAGAAGAAATCTACATGAAGTAGCTAGAAGGATTTGTAGTGAAGGGAAATAAAGCGCTGGTGTGCAAGCTAAATAAGTCACTATATGGTTTGAATAAATCACCTAGGATGTGGTACCAAAGGTTTGACACATACAACCTTGGATTGGGATTTGTGAGAAGCAGGGCTGATCATTGTGTATATTCCAAGCAAGTTGGTAATCACTTCATTTATGTAGTGTTGTATGTTGATGACATGTTGGTAGGAAATAACATGGATGTTATCAAGGAGGTTAAATCGCAACTATGCTCCAAATTTGACATGAAGGATATCGGTGCTGCTAACTTCATTATGGGAATGGAAATTAAAAGAGATCGTGCAAACAAGAAACTTTGGTTGAATCAGAGAAAATATGTTGAGACGATATTGCAGAGGTTTAATATGCATGGAAGTAAACCGGTCAAGGTTCCTATTCCTATAGGTGTAAAGTTATCTGCAGATCAATGTCCCAAGACACAATAAGAAGAAGAGGACATGTCCCATGTTCTGTATGCCAGTGCAGTTGGTAGTTTGATGTATGCAATGGTATGTACTAGACCGAACATTGCACATGCAGTGGGATTTTTGAGCAGGTATATGTAAAAACTAGGGAAGGAGCATTGGACAACAGTAAAGAGGGTCTTTAGGTTTTTGTGTGGCACTACCAATTATGGATTGTGCTACCAAGGAAAACCATGATTGGACAGAGTGCTGGATATACATGGCTTTGTTGATGCAGACTGGGATGGATATTTGGATCAAAGAAGATCTACAAGTGGGTATGTGTTTAACCTATTTGGAGGAGCTATCATTTGGATGAGAAAAGGGCATGCTATAGTGGAACTCTCAACTACAGAAGCTGAATACATGGCAACCACTCATGCAAACAAGGAAGCAATATGGTTACATAGATTATGTTCAGGTATTGGGTTGGTATAACAAGCAATGAGATTATATGGGGACATTCAAAGTGCAATATTCCTATCAAAGAACCCAACTTATCATTCGAAGAAAAAACATATTTATGTTCAATATCACTTTGTGAGAGACATGGTTGAGGAAAAGAAGTTGTTGCTGGAAAAGGTTGACACTTTGAAGAATGCTGCAGATTCATTGACAAAGTCTGTGAGAACATAAAATTTCTCCTGGTGTAGAGTAACAATGGGCATTTCTTCCCTGTATTGTTGACTATATAATCCTGTGGACCCCTGGATGCAAAGAAAACAACAAGTGGGAGAATGTTGGGTATGTGTTATATTCTTTGCATGTGTGTGTGTGGGTGCGTCAGATTCGACAAGTGCATCTGACGATCCCTCTAGTAGTTCTCTTTGTGTCATGTGAACTGGGTGCTTCCTAGGGAGGTCCCAGGGGGGGCCAGGTATGCCACCCCCTAGTTACACGTAGCGTTTGACACCGGGTGGGAGCCCAGGGAAGCGCCCCGATTTTTTTTTTGGGGCGGTTTTTGCTATTTTTAGCATTTTTTTAAATTCATCCCAGATTAAGGGATTAGGGTTTTGGTATCTAAGGAATACCTAAAAACATTGTATATATTGTATGGTGAATGGTGAATTTGATATAATGAATATAAGAGAGATTTTCCCCGGTTGAGGGTTTCCGGTATAAATCTTTGTGTACTATGTGTATGAGCCATTGATTAAATTTTGTTTTTCTTAAGAATATATATGCATTTCTTTACTTCACAAGTTTAAAACTTACAACATTGTCATTGAAACTTGGAACAACATTGTCTATAGTTGGGTGGAACATCCTTGTTCTGCAACCAATTGGTGATTCGTTTCATTAAAGATAAGTTCTCTATGTCATGGTTTCATTTACTTGTATATTTATTTCTGCTGTGTATTAATTATAATCTCTGAGATTCATGTTTATAATATTCATTCTTGATGGTTATTGTTTTTTATGTAATTCTATTCACTCCTTTTATGTTTTAGCATGAATCTTGATCTTTGCATGCGAATCTTTTATGCCACTTTATTAATAAAAAAATTATCATAATTCAAAGTCAATTCAGAAGTGAGTTTTGTAGTAGTATGCCCAGTATGGGGGTGGATGGGTATTTTACATTAGGAAACCCCAATTTTTTTTCTTTTTGATATAGGAGAAAAGAAGCTCAGTGACAATAATGCAAAAACCATGAATGCAATTTTGGAAGGGTTATCAAAATCATAATTCACCAAATTTATGCATTGTAAATCAACAAAGGGGATGTGGGATAAACTGTAGAATACCCATGAAGGAGATGGAAAATTCAAGAAAGAAAAACTACAAACTCATAGGAGTCAATTTGAAATCTCGAAGACGAACAAAGAAGAAAACATTGCAACATACATTCTACATGTAGATGAAACTGTAAACATCATCAAAGGTTTGGGGGAAACCATTGATGAGAAATTCATCGTGCATAAATTACTCATGTTACTGCCTATGAGATTCAATCCTAAGATATCAACTCTTGAATATAGAAAATACTTGGACAAACTAACAATGGATAAATTGCATGGAATTATTATATCCTATGAAATGTGAATAGGACAACAAGAAGTTCCTAAAAGAGAAGTGACATTCAAGGCCTCAAGGAAGACCAATAGAAGAAAAGAAATATCAAGTGACATATCAAATCATGAATGTGATGAAGAATAAGCCAACTTTGTGAGAAGGCTCCAAAGAGGAACCACAAAATATAGAGGTAAGCTTCCTTTTAAATGTTTTAGCTGTGGTGAAATAGGACACTTTGTTGCCAAATTCCCTCATAATAAAAATAGGGCCAACAAAGACAAGGACAATTTTAACGCTAATGAAAGAATAAAGGGTAAAACACGAAGGAAAAAATACTTTCAGAAGCAAAAGAAGAATCTCTATTCCAAAGAGGATGACTACTCATCTTCCAAAAGTGATGAAGAAATTGAAGGATATGTTCTGTTCATTGATCATGAAACAATGTCCAATGAAGATGACATTTGTGTCCCAAATATTTGAGAAAATGAAGACATGGACGCTGATCTTGAAGGAGAATTACTATGTTCCCTAGATCAAAAAAATAGGCTCAAAAGAAAGAATATATAACTGAAAGAAAAATTGTCACATAATTCTGATCTGGTTTCTCAACTAGAAGAACATAAGAAAATTGAAGAGGAAATAATGAGTCAACTTCAGAACAAAGAAGAAGACTGTGAGAAACTTGAAAAAGAAAATGGTGTCTTAATGAAGGAACTCAATGCACTTATATATGAGATGAACAACAATAAAAAAATTGAACAAGATTTCATGATGTTAAACGATATCCTCAGTAACCAAATATCACCATTTGACAGAACTAGAATCAGCTACAATCCCAACCTCACATTATAAAAAACCAAGGAAGAACCCAGGAGTTATGCTACAACCCTGATCAATCCTAGTGAAAGTAATGAGAACACTAATAAACCAAACCCAAACCAATAGAAGCCAATTAATCCTCACAGGAAGGATGAATTCAGAAAGGTGTTGACACAAGGAAGACCGACTATGAACATGTATGAATATCTATTTCTAGGTAATTTTTATTCATGAAACAATTTTGGACATAAGGCAAAAAACTACAGATAATATCCAAGAAATGATCAAAGAAGAAATGGAGGTATGTTTAATGCTTCAAGAAATAATTATGTAAGCAACCAAATGAAAAACATTTCTAACAACAGAAATAAGAACTCATTTTCTCCACTATTTAACTATTATATTGAATGTTATAAATGCCATAATTTTGGTCATAAATCTTGGGAGTGCAAGAGTTGGAAACAGGTCTCTGTTGAGAAACATACTGATGACATCAATACTACTAAAGTATGGAGGAAGAAATATGACAAAAATTCCCAGGAAGAATGTGATTTAGTAATGCATGCTCAAGACAAAGAGAGATATTGGTAAATAGACAATGGATGCTCAAAATATATGTTTGGTGACAAAAACAATTTTCTTAAGATAAAGAGAGAGAAAGGAGGAAGTGTCTCATTTGGAGATAATAAATCTTCCAGGATAATTGGGAAATGTAAAGTCATCCTTGGAAGTCAGAAGGCCACCACAAAAAATGTTCTTCTAGTTGAATACTTAAAGCATGACCTTCAAAGTGTTAGCGAACTATGTGACCAGGGGCACACACTCCTGTTTAACTCTCATGAATGTAGAATAAGGAAATAAGACATTGGTAGAACAGTAGCAACAACAATTAGAACTCCAAACAATGTATACATTATAAATAAAATTGGAAGAGAAGTATGTTGTGCGGGACAGAGAGATGAAATTTGGTTATGGCATAGGAGAATGGAACACTTAAGTTTTGACAACTTAATTAAGATCAGTAACAACCAGGCAGTAAAAGGCATGCCAAAAATCATTAGGCCCACAAACCTAGTCTATAAACATTGTATACATGGGAAACAAACTAAAGTGAGATTCATAACCAAGGAATATTCAACTTCAAGACCGTTGGAACTCATCCACACTGATCTTTGTGGGCCAACCAAATCACAAAGTTTTCAAGGTATCATTTACTTCATGTTGCTCAAGGATGAATAGAAAAGAAAAACCTGGGTAACCTTTCTTAAGCATAAGTCAAAAGATTTTGAGAAGTTTAAGGATTTCAAAGCATTGGTTGAAAATGAAACAGATTTGAAGATCAAGTGTTTAAGATTAGATAATGGAGGAGAATTCACCTCAGATGAGTTCAATAAATTATGTGAAGATCATGGAATAAGAAGAAACTTCTCAGCTGCAAGAACTCCTCAACAAAATGGAGTGGATGAAAGGAAAAACATAATTGTACAAGAAATGGATAGAAGTATGCTAAATCAATCTAAATTGTCAAACATATTTTCGAGAGATACAATCCACACAACTATCTATATTTTAAACAGAGAAAAACTCCAAGATAAAAATGAAAAAAATCCATATGAAGTATGGAAGGGTAGGTCAACAAATGTCAAACATCTTAACTTTTTGGAAGAAAATGTTACATAAAAAGATATGTTGACAATCTTGGTAAGTTTGATTCCAGATGTGATGAAGGTGTTTTCCTTGGGTATTCCTTTCAAAAACAATCTTACAAATGTTTAAATATGTAATGAAATATTTTTTTTTAAGGTGCAAATGTAAGAGTGGATGGTGAAAATCTATAATGAAGACCGACCAAACAATAGTAACAAGCTATAATGAAGAAGAGCAAGAAAACAGGGAAGATGTTGTAGAAAACAAAGAAGAAGAGGAAGATAATGTTGAAGAAGAGAAAAACAATAAGAAAGAGAATAAAAAATAAGAATAATAGGAAGATCCTAGAAAACACACAAGGACTCCCTTGAGGAATGTTCAAAAGAACGACCCTGAAGAACAAATTCTTGGAGAAAACAACCAAGGTGTCCAAACAAGAAGAAAATTAATAAGTTCACCCAAACATGCAAATCTGTCTGTATTGTCTAAAATAGAACCCAATAGCTTCGATGAAGACAACAAATATAAAATATGGGTTAACTCTACGGATGAAGAATTATATCAAATTAAGAAAAACAAAACTTGGGAGTTAGTTCCAAAACCAAAAGACAAGAATGTAATAGGAACCAAGTGGGTTTTTAGGAACAAACTAAATGAGGATGGACAAGTAGTGAGAAATAGTGCAAGGCTAGTGTGTAAAGGATATGCTCAAGTTGAAGGGATAGACTTTAAGGAAACATTTTCTCCAGTAGGAAGAATATAAACAATTGGAATGTTTCTAGCATTTGTAACATACGAGAATATCAAAGTTTATCAAATGGATGTTAAATATGCATTTTTAAATGGAAATCTAGAAGAAGAAATATTTATTGAACAACTTGAGGGGTTTCAATTAACAGACAAAAATGATTATGTATGAAAATTGAAGAAATCCGTCTATGGTCTAAAGAAATCACCTAGAGCATGGTATTCGAGGCTTGATAAATACCTACAATAGCAAGGATTCAAGAGAGGAACTGTAGAAAGTGACACTTACTTCAAAGAAGAAAATGGAAATATATTTATCATTGTGGTCTATGTAGATGACATCATCTTTGGAAGCGACTCTGATGATATGAGTCAAAGATTCTCAAATAACATGCAAAAATAATTTGAGATGTCTATGTTGGGTGAGTTGTCCTTCTTTCTAGGACTACAAATATCTCAGTAAAATAAAGTCATATTCATATCACAGACAAAAATGCATTGAGATGTTAAATAAGTTCAACATTGGATATTTCAAGCCTTTCAGTACTCCCATGACAACAAGATCTAAGCTGAGTAAGGATGATCAATCACCAGAGGCTGATCACACAATGTATAGATCAATCATTGGTATCCTTTTATATGTAACTGCATCAAGGCCTGATGTTATGAAAGTTGTTGGATTGGTTTCAATATTTCAATCTACACTAAAATAATAACATGTGATGGCAGTCAAGAGAATTATCAGATACTTGAAGGGAAAAATGGATTTTGGAATCTCGTATCCAAAAGGAGATAACTTTACTCTACCAACATACACTGATGCATATTGGGAAAGTAGTATTGATGACAAGAAAAGATCAAGTGGAAGAGCATTCTTTTTGGGTAGTTTTTTAGTATGTTGGTTAAGCAAGGAATAGTCTTTAGTTTCCTTATTTAAGGTAGAAGCATAGTACATTGCAACAACATCTTGTTGCACACAAGTCATTTGGATGAAAAAAGTACTACAACATATTAAGGCAGAATGAAAGAAACCAATTTTTGTACTATGTGACAATACCAGTTGTTGGCGTTCGATAAGTGAGGTCTTTATCTAACTTCAGTCAGTGGTTTGCTGGATAGTGGTGAGTAGGGGAAAGAAATTAAATAAGATGAAGTGGTATGCTGTGGACATATGGTCTTTTGGCAGCCAAAGGAGAAGAAAACTCGAAAGATAAGATATTCTTGGCTCAGAGCTACAGGGAACTAAATGAAATTATCATGAAATGAAATCAGTCATACATCACAATTCAATAATAATCACCCGACTGAATCATCCATGCCCCGGTCATTCAGTGTTGGAAGGAAAGCAATATAGGGAAATGATTCAAACCGATAGTGGTATCACTGTGATCAAACATACATCACACAAACACAACTTTCCTCGACTAGATCTTCCATTCTCGAGTGTTCTAATACAACCATTACAAAGAGGTGAAAGGGAAACTAAATTTCATTAGACAAGAAATCTCAAATGCATAACATAACTAGAGAACCAAAGCCTTTTACTAAAACTTTACAATTGAGAGCTCCGCTCAACCATCGACACTACCAAAATGGAAAAAATGCTTACATATACTTAGAACTGGTTCCCCTGCTGAAGGTGTGATCATGTCATGAGTTCAAGGCTTTGCGTTGGTGAGTTTCTCTGTTAGGATGCACATGCAGATGTTAGCTAGACTACCCATGCAGTCTTCTATCAGACATGATCTTTGTCAGCCTAGACTGACGTCCTGTCTCTACGATTTGTCTCTTTCTGGTATTCTATTTAAGGAAGGAGATGATGTCTCACCCACCTCCCTTATTTACATTAGTTGCTTCATTGGGATTCGAGTGGGTGGATTCAATGCCTGCACTGAATGACATGGAATTTTTCCCTTGGCTATCTGCTACTTTGTTGAACTATTGTGAGGGGACCGATAAGATGAACGTAGCTAGAGCTGACATGGCTAAGGCGATGGACAAGACTATCAAGTTATTGGGTGTATGAGGGACAAGTCCAGGATACAAGGGGGCTGGGAAGAAGTTGTGGTGGTATGTGATTGGTTAAAGGGGACACAACTTTATGATGGGGGTTACATGGAGGAGGATGAAAACATGTCGGAAGGTAAGAGGGGGAAAAGTGAAAAGAGATATGACACAGAGGTGAGTGATGACAGTAAGTGATA
>ML781739.1:110968-149508 GCA_009831015.1 Picea engelmannii
CATTAGTGTGGGGCGCACATTTTAAAACCACCAACTCAGACCCCCCCTTCCCTTGTTAAAGGCAGAACGTCGGAGGGGGGGGGGGGTATGATATGGCTCCTGCACCATAGATCTAGGTGCATGGATCTCGGCTTCACAGATCTACGCATCAATTAGAGAGACACGCCTATGCACACAAAACTTAGTATAAATGGGTTTTATCCCACTTCTTGCCACTTCTTTTGCCAAAGGGGTCCATTTCTTAGGAAAACACCCCCTTACAAATAAATGTGATAACATTAGGATCCATGGGGGTTGGATTGCTCCCTATGAGATGCCAATAACTCTTCTTCAGTTTCATTGCCTTACTATTGGGTTCTGGAGTCACTTATAAATTGAAAAAAAAAGAAAAATGATATTTACAAATACATGGGAGCCACTTATGTCTTAAATAAAGAACTTCAGAAAATGCCCATTTATAGGGCCACCAAACACTTCATTTCCCTTCACATTCTGCAGCCTATATGTATTATTGAGATATTTCTCAGATATTTTGAAGGGTCCAATCCAGAGGGCTTCAAATTTACCATGCTTTCCCTTGAATTGTCTGGGTGCATCCCATTTAAGAACTAGATCTCCCAGCTAGAAATCGTCTTTTCTCGCCTTTCTGTCAAAGGCTTGTTTGATCCTCTGTCGATGGCCATGAGGTTTGTCCATGACTAGTTCTCTATTCTGCTAGGCTTATACCGGTTGATGAATCCTTCTGATCATATCGTCAGGCTCTCCTTGATAATCTTGAAATAATTTCGCTACGAGTAGGGCTAGTTGAGAAGGAAAAATGACTTATGTCCCATATACAAGTTGGAAAGGGGAGATGCCTAGGGACCTCTTTGGTCTCATTTGATCAGCCCATAGAGAAAATTCGAGCTTTGAATCCCATGCCTTCTTATTTTCCTCCAACAATCTATTGATAATCTTAATAAGGATTTTGTTAGAAGACTCTTCTAGTCCATTACCTTGGGGACAATAGGGGGTAGAGTGGATTAATGAAATCCCAAACTGGTCGCAGAATTTGATCAATGGCTCAAACTTGTAGGATGTAACATTACCAATGATGATTCTATTTAGACAACCAAACCTTACAATAATATCATCCAAGAAACCAATGATCACTTTATGAGAGGCACTCCTTGTGGGGATATCTTCTATCCATTTAGTGAAATAATCTATGGAAGTTAAGATCCACCTGTGTTGACCACTTGAAGTAGGATGAATTTTGGCAATGAAGTCTGGTCCCCACTGCTGAAACGATCCTGAAGCTGCCACAAGCTTCAATGGCTGGGACTTGAGATGCTGCTTTCCAGAGAATTTATGACATTTAATACAAGCCCTGATTTTCATACAGACATCGGTGAATAGAGTAGGCCAGTAGTATCCAACCCTGATAATTTTGTAGGCCTTGGTTTTCCAGAAATGTTGTCCCCCACATATCTTTTCATGGAAATCAAACATAATTTTTTGGGTCTCTTGTGGGTCTAGACATCTCAGAAGCACTCCTAGAGGGGATTTCCAATACAAGACCTGGTCAATAAGGAAATATCTAATTGATTTGAGCTTTAAATCTCTTTCCTTGATCCTTCCCATATCATTTGGGAGTCACAACTCCTGTAGAAAATATATAAGGTCTTTATACCAGGTACATTCTGCCAATGGGGGGTTGTCCTGAGAGATTTGGTTAGACAAATCAACCTGTTGATCTTCTGAGCAAGTGTGGATGAATTTAACTCCCAAATAATTATAGTTAGACTAAGCCAATATCTTTGCTAAACCTTGGCCTTTAACTAGTTTGGTGGGATTTGATTCAAGATCAAACTCAAGGATTTTGGCAATCCACTTGCTCCTTCTCCCATCTATATCAGGCTGAATG
Organism: Picea engelmannii; assembly: GCA_009831015.1. Lineage (NCBI taxonomy): Eukaryota > Viridiplantae > Streptophyta > Pinopsida > Pinales > Pinaceae > Picea > Picea engelmannii. The sequence continues at coordinate 112,875 of ML781739.1, forward strand.
AGAATGTCCTTCACATAAGCTGAAGGAACATATGCAATGATCATTGAATGTAAAAAATATATTTTGAAATCTTTAAGAGCCTTCACCAAGGCATAGTCCTATTTCTCCATGATGTCATATTTTGTCTCTACATCTCTCAATGCCATGCTAAAAAATGAAATTGGATGCTCTAGCCCTTCATCATTCTTCTGCAATAAAACAACTACCACCGTATCAAGATAAGCAAAATAAAAAATCAGAAAATCCTTGGAATAATCAGGACTGACAAGCACAGGTGCCTCAGTCAATGCCTTTTTGATCCGGCTGAAGGAATCTTGGGATTCAACAGTCCATTTTACTTCATTTCCATTTCTGAGCATGACTGTGATATGCTTCACTAGTTCAACAAAATTGGAAACAAAACTCCTCAAGAAATCAATTTTTCCTAGGAAGGATTGAACCTGTTTCCTGGACCTTGGGAGTGATAGGGTTTGGATCGCTTCCACCATGTTGGGATCAATTCTGACCCCCTCAATTGATACTATGTGCCCCAGTAATTTCCCTTCCTTCATGGAAAACAATGATTTCTTTGGATTCAAAGAGAGACCGAACCTCTTGCATTTCAAGAATACCTTCCTCAAATGACAAAAATGCTCTTTATCAGATATGGAAAAGACAATTATGTCATCCAAATATATGACTACAAACTTATCCTTCTCCCCAATGAAGTCGATATCCATAGCTCATTGAAAGGTTGCTCCTGCGTTCATTAATCGAAAGGGAATCTTGGCATATATGAATGTACCCCAAGGAGTGGTGAAGCATGTTTTTTCTCTGTCCTTCGGCAAGATAGAGATCTGATTGTAGCCTGAAAATACATCAATCATGGAAATCTCGGATGTGCTTGTCACCCTCTGCAATATATGTTCCATCTTTGGCAGCAAGTAATTGTCCTTCCTAGAGATCTTGTTCACATTCCTAAAATTGACACATATTATGATTTCTCCACTCTTATTTCTTACTGGGACCAGATTGGATATCCACTCAGAATATCTCAGAGGCACAATGATCTGAGCATCCAAAAGCTTCTTCACCTCCCTTTCCATAATAGGCAACAACATAGGATTTATCTGTCTCAACTTATGCCTAAATGGTTTGGCTTCCTTCTTCAAGGGAATCTTGTGTTCAATAAAAATGGTGTCATATGTCCTAAGGTCTTCGTAGGTCCAGGAAAACACATCAACAAACTCTTTTAATAGCTCAGTATACTCGACCCTCTACTCTCTTGACAGGCTACTTGATAATTTGACAAATTTTTGTTCCTTCTTTGTGCCAATATTGCACTCAGCCACATCAACATCATTATTTGAGATTTTACCCTTTACTGCCACATCATTTCTTTCAAATAATATTTCTAAGGGGACTAGTCCTTTTGGGATGTGTTTTCTAGGCAACTGGAGGATATCATGGTCAACAATCTTGCTCATTAAAATATCATGATGAGGACCCACTCCAGAGTCAGGATGCTGATCAATGTGCAATGCTAAAAATTCATAAACTATCTCAAGGAACCTTTTTATATCAAGATCATCCTCAAACACCTTCCAATGCTTGATATTGTCAGGTATAGAGGGCATGTATTTCATTTCTACATCATACTTGAGTTTAGTAGGTAGAGGGACTCTGAAATTACTTTCTAAGGAAACCAAAGAATCAAGCATTGTATTTTCTTATCTAGGGATGAATTAAATGTTGAATGCCAAGAAAAAACTGTCAATCAGGTCCCACACTTCATTTCTGTAACTCTTGAGTTGAGGGTGTTTGGCCTGGTAAATATTTCTGACCCGCTGAATAATTAACTCAACATCGCCAAACACTACTAACTTTTCAATCCTCGTGTCCTTTGTAGTTCTCAATCCCAAAACCAGAGCTTCATACTCTACCACATTGTTGGTAGATTCAAATTCTAATTTGTATGACAAAGATATGGTTTCCTGAGAAGGGGAAACAAATACCACTCTGACACCAGCTCCTTCTCTAGAAGAGGCTCCTTCAAAGAAAATTTTCCAAACAGGGGTAATTGGAGGAGAATCTTCCCAGAGGGTGGGGGGCTAATTTCTAATTTTAAGGGGAGACTCAAGAGCATTAGTGAGTTGTAACAGGCTAGATCCCAAATCAATATCCAGAGTGAAAATAGGGTGATTGGCAGGGTTTGCTTCATCACTGATAATGTAGGCCAACTGAGCTTCCTTGTATAGTATTCTATGCTCCCCTCCAAACAATGGAGTGGTAGCATATGTGAGGTCCATTTGTAATGTTCCCCCAAGCCTTTTTATCCAATATCTTGACAACAGCATGCCAAACTTGGGAGGAACATCAACCACCACAATATCGATAACCACACTTTTCATGGGAAGATGAAACAAAGTTACCACTAGGTCTTTGATGACCCCAAGACATTGCACCCTCCTTGAATTGAAAGAGTACAAATCATGATAGGATTTTGTGACTTCTAGCCTGAGTTCTTCCATGAAAATTTTGGGCATGAGCTTATGGGAAGCCCCTTAATCCATCAGAAAATTATGCAACACCTTGTCATGTATGTTTAGTGATGTGTAGAAGGGAGGGGATGAATCATCTCTATCTTCTACCATAGGACCTAAGATGACTGCTGGCTTTTCATCTTGGAGATTTACTGAGTCTATGTAATGGCAAGATGGCTTAGACTGCAACAGTTTAGACAGGGATTTTTTGAAGTCTTCATTTTTAACCAGCTCTTAAAGGGGCAGAGGGATTATGATATTTTGGATTTCATGATAAAAAATAAAGGTGGAAGGGGGCTTCAAAATTTCTCTCACCTCTAAGGTAGGGTCTTTAGCTATTGGTGGGGAATTCTGAGCTCTATTTTCCTTGTTGATGTTTGATGTGTATTTAGTAGGATTATCTGCTATGGAAGGCTGATCAGGGATGTCATAATTCCCTTCTTTCTTCTTAGATCAGAGGTTGTATTTATTGGGACTGCTACTGGCCTTCTCCCCCTTTCTCAGCTCATTTATTTAGGAGGGACTCCTTGTAGGTAGATTAAGTTAAGTGGGGAAATGGGGAGGTGTCCCCAATACAATGGATTTCAGGGTCAATCTCTTCTTCTTCCCTTTCTTCATCAGTAACAAGGTTGTTTTGAAGAGGGGTTTGAATTTTCTGATCATTTCTATCTTTGTCCCTTTGTTCCCTTGACATAATTTGAGGAAAATTGTTATTCGGCCTCCTGAAGTTGCCTCTGCTATATTTATTTGGGGAATTCTTATAACCTTGCTTCCCATCGAATTTTATCTTCTCCATTTTTACAGACAGAGACTTCACTATCTTGGTTAATTCATCTACTTGGGGGTGAGATGCAGAAGAACCAGAGGTTGATGCCTCAGATCTTCCTCTACCTCTGTCTTTGTCATCTTTGTTCCTAAGTCTATCAACTGCCAACACATTGGATTCTACTTCCAGGGATGCATCTTGCATAAGAGCCAATTAAGTAGCTTTTCTTTCTCTCAACAGGAGGCAAAAATTAGGGTCAAAGGCTCTAGCATACGTGATCTTGGAAGAGGCCTCTATAGGTTTTATCTCAAGAGGGATTTTGTTGTACATTTTATTGAACCTTTTGTAGAAGTTAGAGACAAATTCTCCTTCCTTTCTCTCCAGGGATGCAAAATCTATGATGTAATACATAAAATGTTTTTTATCCCCCCACTCCCTTAAGAAAACATCATCTAGAACTTCAATCCTAGAAATAGATCCAGGGGTCAATCCCCTAAACCATTTCCTAACCTCACCATCAAGGCTTTGGACAAAGACTCTCATCCAAACATCTTCGTTTTCAATATTTAGATTGTTTGCATACCTGTAGAAGGAAACAAGGTTATCTTCAGTAGTTATGTCCTATTCTCCAGTGAACTTGGGCATATATTTCATGTAATCTCCAGCAGGGAGAGCATTCATAGGCTAAAGTAAGACCAGGGGGGCATATATTACAGCCACTATGGCATCCATTATGTTCCTAGGAGGATTAGCACCTACCATAGGGATGTGAGGTGTCGAAGAACTAGGAGGTGAAGGTGTTAGAATAGGGGAGGCTATAACTGAGCTTCCAAGAGGAAAGGGGAACAACAAAGGATTTGGAGAAAGAGCTGGAGGGATTGAGGGAACCGAGGTCTCTCTTTCTGTGGTAGTGGCAATAGTAATAGGAGGAGGAGTGGTGAAGCCCGGGGTAGGAAAATACTATGAGGTGCTGGGTCTAAACAACAATATAATTTCAGGGGAGAGTGGAGTGACAAGGCTTTCTCCCTCCAATACTAGACTAGGAGGGAAAATTCAACAGGAACACTCCCAAAATTTAAAGTTCGGGAAACTCCAACAACATGTATAACAGAAGGTTGAAAAGAATAAATTGGAGTTCCTATAGAATAGTGAAAATCATAAGAAATACCTAGTTCAACAGTAGAAGTAATCTCTCGAAGTGCCTTTCCCTTTATGATAATTTTCTCTAGGTCGACTTCAGGTGTTTCTAAGGGAAGTTAGGGAGTCAACCTCATGTGTCTGCTTTTGGAAGCCACAAATGAAACAATCGAGTCATCAGTGGATTAGCCTTAACAGAGTCACCATAGTGGAGTTTCCAGGTGCACAGTTGCAATCTTGATGTACTAGGCTCTGATGCACCTTCAGAAATAGTAAGCTTTGTCATTCAATCCCAGGGAAAATATTCAACTTCGTCCATGACAATGGTGCTATAAATGTTGGTGTTGGAAGTCACTCTAGATTGCAGCAGAGGTAAGCCTAAGGCCCATCAATTTTTATGTCAGATTAAATAAATTTAAGGGTGGTCTAATGGACATAGTCTCAATATTGTATCACTTTAACTCAAAAAATTGGGTTGGCATGCATAGACAAGTGAGGTCATGATCTAACTTTAGTTAGTCATTTTCTGCATAGTGGTGAGTAGGGGGAAGAACTTAAAGAAGACGAAGTGGTCTGTTGTGGATGTATGGTCTTTTGGTAGCCAAAGAAAAAGAAAAATCAAAAGACAATATCTTCTTGGCTCAGAGCTATAGGGAACTAAATGAAATTATCATGAGCTAAAATCAATCATGCATCACAATTCAATAATAATCACCCAATTGGATTGTCCATGCCTGGTTCATTCAATGTTGGAAGGAAAGAAATATAGGGAACTGATTAAAACCGATAGTGGTGTCATCGTGATCAAACATACATCACACAAACACAAATTTCCTCGACTGGATATTCCATGCTCGAGTGTTCTAATACAACCGTTACAAAGAGGTGAAAGGGAAACTAAATTTCATTAGACAAGAAATCTCAAATTCATAACATAACCAGAGAACCAAAGGCTTTTTATAAACTTTACAATCGGGAGATTTGCTCAACCATCAACACTAACAAAATGGAAAAAATGCTTACATATACTTAGAACTGGTTCCCATGCTGAAGGTGTGATCATGTCATGAGTTCAAGGCTTTGAGTTGGTAAGTTTCTCTGTCAGGATGCACATGCAGACGTTAGCTAGACTTCCCATGCAGACTTTTGTCAGAAGCGATTTCTGTCAGCCCAGACTAACATCTTGTCTCTACGATTTGTCTCTTTCTAGCATTCTATATAAGGAAGGAGACAACGTCTTGCCCACCTCCCTTATTTACATTAACTGCTTCATTGGGATCTGAGTGGTTGGAGTCAATGCCTGCACTAGATGACATGGAGGTTTTCCCTTGGCTATCTTCTTCTTTGTTGAACTGTTGCAAGGGGAACCGGACGATGGATGTGGATAGAGATTCCAGGGCTAAGGTGATGGGCGAGACTGGAAGGTTACTAGGTGTATGAGGGCCAGGTGCAGTAGACACGGGGGCTAGGAAGAAGTTGTGGTGGTACATGATTAGTTAAAGGGGACACAACGTTATGACGAGGGTGACATGGAGGAGGATGAACAGATGCCAGAATGTAAGAGGGGGAAAAGTGAAAATATATATGACATGGAGGTGAGTGGAAAATAGATGTGCGGTATTGGAAAGTCGGAGGGGAGCGGGAGATGTGACAGGAAGAGGAGAGAGGCAGAATGGAAGACAGATGTTAGTGGGGGGCGACGACGGTAAGCGATGGTGGTAAGCAGTCTACTCCGAGGGGGGATGTAGAGGTAAGAGGTTTTAGGCAGGGGGAGGGGGGGGGTCCGAGTTAAGGAGAGGGCGACACGTTAGTGTGGGCCCCACATTTTAAAACCACCAACTCGAACACCCCCGCCCTTGTTAAAGGAAGAACGTGGGGAGGGGGGGTTCCAATATGGATCCTATGTTGTGGATCTGGGCACACAGATCTCGTCTTCCCATATCTATGTGTCACTTAGTGAGACATGCCTACACACACATAAATTAGGATAAGTGGGTTTTATCCCACTTCTTGCCACTTATTTCTCCAAAGGGGTCCATTTCTTAGGAAAACACCCCCTTACAAATAAATTTGATAACACCAGTGCCATAGGAATTTCCAAGAACCCAGTAATGCACTCAAATACAAAGCATATCCCAATCAAGTATCATTTTTTGAGAGAACATGTGAATGATAAGATTGTTAATTTGGAGTATGTTCCTACCAAGGAACAAATTGCCGATTTTTTTACCAAACCCCTACCTAGAGGTACATTTGAGTATCTCTGACAAAAAATGGGAGTCATTCCCATTTCCCAGTGAAAGATTCAGTTGAAAGTTGTTGGGATATCAACATAAAAAAATATCATGGGAGAGTGCATATGGTTGCACATTGCAAATAAAAATGAAGAGTATGTGTAAGGAAGAGAATCAAATCATGGGGAGATACAAAAAGAGAAATGTGCACATGCTCAGGGGGAGCAATATAAAGACAATAATATTTTTTTTTACAGAAACTGAAAGATGATATTTATATATAAAAGGGCACGAATGGAGTCACTAATTACAAAGAGGGGTGTTGGATCAATGACCCAACAACTAGTATTTCAGATAGTTTACTACATGGGCCTGTTCCAAAAAACTATTGTTGATATTTAACAAAAACTTACTAGTCTAGCTATTGCTTACATTATGTGCTTATTTAGATAGAGTCATAATTGCAATTTTTTTTACTGTTGGCCAATATTATTGCTTATTTTCCTCTGGATCTTTAGTTGGAGATTCTACTGGAGGCATGTCGAGGGAGACGTTTAGGTCTGGTAGGACCGAGACGTCTCTGCTCTCGCATTCTTCACTTTGGCTTTGTCCTACTACATCATGGATTCTGGTTCCATGCAATTCCTCAAGTCTTTTACCTTGTCTTCTCAAGAAGTCGAACTCATCTTCGAGCTGGCTAATCATGGCTCGGTGTTGAGACAAGGTTTCCATAGTGAAGCTTAGGGTGGTGCTATGTGAATCTAGTCTCATGGACAAATGCTGGGTGGTGATGAAATTTTTGTCCACCATTTCTTCCTCTCGGTCACCCTCTCTAGAGCGGTGTTCCATTCTGGCGATTCCACTGATTGACATGAAGTTTTTGAGATTTTTGGTGTAAACTGCTCCTATGATTCCACTGTCATTGCCTGGTTGAAGGCCTTACAATTGTTGTTGGGCTCTGGTCATGCTTTCTGGGGCCACTTCTCTTCTATCTGGGATGTTACTCAAAGAATCCAATACCAATTGGATGCTTTTCCTATCTCTCTAGTTAATTCCTCCGCTCTGGCTATGCCTGTTATTCTCTTTTGGCCTTCCAATCCTATCACCACATTATTGAATTGTGGCCTCCACCTTGTCTATTTTTGTCTTACGATTTCTGTGGTCTGAACACTGGCTTGAAGTTCTGGGGCTCTTCCTATATCCTATAATTCTTTTTAAATATCTTACCTTCATGTGGGTGTATAAACATTGAATCAAGCTCTGTCCTTCCTCTAAACCCCATGTAACATCCATTCTTGATCATGCTATATGATGCCTCTGGGATGAGGTGTATTTATTTTCCATATTTCGTGTTCTTGGGAACCTTACATCAATTGTTTCCCATTCCTTTAGCGTGAGTGACATTAATGAAAGGGTAAGGTGAGAGGGAGATGAGCGAGGTGGGAGTGACCTCATGTGCATGATCCCACAGAGAGTAAACCTTTTGTTGTGCTGAAAATCCCAATTCACCTGCTGCAACGTAATACTTCTCACCATCTTGGATTTGGCAAAGTACGTTGATCCCCTAGTTTTGTTGAGAGTTAGTCCTAACTTGTTGTTGTGTAGGAGATCCATATGTTCTTGGCTATTGGGTGGAACACCGACACGTATGAGCTAGGGAATTGGAGTGGTTAATGGGGTGATAGAAATGCGGGCCTACGAAGAACTTCCAAGTGGCTTGTGCTTTTACCTATGGCTTTGTTAGCCTATTCATCTACACTCCAGTTGTTGGATTGTTGGACATGCTAGAAGAAGGGGCACATGCTCAAGATTGTGTCCCTGGTTCTGTCGATGATTCTTTTGAGAGTTGAGTTCTTTGGGTTTTTGATTTTGACGAAGTACCTAATGATTGTTTTGGAATCCCCTATTATGATAAAATTGTTTATTTGACGATCCTTTGCTATTTGGGTCCCTTTGAGGAGTGAATAGGCCTATGCTGAATTATTTGTGGTAGTCCCTAGATTCCTAGAACAAGCTAGCATCCTTTTTCCTCTAGGGCTGAACAAAACCCCTCCCGCACCTTCCTCCCCTATAAAGACAATAATATTGCTAGCTATAGTGAAAAAATTACAAAATACAAAAATCCTTTTCCATTTATGTAAAAGGGGGAGGGAAAAGAGATAGGGGGAGATCTGTATAGGATAGAAAATATTATGAATGTGTTGCCATCAATGACAAAGGGGGAGACTTTTGGAATTTTTTTTTGTCATTGATGTCAAAGGAAGATATTCATGGATGCCATTGATACAACATATGCCGGTAGGAAGACTGTGAATAACAAATTCCAGGATCGAACCTGTAGACAGATGGAGGAAGAAAAACAGAGCATATCGACCACATCAACAGAGGAGAAGAAAAATAATTAAGTTTAATAGAAATGATCGAGATGAATCTTAGTATGAAATCAAGAAACATCATGTTGTTATCGGACTAATCGGTAGGTGCGGACACTAATTGATCTCCCTAGATCCACCTGGATCTAGAAAAAAATAGGACAAGACATGACTCTTTTCCTAAGTTTTGACCATTGAATTGACTAGGAGGAATGAACAAGTAACATACCTTATTATGGCTTCCTAGGGTCTTTGTTGCTCTTGCTTCACTCCAGTTCTCTCGTGAGGTCAATACCAAGACAACACAAACCAACTAAAGTAAAGATAGCACAATATATTCAATATTCATCCTATGTGTATGATCAAGGAATTACACAATAAAGTGGAAATATCTTTATGGGAAAGGGACATGCCACTGTATCATATTAATGGAAAGTAAAGATTACAACCTGAGCCTTGATGTCACAAACTTCCTTTCAATGGCTCCTGGCTCCGACACACACACTTACTCAATTCTTGTATGAAGAAGATCAAATCCTCTTGACAAACTTGCTAGAGTCTCCAAGCTATTGTTCAGCTAAGTCCTTCACACAATTCTTTCACCAATTCTCCAATGAATCTTGCTTAACCTTTTCCATGATAATTCCCTCAATATATAGGAGAGAATGAATTAGTTACTTGGATAAGAATGATCCCAAAATATCAGGGAATCCAATACTAGGATAACCATTTGAATGCCAATCTATCCTTCTAGAAGATTCCCTTTTAGAAACATCAAGAATTCATCTTTTTCCATGCTTTAGGAAGAGTTCACACCCTAACAGTTCAACACAGTGTGATAAGTTCGCACCCTGGCTTAAGGAAGCCTGCGAGAATCAAGCATTCTCACACCCAAATATACTAGAAGCCTGCGAACCTTTTTCAAAAATGAGTTTTCTTGGAAGAGATGAAAGTAACTTTTCTCAGGAGAAAGTTCTTATGAAGAGCCTGAGTACACCATCATTAATACATCATCATGATGACCAAAATCATGGGTAACAGAATTCCCCCCAAAGTATGAGGTTGGAACCAGTGACAGCCGAAAGACTTTGTAAGTTGCATGTGTGTGTCAGAAACCAGGAGCACACCTAATCGGAAACCTGCGAACAACCAGGCATCTGTAGAATATCTTATATATCAATTCTGAGGTAGGCATTCCCATACTCAGATCACAGACTGATGAAATTATAGACATGGGTCATGGCCACCAATCATACACTGTGGATCCATGCCGTCAAAATATAGCATAGCCACTAGGAATACACTGTGGATCTATGTGAGAAATTTCAAATTAAGACGACATAGCCACGAGACATACATAGTGGATCTATGTGTCACAAATTATACTTACTCCATCACAAACTGGACAAAAGAGATGATATCCAGGGTCTTCAATCTCGTCACCCAAAGTATGAATCTAACCATGTGATTACATGTGTTGAAGTCGAACACAACAGAAACCACTTGATTACCAGTCATTGATGAAACCGTTAACAAGTGCGAGGGAAATCACCATTGATGTTAATGACTCCCAAGGTACACTAGTACAATCCATTGAGTGTGAATAAATGAGTTGAATTCAAACATTCGATGGAATCTTTTGATCAGGGGTCAATGATGTAAACCCACTGTCGAAAGCAAGGAAACTTGCCATTGATGCATGCAAGCTCCAAGGTACCAAATAATTTCTAAGTCTTGATTTCGGATAATGAGCTGAAGTTGACGAAACAAAACTTTTCACAGGAGGGCCTTGATGTATCCCCCATCAATGACACGAAATGAGTAACAAATTTTGAAGGTGAAACAGAGTATGATGTGAAATGAACTGGACACAGGGAAGGCTGACACAGAGAGAATGGATAACTGTAGATGGTCGACTCAATATAGGTTTCAGATGGACTTCTCTTGAACATATGAACGACACAACCAATGATTTGACATCATTGACTCAAAGATGACACAGGGAATGACCTTGTAGCAAATTGAATGAGAGACAAATGGATTTCCCAAACCGGCTTCAAATGATGAATAGGGGGTGTCATGTTCAAGAGTGACACATACTGCCAATCAATATGAGGATGAAAACATATCCCTTTCCCAAATTTTCCCCCACCATTTCTGGCGAGTACCTCTTTATTTTTATGCAAGCTTGAGGAGGATAACATATGCTTGTTTATGTAAGCTCATCCTTCGGACGAGTCCCTCGGAGTATGTTTAACGAACCCTAAGAAGGAGTGGTTCGGTTCCATTGCGGGTCTGTCGATGTTTTTTTAACGAGTCCAAAGATAGAAAACTCGAAGGTTTTTCATGATTATAGAGTCTGGAAAAACACTTAAAAGAGAACTCTCTCAGTTTCTTTTTCGTAAAATAGTCTGGACGAGATCAAAAAAGAGCTAAATTATTGCTCACCAGATGCTTACTTCAAATACTTTATCGAGCGTGAATATAGCAAGTTTGCTCGGTGATCTTTTCATGTTTAGAGAGTCTGAAAAGAGCTTAAAGAAGACTCCAGGGGGGGTTCCTTTTTCGTATAACCTTGTTGAGCCTGAAAAAGTGATATAAGTATGCTCGATCACGTTTTCATATATTTTCAAGTGCAAGAATGGACAAAGACCATGCTCGAGGTTTTTATATAAAAATCATAAAAAATAATCAAAACACGCGATGACAAAGAAAAACATGTCTGTATCCCTATTTTTGACCATCGAAATCATTATGCCTGCAAAAAGGTTCACTCAAAATGACATTAGGGATTAAGGTTTAATAGATAAATAATCATAAAAATCCAAATGACATAGTAAAAGTAAATAAAAAGGAGTAAATACTCTTTTTACCACATCATTTTTACCTTTCCACTATTTGAGCTCCAAAAAACCCCTCTTTTACCCTTAGAGTTCGGTGTCATTTTGTGGGAGCTATGATCGTCCATTCAACGAGCCGTTAGCGACATTAAGGTAGGCTCTTAGTCCTTAACACTTTCATGGTTTAATTTTGCAATTTCATTGGTTAAAATTTCATTTTTAAGTTGATTTTTGGAGCCCTACTTGCATGCTTCCATTCTCGCAGGTAGGCTATACAGGACCTACGAGAATGAGGCATTATCACAGGTGATCCTAAGGAATCCTATGAGGTTCTCTTACTATGCACACAAGGCACCTGTGAGAACCGCAAAGCTCAATTTTTTTTTTTTAAATTTAGCCAATGAACAAGAACCAAATCATGAAAAAAGTTGTTAATCTTCTTTTTGTGTCCCTTATGTAGATAATTGGCCATCAAAATGGTGCTTGAATGGCGTGAAAGGGAGCAAAAAGAAGACAATGCAATGGCTGAAAATCATCCACCTACTATTGCTGCTTTGAGAGATTGTGGACTCCTGAAGTACTTTCGCATCCCGGGCATGAGGGCCCAAGTCAGACTATTAGAGTACCTGGTGCATATGTGGGACCCTGATCAATAGGTATTTCATGTGGGGGTCCACACACTATCCTTATACATTAAGGAAATTTACTTTTTGACTGGATTTTCCCAGCGGGGGTACTATGTGAGTCTAACTGGTAGCAGAGGTGGTGGGCTGCAGATGAGTGAGTACTGTCGTTTACACTATGTTCTCGAGGCTGAGAGAAAGAAAGGAAAAGTAGCTATTTGGGGGGTACGATATTTGACCCTTTGTACTATCCTATTCAGCATAGCTCATATGGCTGGGAGTTCTGCTCCTCACATGGCATTACAGAGTTACTTCCAGTATGCTATTGAGTGTACTGAGCCTCAGGTGTTCAACTGGGCATATGTTGTGCTTCGCAGTGTAAAAAAGAAGTTGACCAAATGTAGACGAGGCAACCTGAAGAAATTTAGGTACGGATATTTGCTGGTATCCTTCTTCCTTGAGTGGGTCCCATTATTGAGGCTACAGGTGGAGTGGAATTTACTGGCTCCCAGGGATCCAAGGATGCTGAGATGGTGTCGACTCATGGCCCGACACGTAGCAGGACCAATCATCAAATATGATGATACTTTCTTTGATTGGCTTCAACCAAAGATGTTTATGATTGATGACTATTCTTATGCTGGGTTGTATTTTCGAGGAGATATGGATTTAGTATTGCCAGAGGATGCTCAGTGGGGGGACCTTGGTAAGAAGTACACACATTTTCCTTTTTAAATGTTTTGTGAATTTTTATCATATTCAAATTTTTTTGTTTTATATGTTCGTTCAAAGACTAATACAAAATCATTTGTTGATGTCACAGAAGTTGGACCTTACAGACCTCCTGGTACTTCTCCCATTCAGCGGTGAGGAGAGGTAGTGACAACGCCACAATATGCTGAGGATTATCAAGTGGTGGAACAAAATCTGGAGGGCTTGACTGCAGATATTCCAGACATGACTCTCGAAGAGGTTCCACGACGCGATCAATGTCATACTATAGGAGTGTCAGGGTCCATGAGTTGACTGCTCCGTAGGTTTGCTCGGGCAATCGTGTGTTACCATGAACGTCATCCATGACGTCACCTTGTAGAAGCTATGAGATTCATATTTTGATATTTTGGTCTTCGGATAAACTTTTTGTAAAAAAATATTTTGATCGTTATATATACAGACGAATTCTACTGGTTTACCTTATATTGTGTGAATATTAATGTGATTGATTTATAAATGATTCAAATGTCTGTCCAATACATAATTAGCCAATGCATCTGTTAATTTTTTTAGACATCTAGGAATATGTTGATATTCAATGTGATCAAAATAATGTTCCAAGAGGAAAATTCACAAATACACCCGTAACAAAGTAGGACTTCGAATAGAGTAAACATTACTTAACTATAGTACTACAAGCTGCGAATCAAATCACACAACCAAATTATGAATTCCAAGCGAGACAACATCAAACAATAATTCAATAACGACACTATACTCTGCAATGTTGTTGGTCGCATGACCAAGGCACACACCTCGTAAGGATACAAGTTCGTTTGTAGGGGCGTAAATTGCCCATGCAGCTGAAGCAAGGTTCTGAGTACTATGACTAGCGCCATCAACGAAGCCAATATAGGGTAGTGAAGACTCCGACATCTAGAAATCAAACACAATGTCACATAAGGGCAGAGACCAGATAATGACAAAAGCAAGCTATAGTAACACATAAGAAGTATGATACAATAAAATACAAGTAGTAGTGCACAGATGATTTTATGCATAGTACTTCTTCAAGTACAACCCATTCCTGGGCTCACTCAAAGGGATACCATCGTAATCTACCAACTCATAAGCTCCTTTTTCCAAAACTCATCAAATGATATAAGGACCTCGCCACATGGGTTTGAATTTCCCAGCTCCTAACATATTTCAATCCTGTTCATAGAGAAGAACAAGATCACCTTTGGAAAAAATGTGATGCTTGACATGCTTGTCGTATTGGGCCTTGAAACGCTTTTTCTGAGCTTCTATGACTAGGGTGGAATCACATCGAGTTTCATCTAATCACATAAGATATAATAGACGTTCCTCCTCAGTGGAGGTGTTGGGTAGGAGTTCAACAACTAGTTTTAAAGAAGGTATCTCACATTCGATAGGGAGAATGGCTTCCACACCATAGACTAATCGAAAAGGTGTAAACCCAGTAGTGGACTTGATGGATGTCCGGTATGCCCACAATGACGAAAACAACATTGTGTGCCAACTTGTTTTATGAATCCCTATCATTCGTCAGAGCATAGTTATGAGAACTTTGTTGATTGCTTTGACCTGGCCGTTGTCTTGTGGATAATATGGCGTTGAGTTACCATGGCGAAGACCCAAATTTTCAGTAAGTTTAGACATCATAAAATTCCTAAAGTGACTACCATGATTGGTGATGATAGCTTGGGGAACACCAAAACGAGCTATGATGTGATTAAAAACAAATAATGCTGCAGTATTTCCAGTGTTGTCAAATGTCAGCATCGCCTCGGCCCATTTCATAAAGTAATCAACAACTACAATGATGGAACCATGCCCCCCGGTTGAGTGAGGGTGACATGTCATGAAATCAATGCCCCATTTCACAAAGGGACCAACTGAGACCATAGGGTGAAGAGGAGCAGGATGTGACCGAATCTTTTGATTATAAGTCTGGTAGGCATGGCATTTTTGAACGAAAATAATACAGTTGTTAAACAAAGAAGTCCAAAAATACCCTATGCATAAGATCTTTTGGGCAGTAGCATACCCAGACATATGACCACCACATGCTCCATAATGGCAGTCATTCAGAGCTTTCTTGGCTTCGTCGAACGTTAGACAACGTCAAAAAACAGAGTCAATCCCTCAACGATAAAGAGTATCCCTGAGAATAATGTATTGACGAGCTTGATAGCATATGCGACGTCGTTCAGTACTGAACAAAGTTGGATGGAAACTCTAGGTTTGGAGATATATAATGATATCCCCATACTAAAGATCATCATTGCTAATAAGGAAAAGAGATTCATCGGGTAATGAATCAACTACTACATTTTCCGTTGCAGAATGAGGAAAATCGCATATCAACTCAACAAAAATTAAGGACTTCTTGGACTTGGTGTGGTCAAATTCCAAGTCAAACTCCTGGAGTATCACAATCCATTTGGAGTATTTTCCCCCTAGCAATTGACGTGTCAAAATATGTTGCATAGGATTGTAATGAGAAATCACCGTAGTCTTACGTGAGAGGATATAGTGCCAGAAGAATTGGACGACTTGAACGACAGCCAAGGCCAGTTTCTCCACATGTTGATACTTGATTTCAGTCGATGTGAGACTTCGAATCAAGTAGTAGATAACATGTTCATCGTGAGCATCATCCTCTTGGACGAGAACCATGCCAATGGTGTAATCCGAGGCAACAAGGTAAAGGAAATAATTGTGACTGTAATCGGGGGGGAAGAGAAGCGGAGCTCGGGTTAGTGACAACTTCAAAGCTTCAAAATAATTGTTGGCCATGGTTTCCCAGACGAACTCGGAATCCTTCTTTAATATCCGTGTAAATCCATGAGTTATCTCGGCATAATTGGGGATAAAACGAAGAAGAAAGTTTGCTTTCCCCTGCAAACTTTGCAACTGGCAAAGTGTAGAAGGAGGAGGGAGATTAAGGATCGCCTCAACCTTCAAAGGATCCACCTGGATCCCTTGATGCAAAATTATAAAACCTAGAAGATGGCCAGATTCCACATAGAAAACGCACTTATGCGGATTCAAACGTATACAGTTGAATCGACAACGAACGAAAATGGCTCGGAGGTGGTTTGGGTGATCGACTCTGCGCATAGAATGAGTGGTTAAATAATCCAAATATGGTTTAACGATGTGCTTGATATCATGAAAATCATAAGACATAGCGTGTTGAAAAGTTGCGCCAGCGTTCTTAAGACCGAAAGGAAGTTTCCGATAGGAAAAAGTACCCCAAGGACAAATAAAAGTAGTCTTATGTTGATCCTTGGGAACGATGTTAATTTGATTATAGTCAGAGAAAACATCCATGAGAGAGACGATTTCACTGTCGATGCTGTCATCGACAATGTGATCGATGAAAGGGGTAGGAAAGTTGTCTTTTGAACAAGCTTTGTTGATATCCCTATAATCAACACATACACGAATTGTACCTTGTTTCTTGTCAATCGAGACACGATTGGAAACCCAGTCTATGAGAGCCACCGAATAAATAAAGCCGACTTTCAAAAGTTTCTCGACTTCAAGCTTTATAGTAGTTGCTTTACATGGGTGAACTAGACGAAGGCGTTGCCGGACGGGTTTAGAGTCAAGATATGTCTTTATTTCATGTATCACAATTTCAGGGTCGATACCCGACATTTCTTTGTAACTCCAGGCAAAGATGTCACGAAACTCTTTGAACAGGGAAGTATAGGTGACGATTTCATCAGGGGAACACAAAGCTCCAATATGGACATTTTTGACGATTCCAGGTTTGATGGATATGTCAATGGGAATCGTGGGCAATATATTGATTAATTTCCCTTCAGCAAACACATCGTGTGTAGACTCGGGAATGGTCGAGATGACGACAACGGTCGACGGGGTCGAAATCCATTGGTAGTTCTCAAGAGTGTGTTGCTCCAGAAAGAGGATAGAATGATGATGCCCATCATCCCAAGGGGTGTCTTCCATGATGGACATGATCATCTCGTCAGTGGGAAAAATAACATGAAAAGGATTAGGAGACAACTTGTCAAGAGAGGGGGTAGAAGGTGTTGTCGATTGAATGGCCTGATAGGAGGATTCAACTAGACTTAATGACATTTCATTGTCGAAATGAAGATGATCTCCGGGGTCAGGGACTGTCCAAGGGTCATGAGATACAGGAAGTTCATGAGGCAAAGTGGAGATCATATTGATGGAAGCAACAAACGGGCGGGGAACATCGGGCGGTGGAATGGGGAAAGTACCCATTAAAGAGGAGTCCTTTAGAAGTCCTACACCGACGTTCTCATAACCCGACGAAGTTTTAGCAATAAATGGTATGTTGCCAATATGGGTATTAGAATTGAAGAAGGCAGGTTGGTCGACGGTAACAACCTTTCCTTGATGAGGGAAACGTACTACATGGAAAAGTGTCGACACAACAATGTGCATGGAATTGATCCAGTTGCGGCCAAGCAGAAGATTATAATCAAGGGGAGCGTCAAAGACTTCTACTTTGACTTGGACCGTTTTACCTTCTAATGTGATCGACAATAAAGGAAGAACACCGTAGGGCTTAAAACTAGAGCCATTGAATGCTTTAAGAGTATTTTGTGATTCATTCAAAGAAGGAGAGCCAATGGCTTTCCAGCAAGCAAGAGACATGACACACATCGAGGCACCCTTGTCGATAACAGTTCAACAAATGTTCTTATCAGAGACAAAAACTTGTATCTGGAATGGAAGTTGAGGGGGTAACCTTGGAATGTGATCTTCCAAGTCAAAGATTATTAAATTTGTGTCCGTCGGGTCAATTCCACCGATAGCTTTCAACAGTGCCTTCCGTTGTGCAGGACAAGTTTGAAGGACTTCAAGGGCTGACATCACAAAAGGTTCTTGGGCCAGATCTTCAACAATGTTGTAGTTCTGGGCGGCATGAGCATGAGGATTAAAAGCCAATTTTCAAACGACTCCCTTTGGGGGGGGTCATAGAAATGTGTCAAGGCTTGGTCGTTCGATATGAAGAGGATCGTTGGTAGGTGGAGTCGGGGGAGAGGGTTGTACCAAGGAAGGGGGTAAATCGTCAACCTTCTCCTTAGATGGAGAATAATCTTTGGCTCAACTAGTGAGTGCAAGGTTGTTTTTCTTAGAATCACCAGTACACATCAAAACATATGATGTGGTAGAAGATGAAGGTTGGTCGTGAATGACCAAATGAGCACGTTGTTGAGACGGGAAGGGTTGGGACAAGACAGTCAATGTAGGTGGTTTTAGAGCTCCTTGAAGGAACTTAGTGACCTTGGCACATCGTGGACAATCCTTGATGTAGTGATCATCACCACAGATAAGGAAAGGGTATCATGGTTTGCACTTATCCCGATCCTCAACAGGAGTAGTTTTAGTTTGCTCTTCTTGAGAATTATTTTTGCCCTCCTTATTCTTTCCTCTGCCCTTTTTAGATTTTTTTTTACTGGCTAGGGTATATTGAACGGCATTTACCTCAGAAGTCTTGCTGATGGGAGTGGTAAGAGACATAGCATTTTGAACATTAGAAGAAGAATATTTAGGGTTTTTTCTTGAAGAGGAATGTGATTGGGCTTGG
Source organism: Picea engelmannii (assembly GCA_009831015.1). Taxonomy (NCBI): domain Eukaryota; kingdom Viridiplantae; phylum Streptophyta; class Pinopsida; order Pinales; family Pinaceae; genus Picea; species Picea engelmannii. The sequence goes on from ML781739.1 coordinate 131,703, forward strand.
GCAGTACCAATCACACCGTCAGCCGCATGTGAGGCAACTGGAGTAGTTGAAGTGCTGGAAGTATTAGGACGAGGTAAATCAAGTAGTAAATCGTAAAGGGTTCCTGTTTGTGAGTAAACGAGGTCAAGATACTGAGAACGACTTATAGCCTGCCCTTCCATGACAATGCCACCCATGGCAATGTCCTTACCAATTTCGTTCACAAATGATTTTGTAAACCATTCTACCAGTAATTGATCAGGGAGCTCAATTTTAATGAGACGTCGTCTCCTTCGCCACTCATGGATGTAATCGGATATATGAGTGCCTTTAGTCTGTTTGAAGGAATTAAAAATCTCGGTCCCCATGTCATAATGGATCAATAACTGGTAATGCATAAGGAAAGCCATAGTGAGGGTATTGAAGTCTGAGAAGAAACCTTGTGGAAATTCGATATACCACTTCGCAGCAGAACCGGTAAGGGTTCATTGAAAAAGACATAAATGAATAGAGTCATCCATCAATGAGTTGGATGAGCACCATAGGTGAAAAGTCATAACGTGATTGTTTGGGTCCTCTCCCACTTTGCTGTCGAATTTAGGAATGTCCAAGGGAATCTTGGTTGGTATAACAGGCCATTGGGGAGAGTGACGAATAGGATCATTTAAAATCCTTGACAAATATGGAAGATCCAAAGTGGCGAGAAAGGGTAACTGTCGATTCACCTACGGGTAATGGTGGCTTTGGGGTGGAAGCCCTGTCGGAAAACCAGTAGGACCATAAGAAGTCTACATATAATGTGAAGATCCAGGCATATTCGGTGGTGGTTGGACCGGATAGTAGCTCAATGGATTATACCCTGGAACAGGGGCTTGATTTTGAGAATTCGACCCCCAAATGGGATTAAATGAACCTGAATATGGTTGGCCCATGCTAGGGGGTGTTACGAACGCAACTGGAAAATGCTGCCCCCCAGACGATTGAGGAGGATTTTGTATCAATTGATTCCAATACTTGGCCAAGGATGGAGGTATGTTTTTCCCATAAGGTGGGGTTTCCCCTCCCATTGAAGGTGGAGTACCAATTGAGGGAAATGTTCCAATTGGAATTTTCCAACTGAGAGGGGGTTGAGTTATTCTACCTTGATGAGACTGGACACCAACCAGAAACTGATAAGTTGGAGTGAATGACGAAATAGTGCCACTAGGATTAGGATTGCCAGTAGAAGATGAAGAAGGTCCTCCAAAAGGAAATTGAGGGAGTGTTGGGACAAAACCGGGAAGAAAGTGCCCAGAAGATGATGGACCACTAGGAGATCCAGATGGAGTTTGCGCAGGAGTAGGAATGGAAGCATTCAATGCACGGTATCCATGTGGTAGTGTCGGATTGACTTTGGGCGTTCACGGTGTGTTGATGGGAGCAAGACTAACTGCATTAAATCCGGTTGGAACACTCGAAGTAGTTGTGAGATGGGCCATTTCGGCAGGGATGGTAAAATGATAAGCGGTAGTCACCGGTACTGTTTCTGTACCAGAGATTTTAGAAATCACAGGCGGGTTGATTTTGGAAATGATAGGTGAACCTGGACAAAAAAGGTCCCGTCGAAAAACGCCCGTAGACCAAAAAGGATCTTGGTCCCCAGGTCTAGATGGAGATCTAAAATAAACAACAATTAAGTCTCCGGAAGAGTTTGCTTACATAAAACATCTCTCAGAATCGGGGTGAATTCAAAAGTCCTCTCGAGTGTTTGTAATGCGAAAATGTTCTAGAGAGTCAGTGCGTTCCACTTGTGCGGTGGTGACGATTGGGAATTCACTCTACCGAGGAGAGCCTCCAGGTGTGCTTGTGGGAAAGGGTTTAGAACCTTCCAAATGCTCTAGAGATAAACACTTCATTCTACATGAATGACATGGAGGAGCTATTGTAAACGAGTGACAAACTTCGTGAAGAAAATTCTATGGTCAACTTTGAGAAACAGACAACACACGCTAGTAAATAAAATCTAGGAAGCAATGCCAAACAAACATGACCTTCTAATTTTGAAGCCACTAGTTGGCGATGAAATCCAATATCACAACAACAAGACGAGAAGGGGTTGGGCTAGGGTGGAAAACATGGATGATTTTAGGGGATAAATTTCGCTCATGGGCTAATTTTCCATGGTTTTTCCAAAAATGAGATTCGCTATTTTAAAAATGATTCGCCCAAATTCTATAGGATAAAATTATTTTACCTTAAAAATCGCCAAAATTTTATAAAAACTATATAAAATCCTTGGAAATTTGAATATTTTTACAAAAATATCGCCAAACATTTATAGTTGGCATATGAAGGATTAGTAAGATTCGCCAAGGTTTCTACATTTTAAAATAAATTTCCATCCTTAAAATCATCCCTGGTGGAAAAGTTACGCTGACGACCTGCTTAACGGACTTACACCCTAGTGCAAGCTCTACACATAATCATGGGTATACCCTCCAAGGAGCCCAAGTGAGTTTGGTCAATGTCAATTATAGGTACCGTGAAGACTTTCCCCTCCATAGTCACCTTGGGTAAGAACCTAGAAAGATAGGCCACTAAGGTCACCACCAACAAAAATAAAGCCTGGGGTAATAGTCGACAGTCCGATCCACACGCAAAGGCAGGGTATCTAGACCACAATCAACTTAAAAGGCTTCCACTCATCATTGTGGGTATACCTCCGAGTGATCCCCGTAATACGTGCAATATCTACACTGATACCAACAAAGCAGGGTGAGTAACTCTGCCAATATCAATGTGACCTCGTGCTTGAACCTTGTGTGAGAAGGGTGTCCCAGGACAAAATGTTGCAAATGGAATTTAACACTCCCTAACACAAGATGTTATTGTGTGTTCTATGCTTTTGAAGAGTTTATCTCTCTTCCTACTCCAAAGTTCTAGCCTAGCTAAATGTTGCTGTAATAGAGCCCTAGAAAAAAGTTACTAGATAAATTTTATGATTATGCAGTGTTATTAAGAGTTGTTGTTTACTCAAAGGAAACGGAGGTGAAACTTATGTTGTATGACTCCGACCCAACAATGCAAGGATGAGAATGAAATGTATCACTTTTCATTCAATGAATCTTATGTATGGGAGAGAGAGAAAGTTTTCAAGATCAATCCGTGAACTACAATGCAAAATTTCCTTTAAAATGCAAATGCAACAAATCACACATCAATAACAATTCTCTATTATGTCATTTTCAATAAATTCAACAATCGATTTTCAATGTATTCGAAAACGAAAATAATTTTTTGAAAGAAAAATTTTTGTTCGCTTTTCAAAAAGGACCCACACTATGATAGCAGGAGTATAGAAAATCAAAATCCAAATGAACAAGCATTGATAAAAAAACCAAATCACTCTTTCAATGAAAACAAAAATAAAGAGCAAACCAAAATAGTCTTTTCAATCACATAAGAAAAATGATTCTTCAGACAATAAGAAAATGATAAAGTCCAATAAAATAGACTTTCTACCGATCACCGGTTCTTAACTAATCAAACACACTCAAACTTTGAAATCAGAGAGCATGGTTATGCTAAGAAAAGTCAAGAAATGAAAGTCAAGACAAAAGTGAGAAGAAGAGCCTTGAAATTCTAAGACTATTCATGCATGCAAACAAAGACAAGAAAGACATCAATCAATGGTCCAAGAAACTCTTATGAGGCATCTAGACTGATCTGGGCAGTTGAAGATACCAAAAATCGAATCCAAATTTTTGAAAAATTGAGTTCGTAGGCTAGCAATACTACACAGTGCGAGAATTAGACATTCTCGTAGGTGACCTTTGAGCAAGGTGCGAGAACCTCAGACTGAATCCTAAAGGCAGAATGCGAACCCTACCAATTCTCACAGGCTGCAGTGAAATGCAGTGCGAGAATGTCTGAACATAGTCAAAATTTTGGAAAATGAAGCAAAATTTGAAAAGGCCTCTGGACCCAGAGGGTCTATCAAGATATTCTGAAGACTCAGAGATTGATAGGACATGAGAAAAGTAAAACCAGAGCAAATGTCCACAAAAAAACACCAAAATCCACAAAGAAAATGGGATTGATCCCCAGTGTAGTCGCCAATTTTGTTATCGGACTAATTGGTAGGTGCGGACACTAACTGATCTCCCTAGATACACCTGGATCTAGAACAAAATAGGACAGGACATGACTCTTTTCCTAGGTTTTGACCATTGAATTGACTAGGAGGAATGAACAAGTAACATACCTTATTATCGCTTCCTAGGGTCTTTGTTGCTCCTGCTTTGCTCCAGTGCTCTCGTGAGGTCAAGACCAAGACAACAAAAACCAACTAAAGCGAATATAGCACAATATATTCAACGGTCAACCTATGTGTATGATCAAGGAATTACACAATAACGTGGAAATAACTTTATGGGAAAGGGACATGCCACTGTATCATATTAATGGAAAGTAAATATTACAACCTGAGCCTTGATGTCACAAACTTCCTTTCGATGTCTCCTGTCTCTGACACACACACTTGCTCAATTCTTGTATGAAGAAGATCAAATCCTCTTGATAGACTTGCTAGAGTCTCCAAGCTGCTGTTCAGCTAAGTCCTTCACACAATTCTTTCACCAATTCTCCAATGAATCTTGCTTAAACTTTTCCATGAGAATTCCCTCAATATATAGGAGAGAATGAATTAGTTACTTGGATAAGAATGATCCCAAAATATCACGGAATCCAGTACTAGGATAACCATTCGAATGCCAACCCATCCTTCTAGAAGATTCCCTTCTAGAAACATCGAGAATTCATCTTTTTCCATGCTTTAGGAAGAGTTCGCACGCTAGCAGTTCAACACAGTGTGAGAAGTTCACACCCTAGCTTAAGGCATCCTACGAGAATCAAGCATTCTCGCACCCAAATATACTAGAATCTTGCGAACCTTCTTCAAAAATGAGTTTTCTTGGAAGAGATGAAAGTAACTTTTCTCAGGAGAAAGTTCTTATGAAGAGCCTGAGTACAACATCATTAATACATTATCATGACGACCAAAATCATGGGTAACAAAATTATTTTCCATTGATTTAAAAGGGGGAGGGAAAAGAGATAGGGGGAGTCTTGTATAGGGTAGAAAATATTATGAATGTGTTGCCATCAATGACAAAGAGGGAGATTTTTGGAAACTTTGTTGTCATTGATGTCAAAGGAAGATATTCATGGATGCCATTGATACAACATATGCAGGTAGGAAGACTGTGAATAACAAGTCCTAGGATCGAACCTGTAGACAGATGGAGGAAGCACAATAGAGCATATCGACCACATCAACAGAGGAGAAGAAAAAGACTTAAGTTTAATAGAAATGATCGAGATGAATCTTAGTATGAAATCAAGAAACATCCTGTAGAAAATAAGGAACAACAACCTTCAGATATATTTGAGGAGTTAACCATGATCGTTGATCTTGTTGGACTGAAGCTGACACATGTAGAAGCTATTCCATTATATAAGTAAATGCACAATCGAGATTAGATATTGAATTTATATCTCTCTTGATTGATGTCTAGAATCAATTCTAAGTTTGGAGATAATTTCATTAGTGAAAGACTTTCAGAGTTAATATTTTAGAAGAGAAAGAAAGTGTTGGCGGAAAACACGTTCACGAAGAAATTTGATTGATGGTACAGACCGAGTGGAGGAAAAATGATCGACGATCAGAATTAGGGTTGAGGATGGAGTCCAAAGTAGTATTAAAAAGCCTTCAGAGTAGCATATTCATAGTTCAACATTTGGAGTATGTTCCAACACTTTGAAGCAAGAGAATCGAAGAGAATATTCCTTTCAATACCATATCATTCGACGTCCAAAAGAATGGGAAAATCGCACAACATCAATAGAAGGTATCGAAGAATATTACTTTTAGATTTTATTAGTATGACAATAGAGGAGAGATCAATGGCTAAGATCCATTCAGAGTAGATAGATCAAAGGCTACGAAGGTGGCACATGGAGGCATCTTATAATCTTTAAGAGTAATAATTTCAGAGTACAGTTTAGTTAGTTTGTTACAACAATCTGACAAACATAGGATTGAATAATATTTATTTTATATACCATTCATTTTGTGTCAATAAGAACCGAGAATTTCCACCACTCCGAAGCCATATAATCAAAGAATATTGTATGGCAATCATAAAGTGACATGTGGCGGTGACATGGATGAATGAGAAAGTGACACATGGCAGCTGGATTGAAAAATAATAAGTTGACATGTGGCATCCATGTGTGAGTGTCATGTTATAGGAACGGTGCAACAAAATTGATATGGTAATACATGACCAATAGATCCAAACAAATAAATCGTGGAGAGGTTGTTAGCATTCGAAGTTCGAGGTGGAAGGTGAAAGATCATCGAAGTGGACGTTTCAGAGTGCATTAGTGCAAGAGAGTCCGACAATGGGCTCTGATATAAATGGATATGGAAGTAAATCGAGAACGTCCATTAGGACATGTATAAAAGAAAGATATACCATCCACTGGATTTGGTTATTGGAGTCTCGGTTTGCAAACAATTCTGAACAGAGAATTACAAGGAAGAATCAAGACCATCCATCGAGGAAGTAATTTTGGAGTTTTCTAAATTGCACTTTTAAAATTAATCTAAAGACCAAACTATGAGATGAGATATGGATCATCCCTCATAGTGATGATTAATGGCTCAAAATGAAAGATGAAATATTTCGAGGAGAGATCGTTTTCATCCATATGGAAGTTGATGAACGAATGGAAGAGGGTCTTTTCCTATATTTTGATATGTATATATGACCATCCATTGGATCATCAAACCACTGAATATGATTGAAATGTGATTGGAGTAGTTTTTTTGGAGCTCTTAAGCTTCTCTCATCCTAATACATCAATCCGACCACATGGGAGCGATCCAACCATCCATTCAAGTGACAGATCAATGGTCAGGAGGAGTAAATCCTATGAATTTTGGGAGAAAGGATTATCTTGTGGACCTGGAGTATGGTCATGACCAAGAAGGGGATTAACGTATCATTGCGACGTATGCCATAGACATGGTCATGAATTAATTAGAGATAGAGATGAACGTTGTTATGCATTGCGATGGTGTAGAGTGTATCTGAATCTTGTAAGTCTTGATGAACTTGATCATAGATCGAAGGTTAAGATTGATTCTAGGATCAGATCAGATGAAAATTGAGTGTCTAGGACCAACGAACCAAACCAATTTCAATAGAAGGACCATAGACCAGATTTCATGGAGGGTTTTGTATAATGGTTTGAAGAATCAATGGATTTGGAGCCAAACATACAAGATACGTACACGATCAAAGGATGTAATCACTATAAATAAAATTCCATAATCGATCTAAGGAAGATGTTAAGGTGGAAGGAAGTTCATATGAAACAAAAAGGTGGCCGAGGAGAGCTCATATCTCATGAACCTCGTGAAGAAGAAGACCAGGTATTCCATGAATATTGTTTCTGTAGAGTAAGATCAATTTTACATAGAACTGTCTCCAAAGGAATTTCACAACATCCATGCTGGTGCCTACAGAGGATTGGTTTCCTCTTTTATTTATAGTGTTTCCTATCTCTAGGTTGGTGCCTGGTGTGTAGGTTGGTGCCTACAGGGGATTGGTATCCTTTTTTATTTACAAGTTGGTGCATGGTGTTTGGGTTGGTACCTACAAGGGATTGGTGTCCTCACAAGGAATTGTTTTGATACTTATCTATAAAACATTTTCAGGGTTTTCACTTCTGTATTTGTAATATGTTGATTATGATAAGTGTCTCTTTGATATGAATTCTTGCAACAATAAAATATAATGTGATTTAAATAAGTGGAAAAAAAATTGTTGAAATTACTCAATACTGATTCACTGCCCCTCTCAATACTACAAAATTTCCAATAGGATTTTGGTCCCAAAAATATTTTACTAAATAAGGTGAGTAAATTTTTCCTCTACCTTCTCCTTTGAGTACCATTTTTCCTCGCCTATAATTCATCCTTTCAACCTGATTTGCTGAAGGTCATTTTACCTTTATTTGGTAGTTCTGGACTTCTACAAAATTGTATCTTTTTCCAACTTGCCTGAGATTTTGGTGTTTAGTGCTCTATTGTAGGTAGGACCCGCTTCTCAATTTCTTTATCCAACATGGAATGCTCATAGAGTTTCATATTATCCACATTCGTTATTGATTAATTATACATAGTGGGGTATACTAAGTTTGTAGTCATTATTACCCACCTTCTCTAATACCTCAAAAGGGCCATACCACATAGCCTTGATCTTCTTATCATGACCCTATATTCTTTCCCTATTCTAATGTAACCAAAATATGTCTCCCACTTTGAATGACTTATCAGCTCTATGATAATCATGTCAGACCTGGCACCTTTCTTGTGAATTATTCAACATCTCTTGTACTTGCAAATGGATTTGCCTAATTTTTTCAACAAATTTCTCCACTTTTATCCTTCTCCTATGATTTCTTCCCTCACTCCTCCTTGCTTTCCATATAAAACATCAAAGGGTGAAGGTGGAAAATACCCAAATCAAGTTTCGAAAGGGGACTTACTAGTGGTAGTATGGACTAATATATTATAAGAGTGTTGAATGTAGATCATATCTTCATCCTAGGTCTCCAGATGCTTTTTTTTTTAACCCCTAAAAAATTGAACCAATGTCCTATTGGCTACTTTTGTTTTCCCATCTGTTTGTGAATGGAATTTTGTATATCTCTTCAAATTTGTATTGATTTTATATCAAAGTGTAGTCCAAAAGTCACTGAGAAATATATCATCCCTTTCTGAGATGATGCTCTTTGTTATCCCAAAGTGCACCTAGACATGTTAAAAGAACACATTTTCTACTTCTTGTCTTTTGATGGTCTTATTACAAGGAAAAATAATGCATATCTTGTTAAACCTATCAACTACCACAAACAAATACGTTCATGCTTTCTTGGTTGTTGGAAAACCGCCCATAAAACACATGGAAATTATTTCCCAAGGATGAGTGGGTACAGGTAAGGGATGGTATAAAATTTAATTTATATTATTATGCTCACTAGTAAAAAAAAATATTCATCCTCTAACATGTTGAGCTACATCATCATGCATTCTGGGCCAACACACATACTTTTGTAAGTTAGAAACTATCTTCCCAACACCAAAATGTCCAACAATATTGGAGGTGTGAGCTTCTTTAATAAGTTTCAATATTTCACCCTTATATACACAAAGATTGTCTATATGGTAGATTAACTCATTATGGAGATGGTAGTAATTCTTAACATCACCTTCTTCAACATGAATTTGTCCATGTAGCTGTTGAAACACCTCTTTAAATTTCTCATCTTCTATGTATCCATCTTTGTATAAATCATGGATAAAAGGCTCCATGTGAATAAGAGTTCTTAAATATATAATATTGGATGTGGGTGGACTTGAAATCATGTCTACCAACTTATCAATACCTCCCTTATTGTATATTATGACTAGATGAAACTACTATAAAAACCCCACCCACCTGTAATCTCTTGTTTGTTGAAGAGTACTTTGGGCCTACAAATACTGTAATGGCTAGTGATCAATGTGGATAATGGTTTCCTTTCCTATTATATAGTGCTTCCACTTTGTAACAACTTGAACCGGTGCATATATTTCCTTATCATATGTAGGGTAGTTCAAGACTCCCCCATGAAACATATTAGATTGATCACATACTGGTTTACCTCCTTGCATCAAGATGGATCCTATAACATATCCACTTGCATATGTCTCCACTTCAATGTGCTTCTCAAGTTAGGAAATGTAATAACTAGTGCTTAAATTATCTTTCATGTTATCTCATCGAAATATTTTTTTTAATTCTTTCCCCACTAGAAAATTTTACCACTGGCTATTATGACACAGAGTGCCACAACTATTGCTAAAAACGATGCTATGAAATTTCATGGCTACCACACTTCCCCAAAAAATATCCTAATTTTAGTGACATTAGTAGGAAATAAAGACTTGATGATGGCCCCCATATTTGTGGTATCTATCTTGAGTTCCCCTCCACCAATCACATACCACAAATATGCTAATGATTGTTAAGAAAATTCACATGTATTAATGTTCGCTAGTATCTAATGCTTTTTGAGAGTCTATAAAACCTACATAAGATGTGAGATGTGTTCTTCATAGGTAGAGATATTGTTAGGAAAATAGATAATCCCACAACTAAACATCCTAGAATAGAAGAAGAATTATTTAAAGATATGAAAACAATGACAAAGCAATCAATCAATACACATAGAGTTTACCCTGGAAACCCAAATGAGAAACCAACATTCCTTGAGTGTCTTTCTCCGAGTTGCGTTATTCATCGGAATAAGAGGTTACATGTCTAACCTTAGTATACACCTAAGACACAATCAACATAATGTCAGATTGATTTACACAAGAAAAACCCTGTAGCCAATTCGACTTACATCTACATGACCAAAAACCTCTAAAGCGATTGAAAAAAAGATTATATTTTACAACATTACAACACACCTTATTTATGGTTTTATAGTAGGAAAAACCCTAAATAAAGGAACCCAAATATGGTTACTTGTTTTGAGAACGAAATGAAGGTAGAGATATAAAAATTAAATGGACAAAGATATTGCAATAAACACAGAGATACAATAATGATTTTTTTTTTTATTAATGAGAGAATGTACAGAAACTGTAAAATTACAGAGTGAATGACTCACTAGAATGGTGGTAGCTTATATATCATAAGATATGTGATGGATAATCTCATTCAAAAGAGGATATGATGTTTAAAATGAGGCTCTATAGGCATTTTTAAGATAAAGAAAATCCAAAACCCTAACCTGGGAAGATGAAACACCAAAAGGTTTGCAGGCCTCAATGGGGGTAGTTAGTATGTCAACTTCCCAAAGGAATAATGTTTGTATATGATATTCATTTGGGGAGTTATATAACTCATTGGGAAGGTATACCCGACGAGTACATGTTTTTGATTACTCGATACGTACATGGACAAAGGAAGTAATCATTATAAATAAAAATGCCCTAATCAATCTAAGGAAGATGTGAAGGTGAAAGGATTTTGATCTGAAATAGTGAGGAAGCTGAGGATAATTCATATCTCATGAACCTCATGGAGAAGAATACATTGTATTTTGTGAAGTTATTTATTGTAGGGTACGTTCAATTTTAGATAGAATTGTCTCCAAAGGAATTTCACAACATCCAGGTTGGTTCCTGCTGTGTAGGTTGGTTCCTACAGAGGATTGGTGTCCTCTTTTATTTACAGGTTGGTGCTTATCTCTAGGTTGGTACCCGATTTCTAGGTTGGTTCCTACAAGGGATTAGTGTTATATTTTATTTACAGGTTGGTGTCTGGTGTGTGGGTTTTTTCCTACATGGGATTGGTGTCCTCACAAGGAATTATTTTGATATTTATCTATAAATAATTTCAAGGTTTTCAACTCTATATCTATGATATGTTGATTATGATAAGTATCTCTTTGATATGAATGCTTTCAACAATAAAATATAACGTTTTTTAAATAAGTGGACAAACAATTTTTTGAAAGTACTCAGTACTAATTCAGCCCCCCTCTCAGTACTACCAAATTTCCAACAGACTTGTGGTCCCCAAAAGATTTTACTAAATAAGGTGAGTAATTTTTTCCTCTACATTATACTTTGAGTACCATTTTTCCTTTCGTATAATTCATCCTTTCAATCTGATCTATTGAAGGTCATGTTTCCCCTCTTTGGTAGTTATGGACTTCTTCTACAAAATTGTATCTTTTTCCAACTTGCCTGAGATTTTGGTGCTTATTTCTCTATTGTAGGTAGGACCCGCTTCCCAATTTCCTTATCCAACATGGAAGGCTCATAGAGTTTCAGATTATCGACATTCATTACTAGGTTAATGCACATATATTGGGGTAGACTAAGTTTGTAGGCATTATCACCCACCTTCTCCAATACCTTAAAAGAGCCATACCACATGGCCTTGATCTTCTTATCAAGACCCTGCAGTATTTCCTTGTTCTAATCTAACCAATTTTTTTTCCCCACTTTTAATGATTTATCAGTTCTATGCTTATCATGTTAGGCCTTGTAACTTTCTTGTGACTTATTCAACATATCTTGTACTCGCAAATGGATTTTCCTAACTTTTTCAACACATTTCTCCACTTTTTTTCTTCTCCTATGATATCTTCCCTCACTCCTCCTTGATTTCGATGTACAACATCAAAGGGTGAAGGTGGAAAATACCCAAAGCACATTTTGAAAGGGGACTTACTAGTGATAGTATGGACTACTCTATTATACAAGTGTTGAATGCAGATCATATCTTCATCCTAGGTCTTTAGATTCTTTTGATATTAACCCCTCAAAAAATGAACCAATGTCCTATTGACTACTTTTGTTTTCCCATCTATTTATGAATGGAATGTTGTAGATCTCTTAAAATTTATGTGCATCTTCTATCAAAGTGTAGTCCAAAATGCACTAATAAATATATCATCCATGTCTGAGATGATGCTCCTTGGTATCCCAAAGTGCACCTAGACCTATTCAAAGATCATGTTTGATACTTCTTGTCATTTGATGGTATTTTTGCATGGAAAAAGAATGCACATCTTGTTAAACCTATCAACTACCACAAAAAAATAGTTATGTGCTTTCTTGGTTGTTGGAAAACCACACATAAAACACATGGAAACTATTTTGTAAGGATGAGTGGGTACAGGTAGGGGATGATATAAAACTTGATTTATATTATTAGGATCGCTTGTACAACAAAGTATGCATCCTATGATATATTGAGCTACACCGTCTGGCATTCCGGGCCAACACACATACCATTGTAAGTTAGCAACTATCTTCCCAACACCAAAATGTCCAACAACCTTGGAGGTGTGAGATTCTCTGATAAGTTTCAATATTTCACCTTTAGGTACACAAACATTGTATAGATGGTATTCATTCTTACCATCACCTTCTTAAACATGAAATTGTCCCTATAGCTGTTGAAACATCTCTTTAAATTTAACATATTCTATGTATGCATCTTTGTATACATCATGGATAAAAGGATCCATGTGGATAAGAGTTCCCAAAGCTATAATATTGGATGTGGGTGGCCTTGAAATCATGTCTAACAACTTATCAATACCTCCCTTCTTATATATTATGACTAGATGAAACTACTATAGAAACCCGACCCACTTGTAATCTCCGGTTTGTTGAAGATTACTTTGGGCCTACAAACACTGCAATGGCTAGTGATTAATGTGTATAATGGTTTCCTTTCCCATTAGATAATGCTTCCACTGTGTAACAACTTGAACCGATTCATATATTTTCTTATCATATGTAGGGTATTTCAAGACTCCCCCATGAAACATCTTAGATTGATAGCATATTGGTTTACCTCCCTCCATCAAGATGGATCCTATAACATATCCACTTGCATCTCTCTCCAATTCAAAGTGTTTCTTCAAGTTAGGAAATGTAATAACTAGTGATTGAATGATCTTTAATTTAATCTCATTGAAATAATTTTGTTAATTCTTTCCCCACTAGAAACTCTTACCACTGGATATTATGGCATGGAGTGCCACAACTAGTGCTAAAAACAATGTTATGAAATTTCATAGCTACCACACTTCCCTAATAAATCTCATAAATTTAGTGACATTAGTAGGAAATAGCCACTTGATTATGGCCTCCATATTTGTGGGATCTATCTTGAGTTCCCCTCCACCAATCACATACCACAAATACGCCAATGACCACAATGAAAAATCACATGTATTAACATTCACTAGTATCTAATGCTTTTTCAGAGTCTCTAAAACTTGCATAAGATGTCAGATGTGTTCTTCCTAGGTGGAGATATTGTTATGAAAATAGATACTTCCACAACTAAACCTCCTAGAAGAGAAGAATACATATTTAAATATAAGAAATAAATGACAAAAAAATCAATCAATACGCATAGATTTTACCCTGGAAACCTAAATGGGAAAGCAACATTCCTTGAGCGTATTGCTCTGTGTTGTCTTATTCATCTAAATAAGAGGTTACATGACTAACCTTGGTATACACCTAAGACACAATGGAAATAATACCATATTTATTTACACAAGAACAACCCTGTATCCAATTTGACTTACATCTACATGACCAACAACCTCTAAAGCGATTGAACTGAAGATTATATTTTACAACATTACAACACACCTTATTTATAGTCTTTACTGTAGGAAAAACCCTAAATAAAGGCACCCAAAGATTGTTACATATTTGATCTAGATTATTTTGAGAAAGAAATGAAGGCATAGATATAACAATGGAATATACAAAGATATTGCAATAAGCACAAAGATACAATAATACACAATTTTTATTAATGAGAGAATGTACAAAAACTATAAAATTATAGAGTGAATGCCTCTCTATAATGGTTGTATCTTATCTCTGAGAAGATATGTGATGGGTACTCTCATTCACAAGAGGATATGATGTTGACAATGAGTCTCTAGAGGCATTTTTAACATAAATACAATCCAAAACCCTAACTCCAGAAGATGAAACACCAAATGTTTTTTCGACCTCGATGGGGGTAGTTGGTATGTCAACTTCCCAAGGGCATACATTTTTCATACAATATCTTTTTGGGGCATTCTATACCTCGTCGGAAAGGTCTAGACGAGGATTACATATTTCATGATTACTCAATATGTTCATGGACAAAGGAAATAATAACTATAAATAAAAATTCCCTAATCAATCTAAGGTAGATGTGAAGGTGGAAGCAAGTGGATCTAAAATAGCGATGAAGCTAGGGAGAGGTCATATCTCATGAAGCTTGTAGAGAAGAAAACCGAGTATTTTGTGAAGCAATTTTCTATGGATTACGATCAATTTTATATAGAACTATCGCCAAAGGAATTTCACAACATCCGGGTTGGTGCATGGTGTGTAGGTTGGTTCCTACAAAGGATTGATTTCCTCTTTTATTTACATGTTGGTTCTTGTCTCGAGGTTGGTTTATGGTGTGTAGGTTGGTGCCTATAGGGAATTGGGATCCTATTTTATTTACATGTTGGTACCTATATCCAGGTTTGTGCCTGGTGTGTGTGTTGGTGCCTACAGGGGATTAATGTCCTCACAAGGAATTATTTTGATATTTATCTATAAAACACTTTAAAGGTTTTCACCTCTATATCTGTAATATGTTGATTATGATAAGTATCTCTCTGATATGAATTCTTTCAACAATAAACCATATTGTGTTTTAAATAAGTGCAATTTTGTTTTTTGAAAGTACTCAATACTGATTTGTTAACTCTTGAATATGTTAGGACCAAAACGACAACCTCACGGGGATAGAAATACCCCTGCATTTTTATAGAGGTGGTACTCCTCTTTATTTTAATATTTTCTCAGGACTATATATTTTTAGAATATGGGACTTTGTAGAAGTTTGTCGTGATAATCAAAGAAATATAAGGATTGCAAGAAAAAATAACAAGAAATAAAATGTTTTTTTTTTTCTTTTTTAGAGAGTTCCTGAGAAATGAGCAGGAACCACACACTTCATACATTTTAAAGAGATATAAAAAGTTTCCTCACATCCATCATAGTTAAACTAAATATTTTTGATCACGGAAAATAAAACAAGATGGTCTGCATGCATAAGAGAACTTTAATAGAGTAAAATAGGGGGATCTCAAATAAATATAATGATAGATCAATCTCAAATACTTTTTACTCAAAACTTAGAGTTACAAAGTAGATTAAAAAATGATCCCAAAATAGTTCTCTTGATATTTTTGAAAAAAAATATAGTCTGCTACAAAGATTTGAAATTTAAATGTGTTTGTCCTTAGGACTGGGATTGGGGCTGCCACAGACCATGAAGAGTAGCAAGAACTGGAAAGAAGACAGGGAGAAGTTATCATATTTCAGTTAAACCTTTCTAGTCAAAGAAGTGAAGTAACTAGATGAAAATTTGATAAAGAAAGAAAAATGTGATCAAAGTGAACTTACTATGATGGTCTCTCATGTCTTCACTTTATTGATGCTGTCCTTTTATTGTCTTCATTGATGGTTATAGGAACCGTCTCAACTGTTTCTTACTCTTCTTTGGTTAATTTTTCAATTTCCTTGTTGAACCAATATTCAATATAACTTTTCATTGGTGCGATGTTTATTTCATGCCGAAATTTAATGTTGAATAAATCACCTTCCAAGTCTCTTAAGTCAATAGAAATACCATGTACTTCTTCCTCAATATCTTTATTTTTCACAGAATAATCAACTAGCCAATTGTTTATTTCATCTTCATTATATTCGAGTATGCCATAAATTTTTTTAACTGGTAACCCTTTAAATATCTCAACTTGTTCGTCAAAGTGTTGCTTTGTTAGAAACATTGAGTTGAGAATTAATTTAGGGTCTTGTAATTCGTTAGTACCTCCTGATAGGTCTATCTTTGTGATTCTCTTAAACAATTCTTCTCTTTTCAGTATGGCTTCATTGCATGCTTGAACAATGTTATTCAAATTTTTAATCTTTTCCCTCCAGCAAGCATTTAGATTTTTTATTAGACTTGGGGAAGGAATATCCTCCTCTCTTCTTCTTAGTTCCATCATGATAGAGAATTTGATTCCAAATGGTAATACAACATCAGTGTAGAAACCTTGTTCATTATTTAGATAAGCTTGTAGATATTCATGGAAGGCATGTGTCCTTGAGCCAAAAGAAACAATATTTTTCAAAATCTCCCATGCCTCTGTTATTAGTGACATTCTCTTCTTAATATTTTTTTCTACATAACTCCTAACTGTTGTGAGTAGTATTGAAGATCCTTTATATCTAGTAGTGGGTGTGGTTGGTTTGACCATTGACAAAGGACTGGCCAGGATTGGAAGGGGCATTAAGGCATCTTCCAATTCTCTAATCCTTTCTTTTTTCTTGGAATTTTAGGCTTCCAACTCATTAATTGAATCATCAAGAGTATCACTAGTTTCTTTGTGAATTTTAGAGATTTGGGACAGCTACATGTCTTTCAGGTCGACCTCTGAATGGGATTTTCATTTTCTATTTTTCTGATCACCTCTTTCCAAAATCAATTTTTTGGACTCCTTATCAAAAATACCACTTTGAAAGGTAAATGATTCATCTTCACTAAAAATATGATTTTCAACAACTTCCAATAAAACATTTTGTTGAGTTACAATTTCTAGTTATTCCATCGCGAGAAATATTTTCTCAATATCCAATTCTAGATCCATGTCATCCAGAGAGAAGCTTTGGATGTCATTTTCTATGAGGTTGTACTCTTCTTATTGTATCGATTTTTTTTCTTTTCTTTCTTACAAGCATATTATGTGAATTCTCAATTTTCCCAGAGGGGGGATTCTTCTCTCCTCCACCGATTGAACTATGGTTGGAAATCTTTTTAACTGGGTGAGTCGTTGGAGCATTGCTCCGGGATGTGGTAGTTTTGGGATAAAAAATTGGAGACTAGGCTCTCCTTTCATTGGGATCCTTTCTTTTTTTCTTATAAAACTCATTAGTATTGAGTAATGTTTCTAAGTCACCGACATTGTGTAGAAGAGTGCTTTGGGTGTTATCTTCTTCTTCATTCAAGATAGTATGAATGAATGAGTTGTTGAATCCTACTGACAACATATGTTCCACACAGATTTTGTTAGGATCAAACCCCTTTATTTTTTCAACATACTTTAGATTTACATTTTTGAAGTGATT
>ML781739.1:151102-178752 GCA_009831015.1 Picea engelmannii
AGTGGGGTATACTAAGTTTGTAGTCATTATTACCCACCTTCTCTAATACCTCAAAAGGGCCATACCACATAGCCTTGATCTTCTTATCATGACCCTATATTCTTTCCCTATTCTAATGTAACCAAAATATGTCTCCCACTTTGAATGACTTATCAGCTCTATGATAATCATGTCAGACCTGGCACCTTTCTTGTGAATTATTCAACATCTCTTGTACTTGCAAATGGATTTGCCTAATTTTTTCAACAAATTTCTCCACTTTTATCCTTCTCCTATGATTTCTTCCCTCACTCCTCCTTGCTTTCCATATAAAACATCAAAGGGTGAAGGTGGAAAATACCCAAATCAAGTTTCGAAAGGGGACTTACTAGTGGTAGTATGGACTAATATATTATAAGAGTGTTGAATGTAGATCATATCTTCATCCTAGGTCTCCAGATGCTTTTTTTTTTAACCCCTAAAAAATTGAACCAATGTCCTATTGGCTACTTTTGTTTTCCCATCTGTTTGTGAATGGAATTTTGTATATCTCTTCAAATTTGTATTGATTTTATATCAAAGTGTAGTCCAAAAGTCACTGAGAAATATATCATCCCTTTCTGAGATGATGCTCTTTGTTATCCCAAAGTGCACCTAGACATGTTAAAAGAACACATTTTCTACTTCTTGTCTTTTGATGGTCTTATTACAAGGAAAAATAATGCATATCTTGTTAAACCTATCAACTACCACAAACAAATACGTTCATGCTTTCTTGGTTGTTGGAAAACCGCCCATAAAACACATGGAAATTATTTCCCAAGGATGAGTGGGTACAGGTAAGGGATGGTATAAAATTTAATTTATATTATTATGCTCACTAGTAAAAAAAAATATTCATCCTCTAACATGTTGAGCTACATCATCATGCATTCTGGGCCAACACACATACTTTTGTAAGTTAGAAACTATCTTCCCAACACCAAAATGTCCAACAATATTGGAGGTGTGAGCTTCTTTAATAAGTTTCAATATTTCACCCTTATATACACAAAGATTGTCTATATGGTAGATTAACTCATTATGGAGATGGTAGTAATTCTTAACATCACCTTCTTCAACATGAATTTGTCCATGTAGCTGTTGAAACACCTCTTTAAATTTCTCATCTTCTATGTATCCATCTTTGTATAAATCATGGATAAAAGGCTCCATGTGAATAAGAGTTCTTAAATATATAATATTGGATGTGGGTGGACTTGAAATCATGTCTACCAACTTATCAATACCTCCCTTATTGTATATTATGACTAGATGAAACTACTATAAAAACCCCACCCACCTGTAATCTCTTGTTTGTTGAAGAGTACTTTGGGCCTACAAATACTGTAATGGCTAGTGATCAATGTGGATAATGGTTTCCTTTCCTATTATATAGTGCTTCCACTTTGTAACAACTTGAACCGGTGCATATATTTCCTTATCATATGTAGGGTAGTTCAAGACTCCCCCATGAAACATATTAGATTGATCACATACTGGTTTACCTCCTTGCATCAAGATGGATCCTATAACATATCCACTTGCATATGTCTCCACTTCAATGTGCTTCTCAAGTTAGGAAATGTAATAACTAGTGCTTAAATTATCTTTCATGTTATCTCATCGAAATATTTTTTTTAATTCTTTCCCCACTAGAAAATTTTACCACTGGCTATTATGACACAGAGTGCCACAACTATTGCTAAAAACGATGCTATGAAATTTCATGGCTACCACACTTCCCCAAAAAATATCCTAATTTTAGTGACATTAGTAGGAAATAAAGACTTGATGATGGCCCCCATATTTGTGGTATCTATCTTGAGTTCCCCTCCACCAATCACATACCACAAATATGCTAATGATTGTTAAGAAAATTCACATGTATTAATGTTCGCTAGTATCTAATGCTTTTTGAGAGTCTATAAAACCTACATAAGATGTGAGATGTGTTCTTCATAGGTAGAGATATTGTTAGGAAAATAGATAATCCCACAACTAAACATCCTAGAATAGAAGAAGAATTATTTAAAGATATGAAAACAATGACAAAGCAATCAATCAATACACATAGAGTTTACCCTGGAAACCCAAATGAGAAACCAACATTCCTTGAGTGTCTTTCTCCGAGTTGCGTTATTCATCGGAATAAGAGGTTACATGTCTAACCTTAGTATACACCTAAGACACAATCAACATAATGTCAGATTGATTTACACAAGAAAAACCCTGTAGCCAATTCGACTTACATCTACATGACCAAAAACCTCTAAAGCGATTGAAAAAAAGATTATATTTTACAACATTACAACACACCTTATTTATGGTTTTATAGTAGGAAAAACCCTAAATAAAGGAACCCAAATATGGTTACTTGTTTTGAGAACGAAATGAAGGTAGAGATATAAAAATTAAATGGACAAAGATATTGCAATAAACACAGAGATACAATAATGATTTTTTTTTTTATTAATGAGAGAATGTACAGAAACTGTAAAATTACAGAGTGAATGACTCACTAGAATGGTGGTAGCTTATATATCATAAGATATGTGATGGATAATCTCATTCAAAAGAGGATATGATGTTTAAAATGAGGCTCTATAGGCATTTTTAAGATAAAGAAAATCCAAAACCCTAACCTGGGAAGATGAAACACCAAAAGGTTTGCAGGCCTCAATGGGGGTAGTTAGTATGTCAACTTCCCAAAGGAATAATGTTTGTATATGATATTCATTTGGGGAGTTATATAACTCATTGGGAAGGTATACCCGACGAGTACATGTTTTTGATTACTCGATACGTACATGGACAAAGGAAGTAATCATTATAAATAAAAATGCCCTAATCAATCTAAGGAAGATGTGAAGGTGAAAGGATTTTGATCTGAAATAGTGAGGAAGCTGAGGATAATTCATATCTCATGAACCTCATGGAGAAGAATACATTGTATTTTGTGAAGTTATTTATTGTAGGGTACGTTCAATTTTAGATAGAATTGTCTCCAAAGGAATTTCACAACATCCAGGTTGGTTCCTGCTGTGTAGGTTGGTTCCTACAGAGGATTGGTGTCCTCTTTTATTTACAGGTTGGTGCTTATCTCTAGGTTGGTACCCGATTTCTAGGTTGGTTCCTACAAGGGATTAGTGTTATATTTTATTTACAGGTTGGTGTCTGGTGTGTGGGTTTTTTCCTACATGGGATTGGTGTCCTCACAAGGAATTATTTTGATATTTATCTATAAATAATTTCAAGGTTTTCAACTCTATATCTATGATATGTTGATTATGATAAGTATCTCTTTGATATGAATGCTTTCAACAATAAAATATAACGTTTTTTAAATAAGTGGACAAACAATTTTTTGAAAGTACTCAGTACTAATTCAGCCCCCCTCTCAGTACTACCAAATTTCCAACAGACTTGTGGTCCCCAAAAGATTTTACTAAATAAGGTGAGTAATTTTTTCCTCTACATTATACTTTGAGTACCATTTTTCCTTTCGTATAATTCATCCTTTCAATCTGATCTATTGAAGGTCATGTTTCCCCTCTTTGGTAGTTATGGACTTCTTCTACAAAATTGTATCTTTTTCCAACTTGCCTGAGATTTTGGTGCTTATTTCTCTATTGTAGGTAGGACCCGCTTCCCAATTTCCTTATCCAACATGGAAGGCTCATAGAGTTTCAGATTATCGACATTCATTACTAGGTTAATGCACATATATTGGGGTAGACTAAGTTTGTAGGCATTATCACCCACCTTCTCCAATACCTTAAAAGAGCCATACCACATGGCCTTGATCTTCTTATCAAGACCCTGCAGTATTTCCTTGTTCTAATCTAACCAATTTTTTTTCCCCACTTTTAATGATTTATCAGTTCTATGCTTATCATGTTAGGCCTTGTAACTTTCTTGTGACTTATTCAACATATCTTGTACTCGCAAATGGATTTTCCTAACTTTTTCAACACATTTCTCCACTTTTTTTCTTCTCCTATGATATCTTCCCTCACTCCTCCTTGATTTCGATGTACAACATCAAAGGGTGAAGGTGGAAAATACCCAAAGCACATTTTGAAAGGGGACTTACTAGTGATAGTATGGACTACTCTATTATACAAGTGTTGAATGCAGATCATATCTTCATCCTAGGTCTTTAGATTCTTTTGATATTAACCCCTCAAAAAATGAACCAATGTCCTATTGACTACTTTTGTTTTCCCATCTATTTATGAATGGAATGTTGTAGATCTCTTAAAATTTATGTGCATCTTCTATCAAAGTGTAGTCCAAAATGCACTAATAAATATATCATCCATGTCTGAGATGATGCTCCTTGGTATCCCAAAGTGCACCTAGACCTATTCAAAGATCATGTTTGATACTTCTTGTCATTTGATGGTATTTTTGCATGGAAAAAGAATGCACATCTTGTTAAACCTATCAACTACCACAAAAAAATAGTTATGTGCTTTCTTGGTTGTTGGAAAACCACACATAAAACACATGGAAACTATTTTGTAAGGATGAGTGGGTACAGGTAGGGGATGATATAAAACTTGATTTATATTATTAGGATCGCTTGTACAACAAAGTATGCATCCTATGATATATTGAGCTACACCGTCTGGCATTCCGGGCCAACACACATACCATTGTAAGTTAGCAACTATCTTCCCAACACCAAAATGTCCAACAACCTTGGAGGTGTGAGATTCTCTGATAAGTTTCAATATTTCACCTTTAGGTACACAAACATTGTATAGATGGTATTCATTCTTACCATCACCTTCTTAAACATGAAATTGTCCCTATAGCTGTTGAAACATCTCTTTAAATTTAACATATTCTATGTATGCATCTTTGTATACATCATGGATAAAAGGATCCATGTGGATAAGAGTTCCCAAAGCTATAATATTGGATGTGGGTGGCCTTGAAATCATGTCTAACAACTTATCAATACCTCCCTTCTTATATATTATGACTAGATGAAACTACTATAGAAACCCGACCCACTTGTAATCTCCGGTTTGTTGAAGATTACTTTGGGCCTACAAACACTGCAATGGCTAGTGATTAATGTGTATAATGGTTTCCTTTCCCATTAGATAATGCTTCCACTGTGTAACAACTTGAACCGATTCATATATTTTCTTATCATATGTAGGGTATTTCAAGACTCCCCCATGAAACATCTTAGATTGATAGCATATTGGTTTACCTCCCTCCATCAAGATGGATCCTATAACATATCCACTTGCATCTCTCTCCAATTCAAAGTGTTTCTTCAAGTTAGGAAATGTAATAACTAGTGATTGAATGATCTTTAATTTAATCTCATTGAAATAATTTTGTTAATTCTTTCCCCACTAGAAACTCTTACCACTGGATATTATGGCATGGAGTGCCACAACTAGTGCTAAAAACAATGTTATGAAATTTCATAGCTACCACACTTCCCTAATAAATCTCATAAATTTAGTGACATTAGTAGGAAATAGCCACTTGATTATGGCCTCCATATTTGTGGGATCTATCTTGAGTTCCCCTCCACCAATCACATACCACAAATACGCCAATGACCACAATGAAAAATCACATGTATTAACATTCACTAGTATCTAATGCTTTTTCAGAGTCTCTAAAACTTGCATAAGATGTCAGATGTGTTCTTCCTAGGTGGAGATATTGTTATGAAAATAGATACTTCCACAACTAAACCTCCTAGAAGAGAAGAATACATATTTAAATATAAGAAATAAATGACAAAAAAATCAATCAATACGCATAGATTTTACCCTGGAAACCTAAATGGGAAAGCAACATTCCTTGAGCGTATTGCTCTGTGTTGTCTTATTCATCTAAATAAGAGGTTACATGACTAACCTTGGTATACACCTAAGACACAATGGAAATAATACCATATTTATTTACACAAGAACAACCCTGTATCCAATTTGACTTACATCTACATGACCAACAACCTCTAAAGCGATTGAACTGAAGATTATATTTTACAACATTACAACACACCTTATTTATAGTCTTTACTGTAGGAAAAACCCTAAATAAAGGCACCCAAAGATTGTTACATATTTGATCTAGATTATTTTGAGAAAGAAATGAAGGCATAGATATAACAATGGAATATACAAAGATATTGCAATAAGCACAAAGATACAATAATACACAATTTTTATTAATGAGAGAATGTACAAAAACTATAAAATTATAGAGTGAATGCCTCTCTATAATGGTTGTATCTTATCTCTGAGAAGATATGTGATGGGTACTCTCATTCACAAGAGGATATGATGTTGACAATGAGTCTCTAGAGGCATTTTTAACATAAATACAATCCAAAACCCTAACTCCAGAAGATGAAACACCAAATGTTTTTTCGACCTCGATGGGGGTAGTTGGTATGTCAACTTCCCAAGGGCATACATTTTTCATACAATATCTTTTTGGGGCATTCTATACCTCGTCGGAAAGGTCTAGACGAGGATTACATATTTCATGATTACTCAATATGTTCATGGACAAAGGAAATAATAACTATAAATAAAAATTCCCTAATCAATCTAAGGTAGATGTGAAGGTGGAAGCAAGTGGATCTAAAATAGCGATGAAGCTAGGGAGAGGTCATATCTCATGAAGCTTGTAGAGAAGAAAACCGAGTATTTTGTGAAGCAATTTTCTATGGATTACGATCAATTTTATATAGAACTATCGCCAAAGGAATTTCACAACATCCGGGTTGGTGCATGGTGTGTAGGTTGGTTCCTACAAAGGATTGATTTCCTCTTTTATTTACATGTTGGTTCTTGTCTCGAGGTTGGTTTATGGTGTGTAGGTTGGTGCCTATAGGGAATTGGGATCCTATTTTATTTACATGTTGGTACCTATATCCAGGTTTGTGCCTGGTGTGTGTGTTGGTGCCTACAGGGGATTAATGTCCTCACAAGGAATTATTTTGATATTTATCTATAAAACACTTTAAAGGTTTTCACCTCTATATCTGTAATATGTTGATTATGATAAGTATCTCTCTGATATGAATTCTTTCAACAATAAACCATATTGTGTTTTAAATAAGTGCAATTTTGTTTTTTGAAAGTACTCAATACTGATTTGTTAACTCTTGAATATGTTAGGACCAAAACGACAACCTCACGGGGATAGAAATACCCCTGCATTTTTATAGAGGTGGTACTCCTCTTTATTTTAATATTTTCTCAGGACTATATATTTTTAGAATATGGGACTTTGTAGAAGTTTGTCGTGATAATCAAAGAAATATAAGGATTGCAAGAAAAAATAACAAGAAATAAAATGTTTTTTTTTTTCTTTTTTAGAGAGTTCCTGAGAAATGAGCAGGAACCACACACTTCATACATTTTAAAGAGATATAAAAAGTTTCCTCACATCCATCATAGTTAAACTAAATATTTTTGATCACGGAAAATAAAACAAGATGGTCTGCATGCATAAGAGAACTTTAATAGAGTAAAATAGGGGGATCTCAAATAAATATAATGATAGATCAATCTCAAATACTTTTTACTCAAAACTTAGAGTTACAAAGTAGATTAAAAAATGATCCCAAAATAGTTCTCTTGATATTTTTGAAAAAAAATATAGTCTGCTACAAAGATTTGAAATTTAAATGTGTTTGTCCTTAGGACTGGGATTGGGGCTGCCACAGACCATGAAGAGTAGCAAGAACTGGAAAGAAGACAGGGAGAAGTTATCATATTTCAGTTAAACCTTTCTAGTCAAAGAAGTGAAGTAACTAGATGAAAATTTGATAAAGAAAGAAAAATGTGATCAAAGTGAACTTACTATGATGGTCTCTCATGTCTTCACTTTATTGATGCTGTCCTTTTATTGTCTTCATTGATGGTTATAGGAACCGTCTCAACTGTTTCTTACTCTTCTTTGGTTAATTTTTCAATTTCCTTGTTGAACCAATATTCAATATAACTTTTCATTGGTGCGATGTTTATTTCATGCCGAAATTTAATGTTGAATAAATCACCTTCCAAGTCTCTTAAGTCAATAGAAATACCATGTACTTCTTCCTCAATATCTTTATTTTTCACAGAATAATCAACTAGCCAATTGTTTATTTCATCTTCATTATATTCGAGTATGCCATAAATTTTTTTAACTGGTAACCCTTTAAATATCTCAACTTGTTCGTCAAAGTGTTGCTTTGTTAGAAACATTGAGTTGAGAATTAATTTAGGGTCTTGTAATTCGTTAGTACCTCCTGATAGGTCTATCTTTGTGATTCTCTTAAACAATTCTTCTCTTTTCAGTATGGCTTCATTGCATGCTTGAACAATGTTATTCAAATTTTTAATCTTTTCCCTCCAGCAAGCATTTAGATTTTTTATTAGACTTGGGGAAGGAATATCCTCCTCTCTTCTTCTTAGTTCCATCATGATAGAGAATTTGATTCCAAATGGTAATACAACATCAGTGTAGAAACCTTGTTCATTATTTAGATAAGCTTGTAGATATTCATGGAAGGCATGTGTCCTTGAGCCAAAAGAAACAATATTTTTCAAAATCTCCCATGCCTCTGTTATTAGTGACATTCTCTTCTTAATATTTTTTTCTACATAACTCCTAACTGTTGTGAGTAGTATTGAAGATCCTTTATATCTAGTAGTGGGTGTGGTTGGTTTGACCATTGACAAAGGACTGGCCAGGATTGGAAGGGGCATTAAGGCATCTTCCAATTCTCTAATCCTTTCTTTTTTCTTGGAATTTTAGGCTTCCAACTCATTAATTGAATCATCAAGAGTATCACTAGTTTCTTTGTGAATTTTAGAGATTTGGGACAGCTACATGTCTTTCAGGTCGACCTCTGAATGGGATTTTCATTTTCTATTTTTCTGATCACCTCTTTCCAAAATCAATTTTTTGGACTCCTTATCAAAAATACCACTTTGAAAGGTAAATGATTCATCTTCACTAAAAATATGATTTTCAACAACTTCCAATAAAACATTTTGTTGAGTTACAATTTCTAGTTATTCCATCGCGAGAAATATTTTCTCAATATCCAATTCTAGATCCATGTCATCCAGAGAGAAGCTTTGGATGTCATTTTCTATGAGGTTGTACTCTTCTTATTGTATCGATTTTTTTTCTTTTCTTTCTTACAAGCATATTATGTGAATTCTCAATTTTCCCAGAGGGGGGATTCTTCTCTCCTCCACCGATTGAACTATGGTTGGAAATCTTTTTAACTGGGTGAGTCGTTGGAGCATTGCTCCGGGATGTGGTAGTTTTGGGATAAAAAATTGGAGACTAGGCTCTCCTTTCATTGGGATCCTTTCTTTTTTTCTTATAAAACTCATTAGTATTGAGTAATGTTTCTAAGTCACCGACATTGTGTAGAAGAGTGCTTTGGGTGTTATCTTCTTCTTCATTCAAGATAGTATGAATGAATGAGTTGTTGAATCCTACTGACAACATATGTTCCACACAGATTTTGTTAGGATCAAACCCCTTTATTTTTTCAACATACTTTAGATTTACATTTTTGAAGTGATTCACAAACATATAAATTTTATTTATGTTTCTGAATATGAAATCTCCAATCTTCCATGGTAAGGGGATGAATTGATTTTTCCTTTTTTTTCGTGGAAAAAATGAAGCCAAAAAATGTATTTCCTTTCCACCTCTGTAATGAATAATTTATCAGATACATGATAAGAGAGAAAAGAAGGATTTTCTTTGAAACAAAATATCCTTATGACACTGCGATTCTCCATTTGTTCTATCATTCCTCTTTTCTCTAGAAATTTGTTATCCTCGCCAGATATCCTTGAAGTATTCTATCTCAACAATAACCTCTTGAAGACTAAAACAAAATCATTATAGACTTCGTAAAAATATAAATGGGTCTTATGTCTCCATAATTCCCGATACTAGAAGGTAACTGAATATATTTCACAATTCATCCTCTTACTTATGGCCAATTTTGGGAATTGACAACAATACACTATAACAAATATCATATATGATGCCATCAATAATTTGTTATTCTTTTTGTAGTGTGTTAACTGGCATGAGATTTCGATAGAAATCAATTTTCCCCGGTCAAATATGGCTTGTTCTTTTACTGTAAAATATAAAATATAAATAATCATGTGAGAAATGGTAGCAGTGCTTTCCTGATTTGTCAACCTGGTAAACAACCAAGAGATTTCCCGAAAGGGGTTTTTAAAAGAGTCAATATGAATCCTGGTTATGTCTTTTGGAATAGATGCACGATTCTCCAAATATTCAAGAAATAGGTTAATGCCATTTTTATGTCTCTTCTATAAATATCTACAATCTTCTCCTTTGAAGGTAAGCATCGGTTATGGGAGCTTCAACATCCTGCAAAAGAATTGTGCTGAAAAGGAAACTGAAGAATGACCTTGGAGTTATATAATCCTCTGGCTTGGCATGTACTTCTCCACACACCATGAAACAATATATTTACAGTCAAATACCTTAGGAAGACATCCCGCACGAGAAATTATAGATGCCCAAATTATGTCGTTTTGTGTAGGAGGAGAGGAGTAATATGAATATGTTCTGGACCACTGAAAGTTCTGGTATTCATGACCAAAAATGTTTAGCATATCACCACAGAAATGTTGTTTATCAACTACTTACATAGGTTGACAAGAGTATTCTTTCAACTGGATAATAACTTGAAATGATTTTTTCGGAGAGATGGCAATAATATAACCTTTGGAAAATAGTGCTTTAATGCAATTTAATGAGAAATCTCCTCTAGACCTTCGATATTAATGACAATATTTTCGGAGCCTACATGATCAATTATTATAATTAGACCATACTTAATGCATATTTGGAAAAGAACGAAGATGTCAGGGATAGACATGAAATTTTTTGAATATGGAGTTTTTCATGAACCCGCCAACCCGGGAACCCATGGTGATGAATGATGAAAAATAAGCTAAGTGTTGCAAAGCAGTTAGTTGGACTTGTATGCAGGAGAAATGAAATACTTAAGTGCTCAGTACCTTTTGTAGGAAAATTCCCCTGCATATAGGTGAATGTCCTCTTGGATCCTAGACCCCTATTACCAAGTCAGAAAAATGCTAACATTGAACACCGACATTCCTTTAAATGTAGCTAAACTAGTCAAAGGAAAAATAGTAAGAAAGAATGATGTACCTTTTTCTAAAGCTTGTCCTTGCTTAGTCCAGGATGAACTTGATCTTTAGGCCCTTTAATGAGATTTTAAATTCAATAGGCAACACAGACAATGCATGCTTCCTATTCTACCAAGATTAGCTTAAGCTAGATTTATCAAGAAAAGACAATCTTATGCAATCATACACAAACTTTAAGGAAACAGGCCAAGCATATATTAATGAGAACATTACAAGGCACTTACAATTTGTATATGAATATGCAACATCCTCTCCAAGTCCTCCTTGTCCAACCCCTTGCTCAAAAGATCCACGATCAAAATGACAATACGTTTTGTTGATATTCTCCCCTTTTTCACCATGAGAGTGCCTCCTTTTATAGGATTTGAGGGGCTCAACCACCTTAGTTATATTTGGAATAAGTTGAGGATATGACTCCATCAGTTGTGGTATCTCCTTTAGATATAGCCTAAATCTTGGATTCGAGCCAAACCAACTTGGATCATTTCTAGTTGTCCTTAGAGTTTAGGGGGATTTCTTCCCAAGATTCTCTCAACCAATCGAAGCTCCCTCAAAGATGGAAACTAAGGTCTATAGCGCTCCCTGCTAAGTGGAAAAGGAGTGCTAGCACTCTCTACATGTAAGCAGGGGAGTGATGATCTCCAAAAATTCGTTTAATATGATCATTCTTCAAGGAAAAATATTCTGTAAGATTTCCAAATGATGTGTTTTCCTCTTCTAACATGTCTTAGAGGGTGTATCAAGTGTTTTTATGGTGTCCTATACAATGTGACACATGCAGGATGAAAATACAATATTTGTGACACTTACGATAATGATAATGGGACATTATCGAAGTGAGGAATTTTGATGTGTAATAGATTTCCCCCCAAAGTGTGAGGTTGAAAGTTGAAAGATGATGACTGAAGTGCTTTGTAGATTTTTGAAGCAAGGGTATGGAGTCGGAGAACCTAGTAGAAGCTTCAAATAATTGTTATCATATGTTTCAAATCTATGGCAGGTATACCTATGCTTGAGTGATAAAGGACTTAAGGTATGGCCACTAATCAAATACACTATGGATCCATGATGATATTGACTAAGGGTATAGCCACCAAAGATACAATGTGGATATATACCTCCATGGCATGAAATGATCGTAGCTACATACACACTTGATCTACGAGATGATAAAACATAGCCACAAACCAATACAATGTGGATCTATGTTACAGTATATCAGCATGTTCAAAATATCTCCTTCGCAACCTCAGAAAGAAGATAACAAAGTGAAATCTCAACCCAGGGTGTTCGTCCCAATCTTTATGTAATACAAATATAGCCATGTGAATAAGTGTTTTTATGTCGAACATGGCAGAAACCACTTGATTACTGATAAATGAGGTAAACCATTAACAAATGTGAGGGAAATCACCAGTGATGTAAATGACTCCCAAGGTACTCTAGTACAATCCAATAAATGTGAATAAATGATCTCAAGTTGAACATCCATGGATTCATTCGATCAATGTTCAATGATGTAAACCCACTTTCAAAGGCGAGGAGGTCTGCCATTGAGGCATGCAGGTTCCAAGGTACTAAATGGTTTCTAAGTCAAATTCCTAGATGATGTGTTGAATTTGACAGGAAAAGACTTGTCGAAGGAGGGCCTTGATGTATCCCCCATCAACGACATGAAAAATGACATAGAGATATAAGATGGTGAATGAAATGAGTATGGATTTAAAGGGGTATTGAAACTGGAAAATTGTGATGGTTGACTCTCGAGGTGGATACTTCCCTTGAACAATGAGGCACAACATGAATCAACAACATAAACTTAGCATGGACCAAAAAATAATGCAGTGTATACTGTGACATTCGTCGAGTGACCCAAAGGAGTGAAACGACTCAGGGGATTTGTTCAGTGAAGAGGTTCAGTGGGTTATCCAAGTGTTTAAGATGCAGGTAAAAACAATGAGCCGTGTTCAAGGAAGACTGCAAGAGTGACTTATGACAATTCTAAAAGATAGCTTGGCTTGCTTCCTTCAAAATTTTCCCCCATCTAGATAGACAAGTACCTCTTTTTTTTTTTACGAGCTCGAGGAGGATAACACATGCTCAGTATAACTCACCTTTGGTAAGTACCTCTTCCTTTGTTTAACAAAATGAAATAAGTAAGGTTTCAGTCCCATATGGGCCCTTCAATGTGTGATTTTAACGAGTCCATAGAAGGAAAAATAGGTGGTTTTTCATGTTTAGAGAGTCTGAAAAGAACTTAAAGACGACTCCAGGGTTTTTATTTTTCGTAATTTTGGTCTTCGAAGTTTGAAAAAGAGATAAAATGCTACTCGGGAGACGCCATTTCAAAACCTTTTAAGAAAGTGTGAAAGGAAGAAAGATCACTCGACAATCTTTTCATGATTAGAGAGTCTGAAAAAAGATTAAAGGAGATTCTAGGGGTTTCCTTTTTCATGTAACCTTTACGAGTCTGAAAAAGTGATAAAAGTTTACTCGCTTACATTCTCATGTTTTTTAGAGCACGTGAAAGAACAAAGATTGCGCTCTTTAGTGTTACAAGTTTGTTGAAAAAGATACTGCTTAGAAGCCTGCAAATCTAGACAATTCTGAGCCCAGGGTATTAGTGACTTCTCAAAAAGATTAAAAAACCCAAGAAAATCTTTAAATTAGAAAAAAATAAACCCTATAATAGTGAAATAGGTTCAGAAATTTCATTTACCATTTGATATTTTACCAATTTCTTCTAGCTTTGGAATTTTCAACCTTTGGAGGGAGATTTTCAAGGTGCGAGTATGACAGTCGTGATTGACCGTTTCTGATTTTGTCTAAACCAGGTTGGTCACCTTTCCATTTCAATCATTTTTCATGGTTTAAAATTGTGTTTTAGCTCATTTTTAGGGTGTTCTGGGCTCCTTAGGAAACCCTAGGTGTCGAACTGGATTGATGCTCCCTCAAAGGGATGAGGGGAGTGCCGATCAAGTTTTTAGCACCCTAGTGCACATACCTAGGGAGTGCTAGTGCTCTGTGAATATTCTTAGGGGAGCATCGACGCATAACCAAAAAATTTGTTGCAATTTAGGTTAGAAATACACAATTATTTTCCATAAGTAGTTGACGAAAGACATTTAAATGGTTGTATTTGAAGTTTGCACATATCATATAGCCATGATTGAATGGAAGGAACGAGAACATGAGTTTGTTAATATCACCACTTTGAAAAAACCTCAAGCAAGGGTTGCTTTGAGAAATTGTGCTCTCCTCAAGTACTTCAAACTACAAAAAATGAGGAAAGAGGTTTTGTTACTTGAGTACCTGATTGGATAATGGGATGATTTCAAACACACATTTCATATTGGACCACATATGCTCAATATTGAGCTCGACGATGTGTATTTTTTGACTGACCTCTCAAGGAGAGTGGCTCCTATCCTTTTATCTGGGCATAGGGAAACACCTCAACCTACTGAGGTATATGTGGCTGACCAATGTATTCCAGGATCTTGATTAGTCAGTGGTTGAATCATGATAGATGATGTGAGGGATTTGGCATTGAGATCGATTCTATTTTCCATTACCAACTTGGTAGGTAGTATGAGTGCTCACCTAGCTTCAAAATCTCAAATGAAATATGCTCTATAATGTGTGGAGCCCATATTATTTAACTGGAGTGCGGGGTTCCTTCGTATTGTGAAGGAACATATCACAAAGTGTAGGATTGAAAGGAAGAAGAAATTTGGATACAAATATTTCTTAGTTTCATTCTTTTTGGAGCAAATACCCTAGATGCAACCACATGTTGCATTGATAGCATGACCAATGACCATGCCACGAATGGAAATATGGACTAGTTTGTCCCCGAGATTCGGGAACGAGGCCTCAATGTTCAAGTTTACAACTTCTTTATTCGCTTGGTGGAAGAGGAAATCGATTATTATTGAGGAATTTCCATATGCTAGAGTGAATTTTCGGGGTAGTGTAGACTTAGTTCTCCCATTGGACATTCAGTGGGATGTGTCATGTACGAAATTAAAACTTGTCATGTATTTTTGATTTTATATTTTATATTTTTTTTATGTGTACAAAGAGGGATCTAAAGGATGTTTTGTTTCATCATGCAGACAGAGGCACATCACGTACGATAGATATGCCAACACTAGGGCATTGTGGGGATGTGGAAATAATAGTGGAGCACAAGGTTGCAGTGGGAGGAATTTGGGAGGTTCAGAGGAACCTCTGAGGTCAGACTATGGGTGTCCCACCTCTCAGGAGGAGAGACATACCTCTTCATGTGTAGAGGCATACAATAGTGGTTCCTAAGAGTTTGAACCACTTTCTCCGATGAGTGGTTCATGTAGTAGTGTGCTTCTCGGAGCACAACATAGTGAAGGAGAACTAGGATCCTCCATATATTTTGCAGTATTTCATGATGATATCCTGGGCATGAGGGCCCATATTTTTCCCTATTATGTACTTTTTGATGTAAAAAAACTTTTTCTATCATGTATTTTATATATATATCCACATTTTCTAGTGCCTATGATGTTACAGTTTATCTTATGTGATGTTTTTAATGTACGTGTGATTCATTTTCTTTAAAAAAAATTTCTATGAACAAGATATCTATCCAAAATATATTTTTTTAATGAATCTGACTTGTGTTGAGTTCTCTTAGTATATGTATGTATTGTATAAATTTGAACACTCTTTCAAGATGAAAAAATATTAGGTGGAGATGTAATAGGACATGGTTGCGAACGATGTAAACTTGATTAAGATGACAAACCATGAGTTGAGATTCTAGGTTGATTATCAGATGATATATACCTACAAAGGAGGCTTCGGTTAAAAGTCCGATAATGACATGATATTATGCCACGTTATTGGTTGTTGATTCTAGGAAAATTCCTCCTGAACTCACCAATTCATCAGAATGGTAAATGACCCAAGCTATAAAAGAAATGTTATGGATGTGTCGACTAGCGCCATATGCAAATGTGACAAATATGGGAAAGGGATATGTCATTTGCACACACAATCATATGACAAAGTATAAGCGACTAACACAAAACTCGTACACGCAAGAAAAAATACACACCAAATCAAAAAATATAGTACAATAGTGTACAAATCATACATGCCACATGTTATATGCATAGTACTTCTTGAGGTAAATCTCATTTCAGGGCTCACTGAGAGAGATTCCATCATAGTCAACAAGCTCGGAGGTGTTGATATTATGGTAGTTGTGGGAGGTATTTACCTCCACGTGTAAACCTGACAAGAATAGAATATTTCGGGAAGCAAGAAGAAACCCTAAATTAGTTGGCTAATAACCCTAGAAGACAAGTCATGTCAAGAGGATAACTTATATTAGGTTATTAGCCTCCAAGAGAAGAATTCGACTAAAGGAAATATTATATACTAAGTAAATAGGCACCCATAATGAGAAGTTGGCCTAGGAAGTTAGCTAGTTTTAGTATAAATACATGAGGCCAGTCTTCATTCTGGAAGGAATTCTTAGAACTGTAGAAGAAACACTTGTGCACACTGCAATTGTCTAGTTTATGCGCAAGTTTGGAGGAGAGCTACCGTTGCATTTGCTACAACTAGCAGATTTCGGTTTTGGCTTGGACTCTCTCTTGGTTATGGTTTGGAATCTCTGATCAACTCTTGTTACTCCTATTTGGTGTGCTATCCTTGGAGAGAGGTGCATTATCTTGTTTGTCTATCTAGCCTAGGGTTTTCTTCTGGAATGATTCTCTATCAAGGTTAAGGTGCTCGGGGGTGGCTTTGGCCTATGGTTGGGTGACAATAGTGATATTGTCTATGGTTAAACAAGCACATCCATTATATTCTAATAGGTTATGGGCCCACACCTCGTTCATTCAGTCTAACCACTGGAAGGGAGCATATCCATAAGGATACTAAGCTCGTTGAAGAACTGTTGCTAGGGTTTATAGCATGAGCAGTTACTAAAGCACTACCTCTAGGGTTTCTAGAATAAGCAGTTACTAAAGCACTGCCACTAGGGTTACAAACAGGTGCAGTTGCAGAAACCCGAACCCTCTCGTTGAAGAACCTTAAGTGAAGGGATTGACCTAATTTTCAGATGGACTAGTGCACCCTAGCCCAAGGCACCTTCTGGTACTCTCAGCAAGCTAAGACATCAAGTTTGAGTTTTTGGTCAAATCTAGGGTTGACCAAGTCAGAGTAGCCATGACTTACTCTATGATGTCAAAAAACAAGTTTGAAGGGGCTTCTAACTTTAGAGCATGGAAGACAAGGATTGATCTCATCCTTTCCAAGAATAAAGTGTTGGATATCGTGAAAGGAAAGATTGTGGAACCACAAAAGGTTGCAGTTATGGAGAAGTTCAAAGACAATGATATCAAGGCCATGAGTATCATAGTGTATTCTATAAAATACCACTTGATACCCTACATATCCCATCTTGATTCATCTAAGAAGATGTATGATGCCCTCACAAACCTCTTCTTAGTCAGAAACATTGGACAAGTAATGAGTCTGAAGAATGAGCTTCATCACATGAAGATGAATGATGATGAAATCATAACATCATACTTTTTTAAGGATCTCTTAGTTAAGATATCAACTACAAGCTATTGAAGAAATCATCTCTGAGAAGGAACTAGTAAATATAGTACTCAATGGTATTCCCAAGACATGGGATGAATTTTCCGCAAGCATGAACACAAGGAAGGATTATCCTGCATTTGAAGAAATTTTGACTTTTTGTGCACAAGAAGAACCAAGGATTAGGGCAAAAGAGAAACCCCAAAAGAAATGCGATGATCAAGCCTTCACAACAAAGTTCAAGAATTTCAGGAATAAAAAGAAGATTGGCTCTAGGAAGAAACCAAATCAAGAGAAAGATATGTCAAGAATACAATGCTTTAATTGTCGAAAGTATGGTCACTAGAAGAATCATTGTCCTGAGTTAAACAAAGGGAAGGAAACACACGAAGCATCAGTTTCTGAAAGAAAGGGAACCCTCAAAGAAATCCAAGCATGACAAAACATATTTCTTCTTCTAAGACAAGTAAATACACATGAAAGGATGATGTACATCAACAACCCCTGGTAACAACTTATGTGGAAGCTAGTACATAAGTAACAGTTGCAAGATAAGATGAAATCAGAATCAATCATGAAGAAACCTAGAAGAAGTAAAGACAAAAAGAAGTTAGCAATCAAGAGGAAATTGGAAAAATATTTGTGACACTTTGTAGAAGACAATAAGGATGTAGACAGAAGCGTGGACTCTCCTAAATGGAGGGAGTCAATTATATATTTCCAAAATAAGAGCATGCATTCATGCATGAAGAAAGGATTAGGAGGGAGCTAATCCTAAATAATATGATCCATTGAAGATGATGAAGTATCTATCCATGATAGCAACCATGAAAAGAAACACTTGTTGAGTTTGACTTTAAAAGAAGTCTTCTTTGAAAAGAAACATTAAAGTATCCTTGGTTGTCCATCCACATCCATGATCCTATGATGAGAGGAATAAGTTGGAATCTTCAGGGCATGGAATCTATAGAAAACTCCATGGACCTAAGAGCTAAAGAGAAACATAAGGAAGAACATGAAGATTCCAAGAGAGAAAGAAAAGTCAGAACAACCAGTCATTGTATCAAGGATCATAAGACTACCAGCCTGATCTGAACTCACTAAAAGAAATCAAGTAGAGGAAATGAAATCTGAAATGAAGAATAGTGTATGGAAGACTCATGAAAGTAAGCATTGTGAGATCCAGAACTAGAGCTTCTCCCATATGTAGGGAGAAAACTATGATGGTTTCTTGTTCTAGTAAACCAGATATACCTCTACATGAGCCATTATATTGTCCACACTATCCACGAGTTAGATTTTACATCATATGAATGCAAAGACTATTCTCTAGAATAATTGAACAAAGAACGTATGTAGAACACCCTCAATGATTTGAGCTATACCAGAAAGAGACTCTTGTATGTAGATGAAAGAAGGTTTTGCATGGATTCAAACAACTTGGTGCAGAGTCTCCAATGCACAGTAGAAGTGTGGTGAAAAACCTTCTATAACAAAGATAATTTATTGGAATGGTTACTCAGAACTCAAGGATGATAGGTTTCCAATCCATGACAAAGTTCTCATGATGATAGAATAAGTACCACTTGGATATGTTCCAAGTTTGACCATTGCCACAATGTTATGAGCTAGCAGGAAGCAAAAGAGATGAATTCAACTATGATGATCACAACTATATGAAGCCTTCAGAAAACCAATGTTCCAGAAAAATCAAAGTACATTGAGATCAAGCATTACATTTTCCATGATGAATTTGAGAAAGGAGAATTGGTTCTCAAATATATATCTCCACAGATGAGAAGATAAGAAGAAATTTTGGTAAAGCCTCTATTCAAGATGAAATATTTTTTGTACTCAATCTGGAGCTTGTGGGGACGACTTCCTTATTGAAAAAGGGAGAGATGAATCCCAGGTTGGGAGGGAGCACTGATGTATTATTGATATATGGAAAATCATTTTTCAGTTCTAAAAATGGTCTAGGATGAGCAGTTCCTTTCCACTTCGAAAAGTGGTTTGAGATTTCTAATGGATAGACATTTTCCAGTTAGGAAAATGGTCCAGATCAAACAATCATTTTTGTAATGAAAATGGTTTGATGTATTGTTGATATACCATAGATAGCAATTCCCCTTGTGGTTAACAAAGGGAATGGTAAAGGATAGACTCTCTTCTTGATGGTCACTCTCAGTAGTGGTCAATAAGACTGGTCTACCTCATCAGACAGTCATTCTTTCGAATCTCACAGTTATGAGTAGTTTCGAAGAATGGTCCATTTTGGAGGTTGGTGCAGGACAATCATTTCCTTAGGAAATGGTCTGGACAATCATTCCCTAGGGAAGATTAATTCTCTCCAGGTTTCACTTTTCTTAGTTCAAGAGGAATGGCCCAGATGGGAGAATGGTCCAGGTTCAACAATCAGGGATAGGCATTCCCTAGGGTATATTCATTCTCTCCAAGTTGCACTTTGTTTAGTTCCGAAGGAATGGACCAGATAGATGAATGGTCCAGTCTCAGAAATTGGGACAATTATTCTTCCTTTCTTGAGAAGAATAGTCCATATAACTCATCATTGATGTTTTACTTTCTTAGGGAAGATGCTCTTCCAGATCTCATAGATGTGAGTGGAAGAATGGCCCAGATGATTCAATTTATATATCATAACAATGTTTTTTGTGCAAATTGATGATATGATTGTTATGGAGACTGTATGTCTCCGGACAATAGATGTATACTACTTTAGTGGATGTGTTACACTGATTGTGACTATATGTCATTGATCAAGTATCTATGTGCTACTTGGTGTGACATTGTACCACTAGATTGTAGTTGTGTACTACTATGGATAGAAACAATTGTGTTCTATTGAATGAAATTGTTTTGATCACCTTGAAGACTATCAATAGTGTTGGAAATGATTATCAACTAGATGTATGATCAATGGACAAATATTTCCTAGATGAAAAATGGTTCAGAACATTTATTCTTCGAGGACATATGTCTGGATTAGAAGAATGGCTCTTGTGTCACTCTGTGGAGTGAGTAACTTATCCAGCATGATGTTTGATTAGTCAGATGGAGTATGGTTTTGATGGATGATGTAGTTGATGACACTGATAGTGATGATGGTGCTCATGATCTAGTCATGATATATTCTACATGACTATGTTGATGCTATCGGGTAAATGGTATGTTTGTGCTCAAGACCATTACCTTCAAATACCTCCCTAGCTAGGAGGGAGTGTTGATATTATGGTAGTTGTGGGAGGTATTTACCTCCATGTGTAAACCTGACAAGAATAGAATATTGCAGGAAGAAAGAAGAAACCCTAGATTAGTTGGCTAATAAACCTAGAAGACAAGTCGACTCAAGAGGATAATTTGTGTTAGGTTATTAGCCTCCAAGAGAATAAGTCGGCTAAAGGAAATGTTATATACTAAGTAAATAGGCACCCATAATGAGAAGTCGACCCAGACAGTTTGCTAGTTTTAGTATAAATGTAGGAGGCTAGTCTTCATTCTAGCAGACATTCTCAGAACTGCAGAAGCAACACTTGTGCGCATTGCAGTTGGCTAGTTTGTGCGCAAGTTTGGAGGAGAGATACCGTTGCAGCTGCTGTAGCCAACAGATTTTGGTTTTGGCCTGGAATCTCTCTTGGTTATGGTTTCGAATCTTTGATTATATCTTGTTACTTCTATTTCGTGCGCTATCCTTGGAGAGAGGTGTGCTATGTTGTTTGGCTATCTAGCCTAGGGTTTTCTTCCAAAATGATTCTCTGTCAAGGTTAAGGTGCTCACGGGTGGCTTCAGCCTATGGTTGGGTGAAAATAGTGATATTGTCTATGGTTAAGCAAGAACATCCATTATATTCTAATAGTATGAACATATATGTAATACATGTTTTACGATATAGGGTCCATGCCACAAATGTTCTAACTTTCCTATCCCTAGCTTATCATGAGCTTGTTCATAAATGAGGACTAGGTCTCCCTCTACAAAGGTATGAGGGTGAACATATTTTTCATATTGACTTTTCATTCATTTTTGATACGTCTCATTAGTGAGAGAAACATCGTGATGTGTTTCGTCAAACTTAGTTAAATAAATAAATCGTTCCTCTTCAACATAGGTGTGAGGTAGGATTTCTATGGTGAGTTTCAATGAAGGGATATCACACTTGATTGGTAAAATTGCTTCTATGCCATATACCAACTGGAAAGGAGTGAATCCAGTTGCATTTTTCACTGAGGTGCGGTAAGCCCAGAGGGCAGAGAAAAGTTGCAAGTGACAAAAGTTTTTGTGTGTCTCCACCATGCAGTGAAGCATGGTCTTAAGGAATTTTTTGATAGCTTGAACTTGTCCTTTTTCTTGAGGATAGTAGGGGGATGAGTTTTCATCGTGAAAAAACAACTTGATAGGCAACTTAGTGAAAATATCTTGCGGGACACCAAAGAGAGTGATGATGTGGTGAAAAACAAAGAGAGTTGGAGTACGACTATCGTTAAGAAATGTGGGCATAGCCTCAGCCCATTTAGTGAAATAATCAATGACAATGATGATATAACTGTGCCCCCCGACTGAGGTAGGATTACATTGCATAAAATCAATGCCCCAATTTCAAAAGGGGCTGATGGAGACAATGGGATGTAGTGGAGTAGGGTGGGTGTGTGCCATTTTGTGAAAAACTTGACAGGGTGGGCATTGTTTGATAGTCTCAATACAATATTTGAAGATGGAGGGACAAAAATAACCAACACGTAAGATTTTATGGGCTATAGCCATCCTAGAAAGATGACCGCCACAAGATCCAAGGTGAAAATCATTCAAAACACGTTCAACCTCATCATGGGTTAAACAACATCATAGGACTTTATCAATACCATAATGATACAAAGTTTCACCGATGATAAGGTAGCGTTTAGAATGGTGGTGAATACAATGACGTTCTTCATGGGAAATATCGGGCTAGAAACATTGGGTTTGAAGATAGAGAAGAATATATCCATACCAAGAGTCTAACATGATAATGAGGAACAAAGATTCACCAGGAAGAGAATCACTAGGCTCAGTATATTCTTCAACATGGGGAAGATCGCAAATGAGTTCCGCAAAAACCAACAATATTTTAGCTTTTTATTTGGAAAACTTGAGATCGAATTCTTGAAGAATAAAATTCCATTTGTAATATTTTCCCCCAAGTACTTGACATGTAAGGATATGGTACATGGGGTTTGAGTCTGCAATGATCATTGTAGTGCATTACATGATGTAATGGTGAAACCTCTAGATGACAATGATGGTTGTGAAAGACAACTTCTTAATGTATGAATATCAGAGCTCGGTACTGGATATAATCTTTCTTAGATAGTATATCACATGTTCGTCACCGTTAGAATCCTCTTGAACTAACACCATAGCAATAGTGGAAGGAGAATCATCCAAATAAAGGATATAGTCTCGAGAATAATTCAGAGGATGTGAGAGAGGTGTATGTGTTAATTTGTTCTTAAGAGCATCAAAAGAGCATTCAACAGTGTCATCCCAAATGAAGGGAGTGTCTTTCTACAACAATCTCATAAATCCTTTAGTGAGTTCGGTGTAATTACATATGAAATGATGAAGAGAGTTTTCTTTCCCGTGCAAACTTTGTAGTTGGGTTAGATTGTTGGGAGGGGGTAAAGTGAGAATAACTTTGAATTTCAAGGGATCCACCCTAATCTCGTCTTTGGAGACAATGAATCCAAGGATTCTACCTGATTCGACAATGAAGATACACTTGTGAGGGTTCAAACGGATATGGTAAAACTGACATCAAATAAAAATGGTTTGTAAATGACCAATATGATCTTGTCAAGTAGACAAATGAGTGGGTAAATCATCGAGGTAAGGCTCCACAATATGTTTGATATCATGGAAAGCATACGACATGGCTCACTGGAAAGTAGCACCAACATTTTTAAGGCCAAAGGGTAGCTTCTGATAAGCGAACATCCCCCAAGGGAAGATGAAGGTTGTCTTATGTTGATTAGCTGGTAGAATATCAATCTGGTTATACCCTTAGAATCCATCCATGGAAGAAAATATAACATTGCTAGTGCAATTATCTATGATTTGGTCAATAAAGGGTGTAGGGAATTGTCTTTAGGAAAAGCCTTGTTGAGATACCTATAATCGACATAGAAACGAATGGTTCCTTGTTTTTTAGCAAACAGAACATGTTAGAATCCCATTCCGTTAAAGGGGTAGGAAAGATAAAGCCAAACTTCAACAATTTTTGAACTTCTGTCTTTATGGTCACGGTTTTCTTAGGATGAGCCGGGTGAAGTTTTAGTCATACAGGTTTAATGCTTGGGTAAGTTTTGATCTCATGCACAATGATCGATGGATTTATCCCTGGCATTTCTTCGTAACTCCATGCAAAGGCATCACAACATTACTTAAATAGAGAGGTGTAATCTTCTACTTCCTCAGGTGAACAATTAGCACTAAGATGAAAATTTTCCACGATACCTTATTTGATAGAAATTTCGATAGTAATGGTAGAAGATATGTTTCCTAAATTCCCCTCGGAAGTAGTATCCTGGGTAAGTATAGGATATTGGGGAGAATTGACAACATCGGTGGGGGGGGGGGGGGGGAGATAGAGTGTATATCTTCCTCAATTTCATCTAGACTAGGGAGAAAAGATGATCTATGATGGTATTCATCCCAAGGTACCTCGTTGATACTAATCATTTCCATAATGGATTCGTCTGATGGAAACATTCGTAGGATGTAGTAGAAAAAAGAGGATAAGGAATCCAACCAATATGGAAACAAATAAGTGTTGTATGCCAACAGATGTTGGTCATGCAAAGAGGGAGAGGAAGATTGGATAACATCATATGAATCCTTAGTGATGCAGGAGCATTGCTTCACCCAGTAGCATGCTAGCCAACTAGCTAGCATTCACACGCATTCAATGAAGGAGAGAGACACTAACACTCTCATTTTAAAGTTAAAATTGTAATTAAATGAGAATTAAATGTGTAAGGCTAGAAGAGCCGAGTCATGCCTTTGGGCAGGCTATAGGAGTTGATGTTTCCTTTAATGGATGACAACAGGAGGGCTCTAGATCCAATTCGGACTAGACATCCATTGAATTCCATTCAATGTAAATTAATGAGAGTAGGTGAGATGGAGGGAAGAGCTTGAGGAGACCCTCTTTTGTAAAATGATATTTTTGTATCTAG
This sequence comes from Picea engelmannii, assembly GCA_009831015.1. NCBI lineage: Eukaryota > Viridiplantae > Streptophyta > Pinopsida > Pinales > Pinaceae > Picea > Picea engelmannii. The sequence goes on from ML781739.1 coordinate 176,163, forward strand.
ATAGAGTTAGTTCTGCATGAGTTAGAGAGAAGAAGGAACAGATAAGATAGGAAGAGAGGAGAGAGCCAAGACTCTGTCGTAGTCCAATTTTTTGTAACATTTGTATAAGCATTCTAAATATTAATAAAAAGAGCAGTTTTTCCTGCACATGAGTCTTTGTGTATTTTATGCATTTGAATGTCGCTTATGTGTTTTATGTTGTAGATGTATGTTTGTTTCCATCTATAGGGATAGACATAATTCATTGTTTGTTGATTTTTTTTTATTTTAGTATGGATTCTTTGTGGCTTCATGCAAGAGGTTGCATGACAGAGTGCTGAGGACTCTGTAAGGTAGTGCCAGAGTGCTGAGGACAGAATTGCTCTTAAAAAATGCTGCCTACACCCCTTGTCTCGTTAATGACAAATCATCGTCGCATTGTGCTTCTAGACATTTGTTTCATTTTTGCGACAATTGCAATTTGGTCTCGATTCGATTTTCACAACTGTAAGTGTGAAAATACCTCTTTCATCGTTTGGACTATAGTCGTCTTTTATCGATTTCTCCAAAAGACACTTGACCATTGGTTTATCACATGACTGCAAAAGATTTTCTCGAACTTATGTCCTTTAGCATACTCTTACCTTGATTGCGCATTTGGATCTGTTGATTACTAAGCCTTTGAGCATGAAGATATATTGGTTTTATTATGATCTTATAAAAGTTATAATGGATTTGGTCCTATATGCTTTTATTCTTATTTCTATGGGATTTTCACTCAGTTATTATATGAGAAATTTTGGATCGTAATGTTCTAAAAACTTTGGAATGCAAACATTTGAATGTGCAACGAATACATTGGTAAGTTTATAAAGTCAATTTAAGAAAAGCAATGGTTTGAAGGCGCAATGGTTAATCATATTGGATTTTAATTACAAATCGATGCTTGGTATATTGTTTGGTAAATTGATATTACATTGAACGATTCGTAGTTTCAAACTATGTATTGGCATCGATTAAATTTAACCTTGGTGTAAAACGATTGATTGACACGATGGATGTTGGATATGGTGTTGGATTGAACTGTACACTTGGCATGAGTATAACGTATGGTGTTGGTTCTGTTTCGGGTGAATGGCACGTTAATATGATTATACACCTATTTGTTGGCCGATACGCATGGTATAAACGATTGTGATTTTAATAACACTGTACTCACTCATTAATACAGTGCGTGGTGGTGGTAATCCCACCACCTTCGCACGCATGCAGTTAATTCCGGTCTCTTCGAGCTTTGAAGCTATCAAACCCTATCATTTTTTACTCTGTGCATTGTTTCATTCAGTTTGAACCCTACCATGTACAGAAGCCATGGCTCCTGTCGTAAGGGCCGAGCCCAACGAGTGCCAAGCACTGTTGACATTTAGTGGTGCATGTAGCGACCTGGAACAACACGGGTGGCTCGCTTTCATAAGGAAGTTTGATGGCTATGAACTCACTGTGGCTCGGCAATTTGCGTTATCGTTCGATGGCTACCGAGCCAAAGTTGGAGATGTCCAGCTTGAAATTACTGAAGAATTTCTCAGCCTGGCAACCAGCTTTCCTATCAAGGGACAAAAATGGTTGAAAATTTGCAAGGTAGATGATGTCCCATGGACATTACTGTTCCAATCTCACACAGTGAACTCATGCAACAAAGGGTTTCCTGCGAAGATGTTGAAACCCCGCTAGTATGATCTCTTGATGATTATCAAGCATTTCGTTACTTGTGAAGGAAGGTACGGGTTTATTTTCTTATTCCACCTACGTTTATTAATGGTTTTCATGGGTTTTGAACTAAGTATGCCTCACTATCTGCACCGAAGTTTGTTCAAAATGGATAAACGATACAAACGTAGCCAGGCTGACACTAGCCTCTTCCATGTCGGGTTGATCAAAATGATTTTGGTTTACGAATTGGGGTTACGTCATGATTCTTGGCATGATTTTCTCAGCTGTAATGGTTTTGGAGAGTCTAACCCTCCACAGGTAGATAAGCCCATGGTGACCGAGAGAAAACCTACCCATATGCCTTATAATGTTTTGTTACCTAGACCTAAGCCCGAGTCACCTACGAGTTTGCCTAAGGCCATGCCAAAATAGACCGAAGTTGCTAAACCTACAACCCAAAAGACTAGAGCGAAGACTGGTGTTAATACTCGAGGCAAGAAAAATGCAAGATTGATCTCGCGCATGGCGAGGAATAAATCTAAGCCCCCTGCCAAATCAGAGCCTATCGTGGTTAGCGAGGACTTTGATTCAGACATTGAACGATTTCTCGTCGAAGAATATCCTTACTCCGAGGGATTGTGTGGCAAACCTCCTCACAATTTCATCAGGAACTTACCTCCTTGTCTACAGGATAACCCTGACTTTCCTGGTATTGAACCACTCCATGAAACCCTTGGGGAATCATCAAAACCCCCTTTTGTTCAACCTATTGCTGCACCTTGCGATCAATGTGGGTTATGGGTGGAAAGATACTACTTGGATGTACCTACGTTGCAATCCAGAATCTACGATTTGGAAAACCAAGTGGCAAAGCTCACTGGTCAGAATGCAAAGGTGCAAC
>ML781739.1:209124-227502 GCA_009831015.1 Picea engelmannii
TTCTCCATTCTTGATTCACCTTCCTTGTGTCCACATCATGAATTTCATGGGATGCATTTTCACTTTCAGGTGTCTTCTCTGTTATGAAATTTTTCAATACTTCCATGATCTTAGATTCCATTGAATCCATCTTAGTATCCCACTTAGCTTCCATTGAATCCATCTTAGTATCCAACTTGGATTCCATTGAATCCATCTTAGCTTGTAGTTCATTTATGTCCCTATGCATTTCTTCACCTTCATCAAGAGTCCAAGTAGGATTTTTTGGAGGCTTATTTGGTGTAGAAGTTCCCTTTTTGGGTGGCATGTTGGCCAAGTATCACTTTTGAACCTTGATTTTGAGGTGGTTCTGCTAGACAATATTTCTTCTGTTGCATGTACCAATTTTTGGACCTTCTGGGTATGAAACTTTATCTTATGTATTTCTTTGATATGTCTTCTCTTCAATGCCATAGGTCTGATCAAAATTGGATGTGCCAAGTGGAATTTACGATAACTTCCCCACAACTTGCTGATTTTTGGCCTTTCCAGGAGATCTCACTTGTAAAGTGTGCCCCGCACAAAATAATTGATATAAAATTATGAAACTTGCACCCAAAATACTACAGACTGTCCATGATCCAATGAAACTAGTCCCACACAATTTGGATACTCTAGGAAGAAGTTATGATTGTTTTACCTGGAACCCCTTCTTGAGATTAGCCAATAGGACTAGTCAGATACCCTATCTTACACAGGGTGTATCTACAAAGTTAAGATGACCCAGAAGCTGAAATTTTTAGCACAGATAAATCACTAATTTTTGTAAATGGCCTCTAGAGTTCAGGGTCTGAAACATTACAGAAAATTGTTTATAGAGAAAATTCTGCAAAGACTCATTTCAAGATGATTCCAGAACCCTATCTTGTACATGATATATCTCCGAAAGTATAAGGACTTAGAAGATAAATTTTGAACCCAACGTACCTTGATCCGTCTGCTAAATACCCTCCAAGCCGCACCTTCTGAAACATTGTAGAAAAAAAGTTATAGTGAAAATTCTATGGTGTCTCAGATGTAGCAGCAAAACCCCAAGACCTTGAGCTCTGATACCATATGTTAAGAACCAAACTTCAATATAGCATAGAAAAACCTTAGGGAAAGTACTCAACGCCTTTTAAAAGAGATAATTTCAGATAATAAGTCTCTTCAAGGGGGCAACCTCCTTTTACCCCACTTAAATGTTCAAGTATAGGATGATTCAAAATGAAAATGTCTCCTTGGTATATATAGGAGACTAGGAGGTATAATTACAACTAATGGCCTAGAGCCGACATAAATAAAATAACATTACTAATCTAATATGCCCCAATTAAGGGGTAATGGGCCAATATTAGGGCTTAACAATTTCTCTTGTTTTTTTGTTGTTCTATTCTCTTCATTTGCAGCATGGATATTAATGGATGATCCCTTTATTCATTAATAAGAATCAAGTAAAAGTTACATTTGATATTCTGTAAACAAGATAATAAGTTTATGTATTTCACATTCTTAACAATTCAATGCAAAAAGTACAGTTAACTAACTTGCAAATTTATCAGTAATACCTTCATTTTTGGATCAAGTTTATGGTATCAAAGCATTTGGTTTTGAAGGTTTGATAGGAATTGTAAGCATTGGATGCTCACTAGAGAAAAACTCCAGCGAGGAGAAGGCCAACTTGAGGCTCTTGACACAGAGATTGAAAGGCGACCACATAAGCAAGAGATGTCTATGCCATGGAAATTGGGTCCCTTCAAATCTGAAGATGATTTCTTTGAGGCCTTTAAATTGATGCAAGCCATGATAGAGGATATTTACCATGAAAGAGGTTAGTGAAGGAATCCAAAAGTTGAAGAAGGTGAATCTTCGGTAAGAACAGAAGGAGGAGTTGGAGGTGGTCGACCTTCAGAACCTTCTTCTCCTTCATCCTCATCATGTAATAATGAAGCAAGTGTACATTCCTCCAAGGATAAGAAAAAAACTCATCATTCTTCTAATATTCCGTTATTAAAGTTAGATGTAAAGTTTCAATTACCCACTTATGATGGTGAATTAGATGCAGAAAAGATAGATAATTGGGTGAGACAATTAAAAGTCTATTGCAGGATACAAAAGATTTTTGATGATGAAACTAAGATCCAACTAGAAAGTCTCAAAATGGAAGGCACAACCCTCATATGGTGGGAAAGAAGAACTAGAGATGATCTTAAGAAAAGTGGTAAAACAATATCTTCCTAGAATGATTTTGTTATTGCATTAAAACAACAGTTTTACCCTTTAGCTTACATGCAACAAGAAATGATGAATTGGCAATGTTTAAGGTGATCAAAAGGTCAAAGTGTACAAGAATATACTCAAACATTTCATAAGAAATATTTGAATTTGGGTATTCCTTTATATACACAAGAGATACTCCTAAAATATATCGGTGATTTACATTCTTATGTTAAGCACACTATTCTTATGCTAAATCCTTCTAACTTTTATGAAGTATGTGTACAAGCCATTCACATTGAATCCAGTAAAGGGAATGTTGGTGGTAGTGTTTCTACAGATACTTGGCAAAGAAAGGATGTAGGGCAAAGGAAATAGAAGAATTCAGCCACAGCAATAAAGGAGAAGCCTACTTGCAAGAATTGCAAGAAAGTAGGCCATGCTAAAGATCGTTGTTGGGTCTTACATCCTGACTTGAAGATAAAGAAGTTTTCCAACCATGGAAGGAAGAATACCACAACTGCGATAGTTCAAGTGGATCTTGGATCAGATTCTGGTGATGAGACACATGTTGTAGCTATGGGAATCCAAGGTATAAGTTTTGTTGCATGTACTAGCTCTTCTAGATTAGTTGATGTAAATGATGAGTATAAAATGAATGAACTTTTGTACATAAGGGTTATAACACATAATGTTAAAGTTGATACTCTTGTAGATAGTGGATCACAAGCCAATCTAATCAGTGAAGATGTTGTAAATAACTTGGGAATTGAAACTAAGTCACATCCTAAACCATATCCATTGGGATGGATATGTAGAGATAATAATTTGCAAGTAACCAAGCAAAGTAAAATTAAGTTTGAAATCACTTATAAGTATCATGATGAAGTAGAGGTTGATATAGTGCCACTGGACATATGTGGAATTGTTCTGGGAACACCATACCTTTATGATAGGAAAGCTATATTCTATAGGGAGGAAAATAAATATTGCTTCAAGAAAGATGGGAAGGAGTACATTGTTTGTGCTCATCGAATGAAAAATGATGGGTCTTTTGTAGCTACAGGGAAGTTAAAAATAATGGTAAATGTAAGAAAAAGTTTAACACTTATGTTTGTCACAAAACAAGAATTTAGTGATGCTAAACATGAGATGATTCCATATGTTTCAAACAGTCGTGAAGTGTCACTGGAGGTACAACATGAGGTTCAACTGCATAATTTGATTACTGTTCCTATTCAAAAGGGGAAGCATGTTTTTTCATTTTCATTTGCATACTCAGTATTGTTGATTAGTTTGTTGTTGTTCAGCGGTTTATGGCTACAAAGTGAAACAAAGAATGTATATGATTGTGTGATAAATGAAATGATTACTTTGATAAACAATGCTATCTCAGTTTTCATGTTTTTTGTGATTAGTCAGGTGATCATTATCCCAGCAGAGAGGATGGATGATACAGGACAAAGTGGGGAGGCAGTACCCTCACTTCTTACCTAAGTAAAAGCATACTTTTGGTGGTCCAAAAGCTTCCAAAGTGGGGAGGAATGATCCAGGAGGCTCCCCAGGCTTAGAAAATGCTCAAAAATCAAAGTTCTCAAAATGGAGTGAAACCAATTCCATTGCGACCATCTCGTCGTGTTGATTCTGGCAGTATATTTACCTTCTCAAACAAGAGTCGTATGCGAGAGTTATTGCACTCTAACCATTTTCTCAAGCAGTTAAAAAGTCAAAGGACTAGAAAAAATTCAATGCTAACATCATCATGACATCAACAAAGCTTATTCAAGATGCTGACATGGCAGAGGCAGGTAATGATATTTGGCGATTTGTCACTGGGTAGAGGATGCAGACATGGACCAATTACAGATTGACACTTGGCAATTTTTTTGGATAAATGTGGTGGTGCCACATGGCACCCAGTCAGAAAATGTGTGGAAAGTTTAAAAATGGTTTGGGGTTCATGGTTTTTGAACCCACAACCACCACCAAGCCCAAGTTCCTTGAGAAATGGCCCAACACCAACGCACCCACCATGTTACTTTGTAAAATAAATGCATTTTAATTTATTTAAAGTATAATGTGTTGTTATGTGGGTGAAAAAGGGTTGGGGATAAGCCCCAACCCATGGTTATACTACAATGTGTGACCATTGAAAAGGGTGTGGGTGCCTCACCTAACCACCAGTGCATGGATAAGACCATGATCCCATGCAATGAGCCACAGAACCAGGAGCTAGCGCAACTAGAGGGTCAGCGCGCAACCCAAAGAGATGGGGCTTGGGCATATGGTGTTGATATGACCAATATGGGGGGCACACACATAGTCTTAGGGGGGAAATACTATGTAATTTTTAGAAAAAGTGGGTTTTTTGTATAGTTTTTGGGGATTGTGACTGATATTATGCCCATAAATTGGTTTGTTTGAGGATTTTGAGGCCATTTGAAGGGGGATTTGATCCCAAAAAGAGGCCATATATTGAGGGAAGTTGGGATTCCTCATTTGAGCCTCAAAACCTATATAAACTAGGATTTTTGAAGCTTGTAGGAGACTTTTTGATGCAGGGTTTTGAAGGGGAAGTTTGTAAATTTTGGCATTTTCTCATGATTTAAGAGACAATTTTGCCATGTTTTTTATAAGAGTTTGATGGTGCATGCATGAATATGAGCAAGGAGGTCCTGCATAGTAGACATGAAGCATGTAATGTAACAACAAAGAGCATTGTAAGAGAAATTTTAGTATTTTAAAGAGAAATAAAGAGGTCCTCCACTTGGAAGTGGGCCTGGATCGTAGCCAACGATTGGTAAACTCCCTTATCAACCTCTTCTATCTATTTCTCTTTCTGTTTTGATGTTCTATTCTCTTCATTTGCAGCATGGATATTAATGACTGATCTCTTTATTCATTAATAAACATCAAGTAAAAGTCACATTTGATATTCCGCAAACAAGATAATAAGTTTATGTATTTCACATTCTTAACGATCCGATGCAAAAAGTACAATAAACTAACTTGCAAATTTACCAGTAATACCTTCATTTTTGGATCATACACTATACAAGTGAGATCTCTTGGAAAGGAAAAAAATCAGCAAGTTGTGGGGAAGTTACCGTAAATTCCACTTAGCACATCCAATTTTGATCATACCTATGGCATTGCAGAGAACAAATATCAGAGAAATATAGAAAATAAAGTTTGATACCCAGAAGGGCTGGAAATTTGGAGATACAGCAGAATAAAGATTGTCCAGAAGAACCACCTCAAAATCAAGGTTCAAAAGTGATACTTGGCCAACATGCCACCCAAAAAGGGAACTTCTACCCCAAATAAACGTCCAAAAAGTCCTACTTGGACTCTTGATGAAGGTGAAGAAATGCGCAGGGACATAAATGAATTACAAAAGAAGACGATGCAAAAAGATGAACTACAAGGGATGATGTATTCAACTGAAGCTAAATTGGAGGCAATAATGGATACTAAGATGGATGGTTTAAAAAGGGAGATCACAGAAGGAATAAAAGATTTCCTAATAGAGAGGACACCTGAAAGTGAAAATATGTCCCATGAAATTCATGATGAGGACACAAGGAAGATGAATCAAGAATGGAGAAACTCCAACTTTGGGTTGAAGACCAAACACGTTCCTAAGATCGATATGCGGAAGTTTTATGGCAAGTACCCAATAACATGGATACTTCAAATGGAGCAATTCTTTGATCTACATAATGTGCCGCATACACAAAAGGTATGAATTGCATATTTATATTTAGAACCCAATCAATTTGTATGGTATCGATGGATTTGTTCTCACAAATCACTCGTCACTTGGACAATTTTCATACAAGAAATGATGGCACACTATGAGGATACAAGAAGCAATACCTTATTTAGCCAATTGATAAATCTCAAGCAAAAGGGTTCAGTTACAAAGCACATTGAGAACTTCCAAAGATTGAATATAAAGGTAACATATATTCCAAATGAGCACTTGATTGATGTATTCATAGGAACTTTAAAGGATAACATTCAGCATGAGGTTCTCCTTTGGGAGACCAAATCATTGGAGAATGCATTTAGGGTGGGAAGAAATGCTGAAAGTAAAAATATGGCTATGGATACTAGAAGGACCAATCCTAATAGCTATAGAGAGAATAATGCTCCTTCTTCTAAAACACCTCAACCTACAAGGTTGAAACCTCAACAATTGGAGGAAAGAAAAGAAAAAGGTTTATGCTTTAATTGTGACAGCAAGTAAAGTAAGGGACATAAGTGTGGTGAGAAGAAACTATTCTACATAGATTGTGAAGAGGAAGAAGAACAAGAACCATCTCAAGATGAAAATGTAGAAGCAATTTCTTTTGAAGAGTTGACTCCAATGATATTGTGTAATGCATTGGCTAGAATTAGCATTCCTCAAACCCTCAATATTGAAGGATATATCAAAAAGAAAAAATTAATAGTCCTAATTGATTATGTTAGTACTCATAATTTCATTCCCTATAAATTAGCCAAAGATCTCAATTGCTTTGTATATCTAGTGCCAAAGTTTCAAGTAATGATTGAAGATGGAGGAACCATTAATTTCTCAGGAAAATGCAATAAGATAAATCTTACTATGGGGGAATATGTAATGAATAGTCCAATGATTTCTATACCCATGGGTGGTGTTGATGTTGTACTAGGAATCCAATGGTTACAATCATTTGGAATGATGGCTTTTAATTTTCAAGAACTTTTCATGAAATTTTCATTGGAAGGAAAATAAATTGAGTTAAGAGGTATCACAAAGAAACCTGGTAAGGTGATAAGATCTAGTGGCATGACAAATTTATTGAAAAAGGAGCATCAAGGTTTTATTTCACAACTATGCTCAATAGATGTTCAAACATCTAAGCCATCTATTCCTCTAGATCTCCAAGGGATAATTGATAAACATTCCAAAGTATTTGAAGATATTCCCAAAGGTCTTCCAACCACTTGAAATTATGATTATGATATTCACCTAATTCCTGGGAGTGTTCCTCCTAACATCAGGCCGTACAAATACCCTTATTCCAAGAAGAGTGAAGTTGAGTGCATGGTTGAAGAAATTTTAGAGGCTGATATTATTATACCTAGCCAAAGTTCTTACTCTACACCAGTGGTAATGGTATTCAAGAAAGATGTCTCATGGCGTATGTGTCCAGATTATAGAGAGCTCAACAAGATCACTATTAAAGATAAGTTTCCTATTCCCGTCATTGATACATTTTTAGATGAACTACATGGAGCAATCTATTTCACAAAATTGGATCTTCATTTAGGGTATCACCAGATTAGAATGAAGGAAGAAGATATCCCAAAAACAACATTCCAAAATCATGAAGGCCATTATGAATTTTTGGTCATGCCTTTTGGCCTTACAAATTTACCTTCCACATTCCAAGGGTTGATGAATTCCATTTTCAAGCCCTTCCTTCAAAAATATGTGTTAGTATTTTTTGATGATATACTAATATATAGCAAGTCTTGGGAGGATCATGTGAGACATGTTGACAAGGTTCTACAACTACTAAAGGAACAAAAACTCTATGCCAAACCCCCCGAATGTTTCTTTGGAGTGAAGGAGGTAGAGTATTTGGGTCATATTCTATCTCATGAAGGTGTCAAGGTAGACCCTAACAAGATTAAGTCCATGATGGACTGGTTGATTCCCAAAGCATTGAAGAATCTTAGAGGATTTTTGGGTTTGACAAGTTACTACCGCAAGTTTTTTCGGCACTATGGAAGAATAGAAGAACCTTTAACAACACTAACTAAGAAGGATGCATTTTCATGGACTCCAGAGGCAACTAAATCTTTTGAACAACTTAAAGAGGTGATGTGAAAAGATCCTATCTTGACCACTCCAGACTTCACAAAAACCTTTATTGTGGAGTGTGATGCCTTGAGAAATGGAATTGGAGCTATCCTAATGCAAGAAGGAAGGTGTTAATAACCAAATATTTATTTAGAGAAGAAGTGATGGAAGGAGGGTGGTATCCATAAAGTGCCATAAATGGTGTCATTTTTGTTGCAGTATGAAAGGAAGTGTTATACCACCATTCTGCCAAGGGTAACCATTTGAACCATTGTGTTTGTTTATCAGAGACAAAGCAACGAAAGTATCCTTTGGTTTGCCTCTGATAAACATTAGTTTTAAGGCCATCCCCCAACAAATCCTTCTTGACTCTATGGTAGGTTTTCAAAAATCCTGAGTGCCCTCCTACTAGAGAGGTGTGCAATTCCAATAGTACCTTTTGTTTGAGTTGGAAGTTCTTACATAAATATAAGCGATCTTTGTACCATAGTGAATCATTTTTCCATGTAAATGTATCTGATGCACTGGAATTACTGCAACCTTTGAATGAGAGTCTACATTTTTTCGTCATTATTCCATTCATCTCGTGCTTCTATTATCCAATCAGGTTGGATGATTGAGATAGAACAGAGAAAGGCCTCAACATCTTCATCCTTTCTTGAGAGTGCATCTGCCACAACATTTTTCTTCCCCTTTTTATAGACGATTTCAAAATCATAACCCAATATCTTGGTTACCCATTTTTTTTGTTCTTCTGAAGATAGTCTTTGTTCCAAGAAGAATTTAAGACTAGCATGATCTGTTTTGACCTTGAAGTGCCTACCTATTAGGTAAGGACGCCATTTCTTCAATGCATGTACTATTTCCATCATTTCCTTCTCATAAATTTGTTTGTGTAAGTCCTTTCCCTTGACTGGTTGACTTTCAAAAGCCAGGGGCCTTCCTTCTTGCATTAGGACAACACTAATTCTATTTCTCGAGGCATCACATTCCACAATAAAGGTTTTTTTGAAGTCTGGAGTGGTCAAGATAGGAGATTTACACATTACCTCTTTAAGTTGTTCAAAATCTTTAGTTTCCTCTGGAGTCCATGAAAATGCATCCTTCTTAATTGGTGTCGTTAACGGTGTTTCTATTCTTCCATAGCTCTGAACAAACTTGCGGTAGTAACCTATCAAAGCCAAAATTACTCTAAGATTCTTTAATGTTTTGGGAATTGGCCAGTCCATCATGGCCCTAATCTTGTTAGGGTCTACCTTCACAGCTTCATGAGATACAATATGACCCAAATACTCTACCTCCTTTTCTCCAAAGAAACATTTGGATGGTTTGGCATATAGTTGTTGCTCCTTTAGTAGTTGTAGCACCGTGTCAACAGGTCGCACATGATCCTCCCAAGACTTTCTATAGATTAGTATATCATCAAAAAATACTAACACAAATTTTTGAAGGACGGGCTTGAAAATGGAATTCATCAACCCTTGGAAAGTGGAAGGTGCATTTGTAAGGCCAAAAGGCATGAACAAAAATTCATAATGGCCTTCATGATTTCATAATGTTGTTTTTGGGATATCTTCTTCCTTCATTTTGATTTGATGATACCCTGAATGGAGGTCCAATTTTGTGAAATATATTGCTCCATGTATTTCATCTAACAATTCATCAATGACAGGAATGGGAAACTTATCTTTGATAGTGATCCTGTTGAGCTCTCTATAATCTGGACACATACGCCATGAGCTATCTTTCTTGAATAACATTACCACTGGTGCAGAGTAAGAACTTTGGCTAGGTCTAATAATTCCAACCTCTAACATTTCTTCAACCATGTGCTCAAATTCACTCTTCTGGGCCTAAGGGTATCTGTATGGCTTGATGTTAGGAGGAACACTCCCAGCAATTAGGTGAATTTCATGATCATGATTTTCAGTGGGTGGAAGACCTTTGGGAATATCTTCAAATACTTTGGAATGCTTATCAATGATCCTTTGGAGATATTGAGGAATAGATGGCTTAGATGTTTGAACATCTAGTGAGCATAGTTGTGCAATAATGCCTTGATGCCCCTTTATCAATAATTTTGTCATGCCGTTAGAGCTTATCACCTTACTGGGTTTCCTTATGATACCTCTTAACTCAATTTCTTTTCCTTACAATGAAAATTTCATGAAAAGTTCTTGAAAATTAAAATCCATTGTTCCTAATGATTGTAACCATTGGATTCCTAGTACAACATTTGCACCACCCATGGGTATAGAAATAATTGGTCTATTCATTACATATTCCCTCATAGTAAGATTGATCTTATTGCATTTTCTTGAGCAATTGATAGTTCCTCCAACTGTAATCATTACTTGAAACTCTAGCACTGGATATACAAAGCAATTGAGACCTTTGGCTAATTTATAGTGAATGCAATTATGAGTAATGATAGAATCAATTAGGACTATTACCTTTTTCTTTTTGATGTATCCTTCGATCTTGAGTGTTTTAGGAGTGCTAATTCCATCCAATGCATTACATGATAACGTGGGAGCCAACTCTTCAGATGAAATTGCTTCTATGTTTTCATCTTGAGTTGGTTCTTGTTCTTGTTCGTCTTCCTCTTCACAATCTATGTAGAATAATTTCTTCTCACCACACTTATGTCCCTTACTATACTTGCTATCACAATTAAAGCATAAACCTTTTTCTTTTTTTTACTCCAATTTTTGAGGTGTCAACCTTGTAGGTTGAGGTGTTTTAGAAGAAGGATCATTGTTCTCTCTATAGATATTGGAATTGGTCCTTCTAGTAGCCATAGCCATATTTTTACTTTCAACATTTCTTACCACCTTAAATGCATTGTCCAATGATTTGGGTTCCCAAAGGCGAAACTCATGTTGAATGTTATATTTTAAAGTATCTATGAATACATAAATCAAGTGCTCATCTGAAATATCAGTTACTTTTATATTCAATCTTTGGAAGTTCTCAATGTGCTCGGTAACTGAACCCTTTTGCTTGAGATTTATCAATTGGCTAAAGAAGGTATTTCTCCTTGTATCCTCATAGTGTGCTATCATTTCTTCCGTGAAAATTGTCTAAGTGATGAGTGATTTGCAAGAACAAAGCCATCGATACCATACAAATTGATTAGGCTCTAAATATAAAGAAGCAATTCATACCTTTTTTGTATGTGGCACATTATGGAGATCAAAGAATTGCTCCATCTAAAGTATCCATGTGATTGGGTCCTTGCCATAAAAATTCCTCATATCAATCTTAGGAATTTGGTTGGTCTTCAAACCAAAGTTGAAGTTTCTCCATTCTTGAATCACCTTCCTTGTGTCCTCATCATGAATTTCATGGGATGCATTTTCACTTTCAGGCGTCTTCTCTGTTACAATTTTTTCAATACTTCCATGATCTCCCCTTTTAAACCATCCATATTAGTATCCAAGATATCTTCCATTGAATCCATCTTAGTATCCAAATTATATTCCATTGAATCCATATTCTTTTGTAGTTCATTTATTTCCCTATGCATTTCTCACCTTTATCAAGAGTTCAAGTAGGATTTTCTGGAGGCTTACTTGGTGTAGAAGTTCCCTTTTTTGGTGGCATGTTGGCCAAGTATCACTTCTGAACCAGTTCTGCTAGACAATATTTCTTCTGTTGTATCTCCCAAGTTTCATCCCTTATGGGTATGGAAATTTATTTTATGTAGTTCTCTGATATTTCTTCTCTACAATGCCACAGGTCTGATCAAAATTGGATGTGCCAAGTGGAATTTATGGTAACTTCCCCACAACTTGCCGATTTTTGTCCTTTCCAAGAGATCTCACTTGTATAGCGTTCCCCGTTCAAAATGATTGATATAAAATTCTTAAAATCACACAAAAAATACTAAAGACTATCCACGATCTAATGAAACTAGTCCCACTCAATTTTTATACTCTAGGAAAAATTTATGATTGTTTTACCTAGAACACCTTCTTGAGACTAGTTAATAGGACTAGTCAGATACCCTATGTTACATAGGGTGTATCTACAAATTTAAGATGACCTAGAATCTGAAATTTGTACCATATATACTTTACTAATTTATGTAAATAGCCTCCAGAGTTCAGGTTCTGAAACATTACAGTGAAGTGTTTATAGCAAAAATTCTCAATGACTCAGTTCAGGATGATTCCAGAACCCTATCTTGTACAGACTATATCTCCAAAAGTATAAGGTCTCAGGAGATGAATTATGAACCCAATGTACCTTGATCCATCTACTAAATATCCTCCAAGCCATTCCTTCTAAAACATTGTAGAAAAATAGTTATAGCAAAAATGCGAAGGTGTCGCAGATGTAGAAGTGAAACCCCAAGAACTTGAGCTTTGATACCATATGTTAAGAACCAAATATCAATATAGCATAGAAAAACCTCAGAAAAATTACTCAATATTAGGGCTTAACAGAAGGATCCTGGCTTTTGAAATTCAACCACTCAAGGGAAATGACTTACACAAAGTCATTTATGAGAAGGAAATGATGGAAATACTACATGTATTGAAGAAATGGTGTCCTTACCTAATAGGTAGGCACTTCAAGGTCAAAACATATCATGATAGTCTTAAATACTTCTTGGAACAAAGACTATCTTCAGAAGAACAACAAAAATGGGTAACCAAGATATTGGGTTATGATTTTGAAATCATCTATAAAAAAGGGAAGAAAAATGTTGTAGCAGATGCACTCTCAAGAAAGGATGAAGATGTTGAGGCCTTTCTCTGTGCTATATTGATCATCCAACCTGATTGGATAATAGAAGCAAGGGATGAATGGAAGAATGATGAAAAAGTGTGGACTTTGATTCAAAGGTTGCAGCAAGATTCTAGTGCATCCAATATATTTACATGGAAAAATGATTCACTATGGTACAAAGATCGCTTATATTTATGAAAGAACTCCCAACTCAAACAAAATGTACTATTGGAATTTCACACCTCTCTAGTAGGAGGGCACTCAGGATTTTTGAAAACCAACCATAGGGTGAAGAAGGAATTTTTTTGGGATGGCCTTAAAACTGATGTTCAAAGGTTTGTGGCAGAATGTTTGGTTTGCCAACAAAATAAGGTGGAAACAATTAAGACCTCGAGTCTTTTACAACCATTAGTTATCCCAAGTCAGCACTGAGAGGAGGTTTCCATGGATTTCATCACAGGGTTACCGAAGTCTAAAGGAAAGAGTGTCATCATGGTGATTGTTGATAGACTTACCAAGTACACACACTTTTGTGCACTCTCTCATCCCTTCGAAGCCAATAAAGTTGCCACCACATTCATGGATACAATTCAAAAGCTACATGGCAGCCCAAAGATTATTGTAAGTGACAGAGATCCCATCTTCACTAGACATTTTTGGACATAATTATTTTCTTGTTTGGGTACTCAATTGGCTCATAGCTCATCCTATCATCCTCAATCTGATGGACAAACCGAGATAGTGAACAAATGTCTGGAAGGCTGCCTTTGTTTCTTTGTCTCTGATAAACAAACACAATGGTTCAAATGGTTACCCTTGGCAGAATGGTGGTATAACACTTTTTTGTAGGAAAATCTCCTTGTAGACAGGTATATTTCCTCTTGAGAGCTCGACCCTTAACTCTAAGAAAAAAAATGCTTAACAAGGACACTTACTTCCTTTTAGATCTAATCAAGCTGATGAATGAAAGAGAGGGAGGAAGGTATGTACCTTATGGACGTCATTTGTCCCTGTAAGGTCCAGACTGAGCTTCGATCTTGAGCTCCTTGGTAGATCCTGCAAGACAAATAAAAGTACAAAAGACTTCCTACTCTACTGCGATTGGCTCAAACATAGATCCATCTACTGTAGAAAAACTTATATGGAACAAGTACAAGTTTGAAAGAAATAGGCCAAGCATTGATTATATTAATGAGAACAAATAAAAGTACTTACAATCCTTTGAATGAAGGTGCAACAACTTCTTCCAGTTCTCCTTGTCCAACCCCTTTGCTCAATTAATATCCATTGATAGGTTTGATGGCATCTCACTCATGAGATCATAAGTTTGATGTAATTCTCCAACTTCCTTCTACGTTTAATGTACCCTTTCACCATGAGAAAACCTCTTTGGAGAGGTACAACTACTTGAGAGATCTTTGGGATAGGTTGAGGATTCCTCTCCTTCAGTTGAGGATCTTCCCTAAGATCATGCCTTGACCATCTCCTTGAATCCAACCACGTTCAAGAATTGAGAGATTCTTCCCTAATTTCCCTCAACAAACTTATAAATTTCCGAAGATGGGGTAGTGCTCCCCCATAAGGGTGCACATAGTGCTCAAACACTCCCCTAGAGAGGCCTAGGGAGTGCTAGCACTCCCTGACAATGGGTAAGGGAGCGCTCCTGCACAAAACTTAAATTTTTATGGTTTTTCCAATGGCAAAGGGCTTGTACTTCTTGCCAAATGATTTTTCTTCTTCCAAACCACCTTTGAGGTGTCTTTAAGTGTCTTTATGATGTCGTTATGGGAACGACATAGGCAATATGGAAGCATAATATTTGTGACACTTGCAACACTTGTAGTCAAGATGCGACACTTGCGGACAATATGTGACACTTACAACACTCATAATGATGACACTTTCGACACTATCGAAGTGAGTAAATTTGAGGTGTAACATATTGCCCCCTAAAGTATGAAGTTAGAAGACGATGATGACTAGAGTACTTTGTAGAATTTTTTGAGCAAGGGTATGGATGTAGAGAGACCGAAAAAAGCTGAACACAACCATCAAACAACTATTATGACATGTTTCAAAACCCAAGGCAGGCATACCTATGCTTGAGTGATAAAGACTTTTTAGGTATGGCCACCATAAAATACACTGTGGATCCATAATTATATTGACAAAAGGTATATCCACTGAATATACACTATGGATCTATACTCCTATGACCTGAACTGATCGTATCCATGAAGAATACATAGTGGATCTACGAGATGACATGACATAGTGATGACCAATGCAAAGTGGATCTATGTAACAATATAAGTGTCATAGTTCAAAAGAAAACTCCTTTGCAACCTGGGCAAAGTACATACAAGAGTGATGAATCAACCCAGGGTCTTCTTACCGATCCCTTTGTAGTACAAATCTAACCATGTGAATAGATGTCATGATGTCGAACATGGCAGAAACCACTTGATTAGTGGTCAATGATGTAAACCATTAACAAATGTGAAAGAGATCACCATTGATGTCAATGATTCCCAAGGTACTCTAGTACATTCCAACAAATGTGAATAAATGAGTTGAAGTCGAACATTTGTGGAATCATCCGATCAGGGGTCAATGATGTAAACCCATTGTTGAATGCAAGGAGGCCTTCCATTGAGGCATGCAGGTCCTAAGGTACTAATTATTTTCTAAGTCTAGTTCCTGGATAAAGTGTTGAAGTCGACAGGAATAGACTCGTCGAAGGAGGGCCTTGATGTATCCCCCATCAATGACACGAACCGAACACAGAGATGTAATTGGTGGATCAAATGAACATGGACTAACATGGGTATTAAAACATGATATTTGTGATGGCTAAATCTCGAGGCAGATACTTCCCTTGAACATTGAGGCACATTAGCAGAAACATGACATGGACCAAAAATTGATGATACAGTGGATGTTGTGACTTTCATCAGATGACCCAAAGGAGTAAAAGAAACTCAAAGGATTGGTTCAATGCAGAGGTTCAGTGGATTAAAATGCATGCAAAGACAAAGTGAAATGTTTAAGGGCGACCGTAAGAGTTACTGGTAGTGTTCTCAAAAAATGCTTGGCTTGCTTCCTTCAATTTTTTCCCCCATCTAGATAGACGAGTACCTCTTTTTAATTTAATGAGATCGAGGAGGGTAACACATGCTCGATATGAATCACCTTCGGTAAATCCTTCTTCCTTTTTTTAACGAACTAGAAGAAGTAAGGGTTTGATCCCATATGGGCCCTTCAATGTATGATTGTTTAACGAGTCTAGAGAAGGTAAACGCGATGGTTTTTCATATTTAGAGAGTCTGAAAACAAATTAAAGACGACTCCAATGTTGTCCTATTTCATAATGTTAGTCTCGCAAGGCTGAAAAAGAGATAAACTATCACTCGAAAGACACTCTTTCAAACATTTTAATGAGTGGGAAAGGAAGCTAGATCACTCGACAATCTTTTCATGTTTAGAGAGTCTGAAAAGAGCTCAAAGAAGACTCCAGGGGGTTCCTTTTCTGTGTATACATGCGAGTCTGAAAAAGAGATAAAAGTTTACCTGGTTACATTCTCATGTTTTTTTTAGCACGAGAAAGAAAAAATACTAAGCTCGGTATGCCCCCATCTTGAAAGCTAGTGGTTTAACTCCAGAATGATCATCAAAGACTGGAGACATGCCCTCCAAGATTCAATTCATTGACCAACTTTGAGTTTGTCACCAATTTCTCTACGAGATGGAGAAAAATGATAAGGGTGGATGAAATGAAGGTTCAAGAGAGGTGACTGTTTCATTTTTTAATGAGCTTGACATAGAAAAATAACTATGCTCAGGGCTCTGGGTTCAATCCCCAGATTGTTGTTTCATTTTTTAACGAGCTTGCTACAGAAAAGAAAAACTATGCTCAAGGCCTTTGTTTCATTTTTTAAAGAGCTTGCCACAGAGAAGAGAAACTATGCTCGTAGACCCTCCTTGATCATGGCTTCCAAGAGAATACCGCTCTAGAAGGATACCATGTCAAGGGACAAAACTCGATCATGGATTCCAAGAGATCTTCACTGGATGGAAGATAATCACGTTGGAAGGAACACATATCGAGGGATACAACATGGGTAAGGAGATCAGGCTTCAATAGCCCCACCAAATAAATCACCATGTCAATTACCGGATCCAAATCATTGGAAGTTGAAGGCATGGGAGACAATAGAAAATCGACATCAGGAGGGGAGATAGACTATATATCTACTCAAATTTCTTCACGAGGGGGAAGAAAAGAGGATCAATGATGGTTATCATCCCGAGGTAGCTTGTCAATTCTCAACATATCCATGATAGATTTATCCAAGGGAAAAATTTGGGAAATGTAATCGATCACAGATGACAAGGTTCTTAACCATGATTGCATCGAGGAATTGTCGACGGATGCCAATAGATGTTGGTCATTCGACGAGGGAGAAGTATATTGGATAGAAATGTATGATGTTTTGGCTGGAATAAGTGGCATGGTGTCACCGAGTGCATCGAATTCCAATGGGCTAGGTACAATCCAAGGGTTAGATGATTCGAAAGATTGATAAGCCACGGTCAAAATCATATCGACGGTGGCAATATGATGTGTAGTCGGTGGAAGTGGTGTAGGGAAGGTACCCATGAGGCTAGAATATTTTAGTAAGAAAACACCAATGCTTTCATACGTGATCTTGTGGTCTCCCAAGAAAGGAATATTGTTGGTAGCGGGAGTGCGAGCATCGGTCGTGCAGAAATACAACTGATCAACAGTGACAATTTTTCCCTGATTAGGAAATTGTACACATCGAAAGACCGACAAGGCAATGACATTCATAGCATAAAACCAACTTCTTCCAAGTAACAAGTTGTAATTGAGGGCAGCATCGACCACCTCGACATCAACAATAACAATGTTTCCACCTAATTGGATGGGTAGGGACTGTAAAATCCCATAGGGATGAAAACCTCTCCCATTGAAGGCGCGTAACATCATTGGGGATTTGTTGAGTGCGGGTGATTTTAAATCTTTCCAATATTCTAAAGACATGACACAAGTTGAGGCTCCCTCATCCAGAATAGTTCGGTGGATTTGTTGATTGTGAACAACAACATCAACTTGAAAAGCAAGTTGGTGGGAGAGTCGAGATGCATAATTTTCCAAGTTAAACATGATATGGTTGAATACCCAGGATCAACAACACCAATAGCGACCAAGAGAATTCTACATTGACTGGGGAAGTGCTATAGAAATTCTAATGCAGACATAACACATGGTTCTTGAGCCAAATATTCAACAATGTTGTAGTTCTGTGTAGCACGTGAACAAGGATTAAATGTATCTTTGTGGATAGTTCCCTTATGAGGGCATAATATAGAGTCGAATGTAGTTTTCTTAATATGAGGTGGTCCAGACGGAGGAGTTGTTGGGTATGTGTTATATTCTTTGCATGTGTGTGTGTGTGGGTGCGTCAGATACGACGACTGCGTCTGACGATCCCTTCACCTAGGGCTCTGCCGTTGCGTTGGGCGCTTCCTAGGGGGATCCCAGGGGG
>ML781739.1:253353-276210 GCA_009831015.1 Picea engelmannii
ACAACCCTTATATGGAAAAGTTCAATTCTTGTTTTCTCTTGTTGAGTTACATTGACATTAGCATTACTTGAAGAGCTAGTACTAGCAACATAATTATTACCTTGGTAACCCATGGCTGTGATCTTCGTCTCATCACCAGAATCTGAACCTAAGTCTTGTAGAACAGTCGCAACAGTCTTTGACTTCCCTTTGTTGTTGTTGCCAAACTTTTTGGGTCTCCTTTCAGGATGAAGCTTCCAACAATGATCTTCATCATGACCATCTTTTGAACAATTTTTACATGTGAACTTTTCTCCCTCCTTCTTCACAACAACATTCTTCCTGCCATTGCCTTTGAATTTCTTCTTTCCCTTGTCTCCATGGTTGTATGTCTTCTTGAAACCCTCATGAGTATCGTTCCTTCCCCTTGCTTCCAAATGAGTAGCCTGTACACAAACTTCATCTAGATTCGTAGGATTAAACATAAGTATAGTATGCCTCAAATAACTATGCAAAGCACCAATATATTTGAGCAATGTTTCCAGTGAATACAAATCAACTCCCAAAATGAAAGCTCTTCTCCTAAATTCCTGAGTAAAACTTTGTACATTTTGCCCTTTAGCTTGTCTAAAATTCTGCCATTCCACAGTTGCCTTTTTTTTATATGCTAATGGATAAAATTGTTTTTTAATTGCTATAATGAAATCATTCCAAGAAAGAAATTTTTTTCCATGTTTTTGCATTTCCTCCTGTGTCTTAGATTCCCACTAAATAAGTGTTGAACCATCTAATCTTAATGAAGCAAGCTGAATTTTGGTTTCATCATCTTGAATCTTTTGTATTCTAGAATATACTTCAATTTGATGTATCCAGTTATCTAACTTTTCAGCATTAACTTCTCCGTTGTAAATTGGCAATTCAAATTTTATATCAAGCTTTAATGAAGGAATTTGCGAAGGAGTTTTACCATTCCCCTTTGGAGAATTTGGAAGATGTTTCGAACTAGTAGAAGAAGAAGAAGAAGAATATGATGGAGGAGGAGAGGGTGGTGGAGAAACACCATTCCCTCCATTTCCTCCTGGAGTTTTGTCACCACCGCCTCCCTTATGAATTGAAGGGTTGGAGCCTTCACCCTACGACAATATGTTTCATTCCATCAAGATATTCATCATATCTCTCAACTCCATGAAAACCTCTATGAGATCTTCATTTTCAGCCGAAACATGTTTATGACTTTCTGCATGAGCCATGCTTAGTGAATGTCTCTCTGAAACTTGCGGTGAATGAATCTGCTTCCTCCTTATCGGATGAGAACTTGGCTCCACAAGTTGAACTTCTCCTCTTGTGAGTTTCAACCTTGTGAGGATCAGAAACAAAACTTGCAAACAATCAAGTCCTCAAAACCAGTGCTCTGATACCAACTTGATCTAAAAATGAAGAAGACTTGAAATACTTGAAAAATATTGCAAGTGAAATGTTATGTGTTTAAAGAAAAAGGATTAATTTGCAACACATAAATTAAAGGGTTACTTATGAAAATTATACATAGATAGCAGCACAATCAATGAACATAAACACATAAGCACAACAATTGATAAAGGAGTTCACCCCTCTTATGGGATACATCTCCTGGTCCAGCTTCCAATGGATCATTATTATTAATTGCTCAAAAGGTGCTCAAAAACATGTCTTACAATGATCAAAATGAAAAAATGACTGCTCCAATGGCTTCAGAGCATTCCAAAACCCCTGTTTGGGCTCTTTCGGCACCTCAATCGGTCAAACAATGAAGAAGTTATGCCTCCTAGAAGTCCCCCTCTTCAAGCTTGCTGTCTCTGCATCTACAAAACGCACCCTTCTTCAATGAACCTGGCTCACATGCATTTTAAAGCGTAAAAAACCAGCACCGGGTGCAACCGCGCCAATGGTGCAAACCGTAGAACGGTTAAGGGCGTGCTAGCCTCTAACCGCCTAGGCACCTGGGCATATGGCGCATGTGACCGCGCTCAAAGGCAAAAAGTGGTTAATTGGTTACACAACCGTGTAACTCCCTCCGCGCTCCAATTCGTGGGCATATGCAATATTTATATATAACCCCGCAACCAACGGCTCCACCCATCATAACCCCCGTGCACATTATACCACCGGTCATATAACAAAACCCACAGACTATATAGTTTACTCCGCGTGCAAACGGTCGGACTATACGATATAAAGTTTGGGGCATATTTAAATACAAATGACCACGGGTCAGGGCTAGGCCCCGACCCGACCCCCCGCCCATTGGTTACATAACTTGAATGTAAATAGAATCAAATACATACATATTACAACGTACAACCGGTGGCACATTGGTTAGAGAAGGTTTATTAGAGCTTTTCATAGTGGGGGAGGTCTGGGGGTTGAACCCGATGAACTCCCATAACATTTTATATATATAACCAATAACCAAAATAATGAGTGACACGTGGCGCCCGTGGATTGGGCCACATGTCCTCATACTATTTGCCAATAAACAGACATGTGTCAACTCCCGATTCGTCAATAGTCAACCAATAAACATCTGCCACGTCACCACTGTATGGTTTTACGATCCTACCACATCAGACCATATGGACTGTACGGACTGGTACAGTCAGCATCACATTTTTTTTGCCTGTTTGGCTTGACGAACAGATCGCGATATATTCTCCATATGGAGTACATTTGACAAAGTAAATATACTGTCAGAATCAGGAAGACGAGACAGACGCAATGGCACTATTTTCATCTCATTCTGAGCACTTTGAAATTTGAGCAAAATTTGATCCCCTGATCACACCTCCCCATTGGGAAGCTTTGGGACCTCCAAAAGACTATCTCAGTCTATGTGAATATGAGGGTAAAGTTACCTCACCCTTCCAACCTCAATCCACTTGGCCTTGCTTGGATTCGTCCCTTTAAGACCAACTCGCAAATACTCCACATTTCCTCGTTTCAAAGTTCGCATTCTCCTGTCAAGGATGGTGTCTTCCTGTAGTTCTGTTAGATACTCTGGAGAAAAATCATATATGGAAGGAATCTGAACATGCTCTCCTTTATCATCAATCAATGGAGGCTCATATAACTTCAAATTCTCAACATTAACAATTTCATACATCTGCATATAAGGAGGCAAATCTAAACGGAAAGCATTGTTACCAATCTTGTCAACAATCTTGAAAGGACCATATCGAATCGGTTTCAACTTTTTACCTTCTCCTTTAAGCCTCTCCTTGCTGATGTAAAACCAAACTTCATCACCAACTTCGAAACTATGATCAACACGATGCTTGTCATGTCTCGTTTTGTACTTGGCCTGACTCTTTTCCAACTGCTCTTGCACCACCTGATGTATCGACTGAATTTGTTCAATGAACTTCTCTGCCCTATCAATGTCATATTGCCCATCGACAACAATATCTTTCCCAAAGATAAAATCTAAAGGTGACTTGGGAAAATAGCCAAAACATGGCTCAAATGGCGATGTTTGAGTCGAAGAGTGCTTAACTTGATTGTGCGCATGTTGAATGTAGTGTAAATGTTCATCCCAAAGTTTAGGATGCTTTCTGCAATAACCACGAAGAAGATGTACCACTGTACGATTCACCACCTTTGTCTGACCATCTGTCTGTGGATGAAAAGTTGTGTTCTTTTTAAGCTTGGTGTCCATGAGTTCCCACAAACTCAACCAAAAACTTCCAACAAATCGAGAATCCCAATCAGAAATAATGGACTTAGGCAATCCAAAATGCACCCAAACATTTTGAAAGAACAACTGTGCTATTTGTTCTGTTGTTACCTGCTTAGTACAAGGCATCAAAATACACATCTTGCTAAAATGATCAACCACAACATAAATATAATCATGACCTCTTCTCGACATAGTTAAACCACCAACAAAATCCATGGAAATACTTTCCCAAGGTCGAGAAGGAACTGGAAGTGGAGTGTCCAAACCCAACTTTCGATTACTAGGTTTACTTGTAGCACACAATGAACATCCTCGAACATATCGCGAAACACTTTCATTCATCTTAGGCCAGTAGCAGTATCTTTGCAAATTAGCCACTGTCTTGCCTACACCAAAATGACCAACAATAAGAGAAGAATGCACTTCTCTTATGATGTTGATTCTTTCTCCCTGTGGAATACACAACTTGCCAAGATGATACAAGAGATTATTATTCACATGATAATCCAATTATTCAACATGGTTAGAGTGGCACAAAGTTTCATACACTTCCTTAAAGTTAGTATCTAAAGCATATTGCTCCACATAACTTTCATGCATTATAGGACTCTGCTTAAGAAGAACTGAAGCACTAATAATAGGCCTGGAAAGCATATCAACGACTTTGTTAAAAATGCCCTTTTTATACTTGATAATCAAATGAAATTGTTGAAGAAAACCCATCCATATGAAGTGCCTAGCTTGCTGTAGCTTTGACTGTGATTGTAAATATTGCAAAGGTTGATGATCTGTGTGAATAATGCTTTATTTTCCCAACAAATAATGCTTCCATTTCTTAACACTTTGAACCAATGCATATAATTCTTTATCATAAGTAGGATAATTAATCACGACACCATTAAACATCTGAGAATGAAGAAAAATTGGCTTACCATACTGAAGAAAAACTACTCCCATTGCATAATTACTTGCATCTGTCTGGATTTCAAAAGGTTGTCTTAAATTTGGAAGTGCAAGAACTGGCACAGAACTGATCTTTTGTTTCAAAGTATCAAAATCATGTTGTTGCTTGCCTCCCCGTTGGAAAACTTGCTTGACACTTTTCACAGCATGTAATGGACGAAAAGTTAGAAATAAACTTTCTCTAGTATTGGGCGGCTCCCAAAAAACTTCTTACCTCTGTCACATTGCTGGGTCTAGGCCATTCCAAAATAACTTTAACTTTGGAAGGATCAATTTTTAATTCGCCTCCACCAACAATATGGCCTAAGTAAATAAGTGAATTTTTTCCAAATTCACATTTGGACAACTTCAAAAACAACTGTTCTTTCCTTAAAACATCCAAAACTTGTTTCACATGTTCAATATGCTCTTCACGAGATTTGCTAAAAATCAAAATATCATCTAAGTAGACAATAACAAAATCATCCAGAAAAGGCCTTAAGACATCGTTCATAACTTGCATGAAAGTAGCAGGTGCATTGCAAAGTCAAAAAGGCATTACCATCGATTCAAACAAACCTTGCTTAGTCTTAAAAGTTGTCTTCCATGTGTTTCCCTCAGCAATTCTGATCTGATGATAACCACTCCTTAAATCTAACTTAGTGAAATATTTTTCATCTTTTAATTGATCAAGCAAATCATCAATTCTTGGAAGAGGATAACGATTTTTAACTGTTATTTTGTTGAAAGCCCTGAAATCAACACACATTCGCCACGTACCATCTTTCTTTGGAACTAACACAATTGGAGATCCACATGGCGAAGAACTTGGTACAATAACCCCTTTGTCTAACAACACCTGAATTTGCTTTTTAATATCAGCATTTTCCATAACTGACATTCTATACATACCAATATTTGGAAGTGGACAATCTTGTTGTAACTGAATTTCATGTTGGATTCCTCTTTTCGTAGGTAACCCCTTAGGTTATTTAAACATGTCATCATACTGAGTAACAAATTCAAATAGATTGGACTTTAACTTTGTATCACAACCTTGAAATGCTTCGTTCTCAACATCATTTTTAGGTTGATCATTAAGAGAACAAAATTTTTACTAGCATTAACTAACCTCTTCATTTGCCCTGCATTTGTGATTGATAAATTCATCTTCTTAGTGTGAGCTCTGACAACATACTCAACCCCATCTTTAAACAAGTGATACTTATTCTCTTGACGATAGAAAATAGCTTTCCTATCATACAAATAAGGACTTCCCAACACAATACCACATATATCCAATGGAATCACATCAAGCTCTACTTCATCAACGAAATTTGCAGTTATAGCAAACCTAAGTTTACACTTCCTCGTTACTTGTAACTTAGCATTATCACATATCCAACAAAGAGGGTATGGCTTACGATGTGGACTTGTCTCCAAATTAATTTTCTTAACAGTCTCTTCAGAAATAAGATTTGTTTGTGATCCAGAATCAAATAACGTGTCTATCTTAGTATGTTTTGAAACAACCCTTATATGGAAAAGTTCAATTTTTGTTTTCTCTTGTTGAGTTACATTGACATTAGTATTATTTGAAGAGCTAGTACTAGCAACATAATTATTATCTTGGTAACCCATGGCTGTGATCTTCATCTCATCACCAGAATCCGAACCTAAGTCTTGTAGAACAGTCGCAACAGTCTTTGACTTCCCTTTGTTGTTGTTGCCAAACTTTTAGGGTCTTCTTTCAGGATGAAGCTTCCAACAGTGATATTCATCATGTCCATCTTTTGAACAACGTTTACATGTGAACTTTTCTCCCTCCTTCTTCACAGCAGCATTCTTCCTGCCATTGCCTTTGAATTTCTTCTATCCCTTGTCTCCATGGCTGCATGTCCTCTTGAAACCCTCATGAGTATCGTTCCTTCCCCTTGCTTCCAAATGAGTAGCCTGTACACAAACTTCATCTAGATTCGTAGGATTAAACATCAGTATAGTATGCCTCAAATAACTATGAAAAGCACCAATATATTTGAGCAATGTTTCCTGTGAAGACAAGTCAACTCCCAAAACCAAAGCTCTTCTCCTAAATTCCTCAGTAAAACTTTGTACATTTTGTCCTTTAGCTTGTCTAAAATTCAACCATTCCATAGTTGCCTTTTGTTTATATGTCAATGGATAAAATTGTTTTTTAATTGCTATAATGAAATCATTCCAAGAGTCCCCGAGGTGTAGAACAGTCGGTGATGGAGTGTGTTGTTAAGCCACTCCTTGATGTTAAAGTCACCGGTTCGAAACCTGTGGGGACAAAAAATCCAACCATGATAATGGTTGGTGTGGCTCAGGCCAGGTGTGATCCCCGGGTGATTTTGATGGCTTAGATGCCCCTGAGTCGCGGTTTCTCAAGCCACAGGTTAATCGTGTAGCCAACAGGTCTCGCACAAATTAACAAACAAAAAAGAAAAATGAAATCATTGCAAGAAAGAAATTTTTTTCCATGTTTTTTCATTTCCTCCTGTGTCTTAGATTCCGACCAAATAAGTGCTGAACCATCTAATCTTAATGAAGCAAGCTGAATTTTGGTTTCATCATCCTGAATCTTTTTTATTCTAGAATATACTTCAATTTGATGTATCCAGTTATCTAACTTTTCAGCGTTAACTTCTCCATTGTAAATTGGCAATTCAAATTTTATATCAAGATTTAATGAAGGAATTTGCGAAGGAGTTTTACAATGCCCCTTTAGAGAGTTTGGAAGATGTTTTGAACTGGTAGAAGAAGAAGAAGAAGAAGATGATGGAGGAGGAGAGGGTGGTGGAGAAGCACCATTCCCTCCATTTCCACCTGGAGTTTTGTCACCACCGACTCCCTTATGCATTGAAGGGTTGGAACCTTCACCCTGTGACAATATGTTCTGTCCCATCAAGATCTTCATCATATCTCTCAACTCCATGACAAACTCTCTGAGATCTTCATTTTCAGCCAAAACATGTTTATGACTTTCTGCATGAGCCATGCTTGGTGAATGTCTCTCTGAAACTTGCAGTGAATGAATCTGCTTCCTCCTTGTCGGATGAGAACTTGTCTCCACAAGTTGACCTTCTCCTCTTGTGAGTTTCAACCTTGTGAGCATCAGAAACAAAACTTGCAAACAATCAGGTCTTCAAAAACAATGATCTGATACCAACTTGATCTAAAAATGAAGAAGTCTTGAAATACTTGAAAACTATTGCAAGTGAAAAGTTATGTGTTTAAAGAAAAATGATTAGTTTGAAACACATAAATTAAAGGATTACTTATGCAAATTATACATAGATAGCAGCATAATCAATGAACATAAACACATAAGCACAACAATTGATAAAGGAGTTCACCCCTCTTATGGGCTACATCTCCTGGTCCAGCTTCCAATGGATCATTATTATTAATTGCTCAAAAGGTTCTCAAAAACATGTCTTACAATGCTCAAACTGACAAAATGACTACTCCAATGGATTCAGAGCGTTCCAAAACCCCTGTCTGGGGTCTTTTGACACCTCAATCGGTCGAAAAATGAAGAAGTTATACCTCCTGGAAGTCCCCCTCTTCAAGCTTGCTATCTCTGCGTCTACAAAACGCACCCTTCTTCAATGAACCTGGCTCACACACATTTTAAAGCGTAAAAACCTAGCACCGGGCACAACCGTGCCAATAGTGAAAACCGTAGAATGGTTAAGGGCGCGCTAGCCCATAGCCGCCTAGGCACCTGGGCATATGGCGCATGTGACCAAGCTCAAAGGAAAAAAGTGGTTAATTGGTTACACAATCGTGTAACTCCCTCTGCGTTCCAATTCGTGGGAATATGAAATATTTATATATAACCCCGCGACTAGGGCCTCCACCCATCGTAACCCCCATGCACATTATACCATCGGTCATATAACAAAACCCACGGACTATATGGTTTACTCCGCGCGCAAACGGTCAGACTATATGATATAAAGTTTGGGGCATATGTAAATACAAATGACCGCGGGTCGGGGCTAGGCCCCAACCCGACCCCCCACCCATCAGTTACATAACTTGAATGTAAATAGAATCAAATACATACATATTACAACGTACAACCGGTGGCACATTGGTTAGCAGAGGTTTATTAGAGCTTTGCATAGTGGGGGAGGTCCGGGGGTCGAACCCCGCGGACTCCCATAACATTTTATATATATAACCAATAACCAAAATAATGAGTGAGACATGGCACCCATGGATTGGGCCACGTGTCCTCATACTATTTTCCAATAAATGGACATGTGTCAGCTCTCGATTCACCAACAATCAACCAATCAACATCTGCCACATCACCACTGTACGGTCGTACGGTCCTGCCACGTCAGACCATATGGACTATACGGACTGGTACAGTCAGCATCACATTTTTTTGCCTATTTGGCTTGATGAATAGATCACGATATCTTCTCCATACAAAGTCCATTTGACAAAGTAAATATACCGTCGGAATCAGGAATATGAGATGGACGCAATGGAACTGTTTTCGTCACATTCCGAGCACTTTGAAATTTGAGCAAAATTTGATCCCCTGATCACCACTAGATGATGGTTTCCACCCAGGCAGGATTTGACCTGTAGTTGATTGTGTGTGTATGGAAGGGTTATGCATTCTCTGATGTATAGGTGTTCCAACAAGATTTTGTGGAACATAAGGAGTTGTAGTGTGAAAAGGTGTAGTGGTGGGAGTAACGGTCGATTTACCTTGTGTATGATTAGGTGTTACGACTCCAATGTTATGTTGTATTTGTGCTAATGTAACAAAAGGATTGAATACTTGTTCGATGAGACAATCAATAGTTTGACCAGATGCTCCTGCCTCAACCGTAGAAGAGGCAAGAGGGTCATGATGATCAAGAGGTTGTTGACTAAAGTTGAAATGTTCATAAATATCACGTCCATATGGAGTTCTCCATATTTAACGAACATGTGTATGTTGTGTATTTACCATGACAACAGACCGGACAAGAGTTGTGTACTCATCATAATCACATTGTGTGTCTTCCATATGTGTTTTAGTGTAAGGCCTCAAAGGGAGATGATGAACTTCCTCTTCTATTACATTACTGAACGAGTCCAATCAAACAAGGAGTGGCTCGATAGGAGCTTCTGACACATGGATAGTATGAGGAATGGGATCCTCAACTGTAACTAAGGCACTTTCAGGATTTTCTAACAAAGGAGTAATAACGCTCCCAACATTTGAGTGATTTTATACCTCTTCACAGTAAATGTTTTAAGATGAATTAGGAGGTAAGGGTTCATAGCCTTGTGGGCGCAACCCTTGCATCCTACGTGATCTACAAAGACGTTTATCATCTACAATATCAATCTTGAAAAATTATTAAGTAAACCAATAACACACACTAAAAAATCTAGAAGAACCAACAAGCAAACAAAACCTTCTCTCAATGATCGTACTAGTTGGTGATGAAATCCAACATTGCATGATCAAATTGAGAAGGGGCTAGGATATGAGTGGGTGGAACAATTACGTTGGAGACCTGCCTAATAGACTTACGCCTTGGTGCAAGCTTCAACACAATAATAATGGATTTACCCTCCAAGGAGCCTAAGTGAGTTTGACCAATGTTTGTTCTAGGTACAACAAAGACTTCCCTTCATCATCACCTTGTGTGAGGACCCTAAATATTATGTCTACTAAGGACACCAACTCGCAGTAAGTTTCTAGGTGGGTACAATTGATAGTCTAGTCCAAACGTATGGGCAGGATAACAAGTCTGAAATCATTCAAGAGAACTGAGGACAAGTAGACCGATAGAACTCCAGAGGACCCCAAATGGATTCGGAATTCACGAAGCACCAAGACCAGATGAAGACAGTTGGACCTCAAGAAGAAACCCCAAAATAGGATCTTACTACTATGAATGGTTAAACCTCGAAGGGATAATCTTTGTGGCTCTCTTGAACGCGACCTTGTGCGTAACCCCTGTGTGAGAGGGGGATCCCAACTATGCTTATACGAAAATTGGATTTACTCTCCCTATCACAATATAATACATTGGTTTTGAATGCTTTGGAGATTTATACTCAGTCTAATCCAAAGTGCTAATCCTAGTCTAATGTTGGTGGAAGAATCTGAAAAGAAAAAGTTTCTAAATCAATTTTTAATTACTGTTAACTTTAGTGGATGTTCTTTACTCAGAGGTGAATGAGAACGAAACTAATGATGTTATGAATCAAATCCCAAAAAATAAAAATAATGATAATAAAACGTTTCTTTTGACGAAATTCTGTTTATGGGAAGGAGAAGAGTTTTCTTTCTTTCACTACCAAACAAAAAAATGCAGAAATCTCATGCAATTGTTTTCAATAAGAATCCAATTCAATGCTAAATTATTCAGAAATCATTTCTAATATACAAAAACCAATCATAAAAAGGTATCTGTTATAACCCTAAATTGCACCACACATTCTTACCTGGCATTAGGCCATCTCATATCCCTTCTTTTCCAAAGCACTGCTGAACAACTCTTTGAAAATCCTCTTTTATAAAGGCCCACGTGCCCTATTCCATTACTGCAAACGTGTACATGCTGGCTAACCCAAAACAATTTGTGTGGACTGACAAAAGCACGAGAAATGGAAAGTTTCCAACGGAACACAAAATCCATGGGTGAGTTAACTAAAACTCCCGGCCATGCATGGCCGAGGGTTCGTCCAAATACCTAGCTCCTTCTAGCATATAAAAGAAGGGGTAGGGGTCCCATTTGGAGGAGGAAAAATATAGCAAAGAAACTCTGCCCATTTTCATATTCCCATTGTCCCAACCCTTTAGCCTTTCTTGATGCCAAAGGAGATACAAAGAAAAGCAGTTGGAGGATAGTAGAAGAGAATCCCAGGATCAGGTTCGCGGAGCGGTGGCCAGTCAAAACTTTTGTAAGTTGACTCATTCAAAGTAATAAATAAAATGCTTTTCCTGTCCCAATTCATTAACTTTTTATAGTTTGATTAGTATATGTTTGGATTTCTAACCCATTAGTATATAAGTAGGATGCATGCGTAGTTGTTGCTTGTCTTGTATGCAGGTCAGCTTTGGAAGGAGTATTGTGAACAAGTAATCAAGTACAACGGAGGATCGACATCAAACATCGGGAACGAGGTAGGTTGATCTTTCCATGCATTTACTTGGAAAAGGGGATGTAAATCTAGGGATGAAGGTAGAAAGTAGTTTTTCTTCAGTCATATCTGTATGCAAAGTCTGAACTCTATTTGCTAGTCCGTAGTGAGATTTTAGCCACAACATAATTGGTGACCATACTGGGGATAATCTCTAAGGGTTCTTGGAATTTTATTTAGTTTTTGGGTAGTTTTAAAGACTAGTTTTTCTTGCATGTTTTTTCTTTTAGTTTCTGTAAGGTCTAAGCTAGCAGGGAGTCTGGTTTTCCATACCATCTTTCCCTGTCTTTTTCTTGACTGTGTTTTTTCGGGACCCACAGAGGTACACATGGCCTGCATAAAGTTTGCACGCATGTACCTGTGCCCTACTCTATTATAGCCCACTTGTGAATGCTAGCTAAAGAAGTAGCAGTAGCGTGTAGAGTTCAGAGAACTTTTGAGGCAATCATCCTCTTCCCTGTTAGAATTACACATTCTCAGGGGGTTTTCTCGAATTCTGTCTGAGTCTTGGTTGTTTGCAGTCCTATATTAGTTTGTTTTGTCTTTATCATTTTTCCTTACATTATTTGTTTTTCTGTTAAAAAGAGTGTCCAAGCCTTCAAGGGATCCTGGTTATCAATATCAGTGGTCTCTTCCTGGTTTGGTCTGTCTGTTTTCATTTTTTCTCAGAGTTTAGATATACACGCGGCCTGTACAAGGTCTGATCGCATGTACATGCCCTCTATCTCTATCCAGCACGCGTTCACATGCGTGCTATTAGATTAACAATTGTGTGCTTGTACATGATACTTTTTGTTGAGGGTAAGGCAGTCATCCTTTCCCTTGATAAGAAGTATTCCTCTTAGGTGTTTGAATCTCTTCTGAGTAGTTAGTAGCTTAGGATTAATCTTACCCTTAGCTTTCTTTCTCTCATTTAAAATGTTGTCATAAAAATAAAAGAATTTTTAAGGTTTTTAGACAAGTGTGAGAGTCATTTTTAAAAAAAATTTAGTGTGTGATTTTTGACCTAATTCTTTGCAATCTGCGATTAGGCCAAAATTGTTTTTCTTGGTTTTTTCTTGTTGGTATTTTTCCTTTTTTCTTTATCAAGCATTTAAATAAAAAAAATCTCTTTTCATTTTCTTATTTGGTTGAAGAGTGTGTTTCTGCATTATTAGCCAGGGAAAAGTCATTTATTTTATAAGTTTTTGCATTTTACTTAGATCATAAGTAGCTTGTAGTCAAGTGAAATTTCTTTTGAGTTTACTGTCCAAAATCTTAGAAAATTAAAAATATTTATTTTGAAAAGTTGTTGAAATTTTGCATTAAGTAAAAGTTTTGTTTCTAGCTTTTTTATTCATTTTTTTCTTTCATCTTTTACACATCATCAGTTTCACTTTCATACCCCTTGACGTAAGACAGAGCCATAAAATTAACGCTAAATTTAAAATCTACTATACTTTTATGTTTGTAGGGTTCACCAACTAGTTTAGGATTAGGGCCTTGGATTAGGTTGGAGAGGAAGCTCTTCAAGGCCATTTAAAATCAAACATTGGAGTTTGAGTTAAGGAGTGTCTAAGTCTAGTGTCATGAAATTTATCCGAGACCCCCTCTAACACAGGGGATAAACATGAGGTCGCATGTGGAAAGGTAGCGGAGATAACCCCTCCAAAGTTGGACCAATCGTAGTGGAGAACAAATATAGAGGGCTTGTTTTTGGGATTCCGTCGTTTGCATTTACCACGGGGCTTTGTGGGTCTCAAATCCATTTGAGGTCCTTATTTTTATTCCAGTCCATTTTCTCTTGATACCCTTGACAGGTTTCGGGCTCGATACCCTGCTCATTGTGGTCTACCCGACTTTTGATTCTACTCACTTGGTGACTGTTCGCGCACTGGAAACCTAGTTGCCAATATTTTTTAGGGACATACACAGGTGACTGTGGGGGTATACCATGGTACCTAGGATAGACATCAGGCCATGCTTTGTAGAGTATACTTGGAGGGTGTGTCCGTGCTCGAGTTGCACTTGCACCAGTAAGTTTCTCTAGTGTTGGTTGTTGTAATTGTTCTTCCAATTAATCTAGTGTTTGCTTGTCTTATCTTCTAGGGACATTTTTAGTGTGTGTTACTTTTGAACATTTAGACTACCTTAGAGTGTCTTGGATATTCTCACACAGTGGAAGATCCCGAGCTCTGTCGGTCACAAAGGATTCTTGGCCTGTCGTCAGTTACACTGGAGCCACCCTCGCCACCATTAAGGCGAAAGCTAGACCAACAAGGGTCTTTTGAGGTGACTGGGTTACAAGCCATTGTGCCCGACCAACCCCTAGAGGAATCGACCATTTTGGACCTTGAAGCAACCACTCTTGGCCTGGTTGAAACCCCAACTACTCATTTCTTGGCACCTTTCATCGTACCAATTCAATTTTACGAGCGCGAGACAGTGTTGCACACAACAATGGAAACAAATGTTGTTACTCCTTCTGGGAATTCTTCAATTCCCACTACAGTTGTCACCACAGGAGAGCATTCACCTCCTAACCCACTGTCATTGGTCCAAGACACATGGTCTCGACCACTTCTACATTGCACAGTGGTTCGATCCCGTCTTTGGTGGCGGCCAAAACCCCTTTCACACAAAGTGCGACAGGCCCTCCATTCTCATACGGAATGCCTAGTTTAGGTACAAGTCCTGTACTTTCCTACTCCACTTTACGGACTTTAGGTCTGGGGGTAGGGAGCTCTAGTGCTCCTCTGCAAGGTCACATGGGGGGAAATCCTACTCCTTTTAATGCTTTCCCTTACGGAGGAGGTCATATCCCTCCTTTGTCCCCTTCACTTGATGGCTTGCATCAACAATCCATCAGGAAACCTACACACAATAGTTTAATTGGAGCGGGGAGTCGAGGACCACCTTGGCATAGTATGCCAGTAGGTTTGACACTATTTTCTTTGAACAAAACATTTGGTAACAACGCCTTCTCATTAGCTTCTTTCTTGATTGGGGGAAATCCCATTTTTGGATAATCGACTCCTATACAGGGTACTATTCTTGCACATGGGGAAAACCTAGGAACTTCTTCCACATCATGGCCTTGGAATTCTTGGCAGGGCTCCATTCCCTCGTCCATAATGTCGATCTGGGGTAATTCTTTCCAAAATCAATGGAACCTCGGAGAAACTACTATGCCTATCCCCATGGGACCGTCATGGGGTAATCCTTCTCAAAGTCCTTCGAATATAATACATGCCCAACAGTCTATGTCCTATTTGGGAAATCAGTTGATGATGTCTCCACATATGCAAAATCCATACGTTGGTCAGGGCCATGGTTTCTACCAGAATCCGTGCCAACAGTCAAACTTTTCCTGGCAACCTGGTGCAAGTCAAACTCCAGGCCCCTTTTTCCCAAGTTATCACCAACAACCCAAACTACCTTTTCTGGCAACTTTACACTTGCCATATTTGACAAGTTTGTTGAATGATGTTATTTGTCACGATCTACGTTGGCCTCCTATGCCGACAAAGTTGCCTTCGGACATTCCAAAGTTTGAATCCAAGCCTAGTGAAGATCCAGGAGATCATGTGACTACCTTCCATCTTTGGTGCTCATCTAAATAATTGAAAGATAACTCCATATAGTTGCGATTGTTTCAACGTACTCTCATTGGGAGTGTCGCAAAATGGTGCATTGAGCACGATCGCTCAAGATACTCTTGTTTTGGTGAACTGGCAATGGCTTTTCTAAACCATTTCCAATTACCTGTGAGATACGATGCTGGCACAGAGCTTCTTGCCAATTTCAAACAGACAACAATGAACCATATCTCTAATCACATCTGAGAATGGAGATGTCAGAAGAGTTTAATCAAGGTACCAGTCCCACCAACATTCCTTCTTAAGTGGTTCCTTAACTCTTTGGTCTCATAGTTATCCAAAGATGTTGTGACGTCAGGAGTTTTCTCTGAATAAGACGCCATCATGAGGGCTCAATGGTTTGATCTCATCTATTCTTAGTTCGGTTTATTATACAACATCTTTCCAGATGTGCCATGCTCAATACTTGATAAAACTAGAAAGAGAGTTGGACCACATGTCGATGGAATTGATGGTTCAACACAAGCAAATCCCATTGAGCAACTGGTGCAGCAATTGCAACAGTTGTTGATACAACACACAACAACCAGCCAAACTACTGCTTTGGCTTCTCCCCCTACCAAAATTTCATATGTATACACAGTGCAATTGACTAATCCAAAGGCCACCCAGCAACCCAAAGGAAAGAAAAAACAACAAAATAAGGGTAAGAGGGATAAGAAACCCACCAATAATGTTGATGGGGACAACATTGAGAGATGAAATATGAGGTATCCATGCAACTTGTGCATGGAAGACCACTCGACCCATCTATGTCGGTTTGCAGAAGCCCAAAAGTTTGTGATGCAACAACAGCCTATTGTGTTGACCAATCCATTTTAGCAAGGGAAAAATCTAACCCAAGCCTCTGCAAGCACAGAAGGGGGCAGCCAAGAACCCCATTCTCCTGTGAACAACCCCACATCTGCAAACATATATATGGTGAAGGGTGATGCTTTTATATCGACTAGAGCACATGACTATAGTAAACCAAGCACTTCTAAGAAGGGTAAAGAAGCTGAACTCCCATCTCTTCCTCTACAGATTGATAAGACGTTGGGTGAAACAATGAAACACATTCCCAAAGGTGAATTCAAAAAAGCTTCTCATAACCCAAATGCAAGTTCCTCCTAGAACTACTCTGTGGTGGAATATTTATGACAAACCCCTTTTTTGATGTCCGCTTTGGAGGTCCTCCAAAGCTTCCCTTCTTAGAGGAAAGCCTTGTTAACCGCTTTAGGATCTACCAAGATTGGTAATCTAGGTATAATCATGTTGGATACATTCGACTTAAAACCTCATCTTCCTTACCACGTAGCATTTCAGATAGTAGTGGCTTATCCAATGAAAACTTTTACTCAGAATATTTTCCACACGGTGGTTGATGAGGGCGCCTTGACATGTGTTATGTCATTGGCATATTGGAAGGTCGTTGGCCAGCCCATTTTTTCTCCATCACCTACTCTCCTCACCGCTTTCTGTGGTCATTCATTCCGACCACATGGTATCATTCCTTCTTTCCCCATGAAGTTAGGAGGGAAGACCGTGTGTGTCAAAGTAGAGGTAGTCGATGCTCCCCCCGACTATAACCTCTTTTTAGGAAGGAGTTGGACTTATTCCATGCAAGTTGTGGTTGCTACATTTTTCCAGGTCTTGTTGTTTCCACATGAGGGCCATATAGTGACCATCGATCAATTGTCTTTCTCCAGACTTGACCCTGCATTGGGGGCATCCACGATCCCGATGATAGATAATCCTCAACCAGGTGTCGTCAACGTAGGGGTTGGATTGTGCCCATATTTGATGGGGACCTTTGATTACCCGCCCCCTCAAGGCGATATCAATTTTATATCCAATCACCATAAGGTTGAGATTTTTCAAGTTTCATTGTTCTTCATGACTTACTTCGATGATTCATGGATACTTCCTTCCCCATCAGCCACGATGGATGAGGCAGGGCACCCGAGTATGTCCATGCCCTTGTCTACCACTGAAGTAGCGTACTCTTTAGTCCAACAAGCTTCAACTAACACTGATCCAACTCCTGCAAAAGAGTTAGATCCACTTCTAGAGCCTATTTGGACTCACAGTTCTCTCACTAAAACTAATTCGTTAGACTCAGTCTTTCCCTCTGACGAAGTAGTAATTGAAGCAATGACTAGTCCAAACAAACATTGGGAAGATATTCATCACAGATCATATTTCCTCCCAGAGTTAAGGCGAATCGAAGTAGGAGAATTCACCATGAATATGACTGGAGATAGGTCTTGTCATACTAATCCCTTAGCTACACACAAGATCTATGCTAAGGGTAATATGGAAACCATTGCTGAAATGATACCTATCAATATCTCCAGAACCCCTGGCATCATAGACAATGTTTTCGTCGGAGCATACAGCTCCCCTGAGGAGATGCCAGGCATCGACCCACAAAAAGTCTATCATGAGATAACTTTGTTGTTTTTCAAGCTCACTTTGAGATCTGAAAGCAACATCTGGTGAGACTTCATTTATTCTTTTCAATCTCATCAGGATTAATTGAGAAAAGTTACCATTATGGAGTCTTCTTTAAGCCCTTTTCAGACTCCTTAAAGATGAAAATATTGTCGAGTGACCATGTTTCTTCAAACTCATTCAATTGGTCCAGAAGAATGTTCCTTAAGCAGGTCTTCTTTTAATCCCTTTTCAGACCCTCTAAATATGAAAAGATTGTCAAGCAATCTTGTGGCCTTTCACGCTTGTTAAACTAAAATTTGAAGTCACGTCTGTCCGGCGGTAGTTTACCCCTTTTTCGATCCAGACAGTCAACTGTACGAACAAAGTTATACTCTATGGAACTTTAGCTCTATAGAAGAGTACTCTCAGGTATAATTTCATCCCTTTTTCAGGCCCGAGGGACTAAACTTATGAAAAAGGAACCCCCACGAAGTCCATAGTTAAGCTCTTTTCAGACTCCCTAAAATTGAAAAGATTGTCGAGTGACCTTATTCTTTCACACTCGTTAAATTGGTCCAGAAGAACATTCCTGACGGAGTCCATAGTTAAGCTTTTTTAGACTCCTTAAAAATGAAAAAATAGTCGAGTGATCTTGTCCTTGTCACACTCGTTAAAATGGTTTTGAATCGATGTCTATTCGGTGATATTTTACCCTTTTTCGAGCCGACTAGACTATATTCGAAAAAGGTACCCCAATGGAGTCTCCTTTTATGTTTTTTCAGACTCTCTAAACATGAAAAACCACCAAGATTACCTTCTCTGGGCTCATTAAACTTACATCGAAGGATGTTACCATTGTGTCTTTTGTTAACCGCATTTGCATACCTTATATATCAGCCTTGTAACAGTTTGCTTCTGCGTCTTAACACCTTTGGCCCTTGGAGGATTTTTCCCGAGTATCATTCTACTAGAACATCAATCTTTTCCTTGTGCCTTGAGATTGTATGTTTGCAACACTCATTCCTCTTTTGTAACGTAATATTCCTTTATTCTTTTTTCATAATTATTGAAAAGAACAAAAGAATCAAATATACCCCAAAAAGAGGAAGGGAAAAGTATTTTCTTTATTGGTAGCATAATGAGTTGCCCTTGGATAAAGCATATCTGTTCATTTGTTCATTAGACTATGGGATGTAGTATGACCTTAGGAATATTTTTCTCGCTATATAGATTTGTGTCCTCCACCGTTTGGTTATCCTTCCAAACATATAGAGAGTTTGCGTTGCCTCCTGCTTCATAGACTTATGATTACTCCCATGCTCCCCGAGTCTCATCATTTTTCATGCTATTATCCAAGGAAATTTTGTCACCAAGCCTGAGTCAGCCCCTTTGCAATATGTCTCTTGTCCTCATACCCAACCATCCTAAACATCCAATCATGTCCTTGCTCGAAATCACTGAAGCCTTCAGTCTAATCATCAGGATTATAAAGTCCATGATTGACGAGTTGTCGAAGACCTCTGGGTAGTGCATTTATACACTCATATTACATTCCTACCTAAGTTTTGAATATTTTGAAGTTGTTTCTCGAGCTCTGAAGATCTCATCTCCAGCCATCAGGCCATATCAGATTCTAGAAGATGGATACTTTATATGTATCTCTTTTCGATTTCGAGATGTAGATCCATTGTGTATTGTTCATGGATACTCTTTATATAGTTATATGACATGGATCTACAGTGAATTTTATTGGTAGCCATGATTCTATTTTATCCTGGGCATGGGTATGCCCGCCTCGGTGAGACATGTGTTATTTTGCAGAAGGTGCCTCCTGGTTCCTGATCCTTGGGCTCAATCGTTCGGCACATCAGTAAAGATTGGTAATGTACTTCAACCATCAGATGCTCTTCTAAGCTCACACACTAGGGGACATCTGTTATAACCCTAAATTGCACCACACATGCTTACCTAGCATCAGGCTATCTCATATCCCTTCTTTTCCAAAGCACTGCTGAATAACTCTTTGAAAATCCTTTGTTATAAAGGCCCATGTTCCCTACTCCATTACTGTCCGCGTGTACACGTTGGCTAACCCAAAACAGCCCGCATGGACCGACAAAAGAACGAAAAAAGGAAAGTTTCCGACGGAACACAAAATCTATGGGTGAGTTAACTGAAACTCACGGCCATGCATGGCCGAGGGTTTGTCCAAATACCTAGCTCCTTCTAGACTATAAACGAAGGGCTAGGGGTCCCATTTGGAGAAGGAAAAATATAGCAAAGGAACTCTGCCCATTTTCATATTCCCATTGTCCCAACCCTTTAGCCTTTCTTGATGCTAAAGGAGATACAAAGCAAAGCAGTTGGAGGACAGTAAAAGAGGAGCTCAGGATCAGGTTCGTGGAGCGGTGGCCGGTCTGAACTTTTGTAAGTTGACTCATTCAAAGTAATAAAGAAAATTCTTTTCTCGTCCCAATTCATGAACGTTTTATAGTTTGATTAGTATATGTTTGGATTTCTAACCCGTTAGTATATAAGTAGGACACATGCGTAGTTGTTGTTTGTCTTGTATGCAGGTCAACTTTGGAAGGAGTATTGTGAACAAGTAATCAAGTACAATGGAGGATCGACATCAAACGTAGGTAGGTAGAAATTCAAACATATACTAAGAAAAGGGGATGTAAATCTAGGGGATGGTAGAAAGTAGTTTTTCTTCGGTCATATCTGCATGGAAAGTTTGAACTCTATTTTCTAGTTCATAGGGAGATTTTCCCCACAACAATATCCTTTCGTTTGATCATGAATGTGAATTGATTTGATTTAATGTTTCTTATGCCAATAAAGAGATTTCACTATTGCATATTTTAGTCAATTTGAAGCAAGCACCATAAAAACAAAAACGACACTCTCACAACAATCAAATAAGAAGCAAAAAAAAACTAAACTTTTTCAAAAAGACCAAAACATCAAAACTCACTTAAGAAATTTTCTTGGAAAGATACGAAAATGAAAGACCAATTAGAACAATAAAGAGATCTCTAAGTTTCCTTGTAATAAACTTCAAACATTCTGATGAATGAGAAAGTATGAAAAATGAACCCAAAATCTTGTAGAGAAAAAGTGATTTGGAAACTAGGAAATACTTTAAAAAGATCTAAACAAAGATAAAAAAGTATTTAAAAGAAAAAGTTTGCAAGATTGAGAGAAGACACAAGCTGACATAACAAGTCTTGATCTAAGATAAGAACCCAAAAAATTACACCCAACACATGTATTCAATAATTATTCAAAAAGGAGAAAAACCGATGCTCTGGTTATATCAACACCAGAGCGCTACAACACTCCCTAAAGAACTACAGGGGAGCGTCGATACCAAAATCGATGCTCTGGATATAAAGGAAAAAGGGCACAAGATTCTGAGAAAGATAAAAGACTAACCCAAAAAATAAACACTCAGTAAGGCTTGATCACCAGTCTATGTGAGATGACTTCAGGAC
Source organism: Picea engelmannii (assembly GCA_009831015.1). Lineage (NCBI taxonomy): Eukaryota > Viridiplantae > Streptophyta > Pinopsida > Pinales > Pinaceae > Picea > Picea engelmannii. The sequence continues at coordinate 274,725 of ML781739.1, forward strand.
TAACAACATATGTATAAAAGAGAAAATATACAACAAGCGTGATCTGAAGATGAGAAAAAGATAAGACAAAACCAAGGAAAGAAACTGAAATTGAAAGCTTCGATCTTGAGTGGATTCACCAATTTATGTTGTAGGAAAATTCTCATGTGGACATGTGAATGTCCTCCTGGATCCTAGACCCCTATGACCAAGATAGAAAAATGATAACGTTGAACACTGACATTCCTTTAAATGTAGCTAAACTAGTCAAAGGAAAAAGAGGATGAAAGTATGATGTACCTTTTTCTGAAGCTTGTCCTTGCTTTGTCTAGGCTGAACTTGATCTTCAATCCCTTTAATGAGATTTACAATTCAATAGAAAACAAACACAATGCATGCTTCCTATTCTACCAAGATTATCTTAAGATAGATTTATCAAGAAAAGACAAGCCTATGCAATCATACACAAACTTGAAGGATACATACCAAGCATATATTAATGATAACATTAAAAGGCGCTTACAATTTGTAGATGCAGATGCAACAACCTCTCCATGTCCTCCTTGTCCAACCCCTTGCTCGAAAGATCCACGATCAAAATGATAATACATTTTGTTGATATTCTCCCCCTTTTCACCATGAGAATGCCTCCTTTTATAGGCTTTGAGAGGCTCAACCACCTTAGTTATCTTTGGAATAAGTTGAGGATATGACTCCATCGGTTGTGGTATCTCCCTTAGATATAGCCTAAAGCTTGGATTCGAGCCAAACCAACTTGGATCATTTCTAGCTGTCCTTAGAGATAGGGGGTTTTTCTTTCCAATATTCTCTCAAACAAACAATGCTCCCTCAAATATGGAAACAGAGTGTTATATCGCTCCCTGCTAAGTGGACAAGTAGCACTAGTGCTCCCTGCATGTGAGTAGGGGAGCATTGATCTCCAAAAATCTGTTGGTTGTGGAGCCTGATTATCTTCCTGATTCATAGGTCCTTGCTTTCAGCCGTGTTTATACCCCATGAAGTATTTACACCCCAGAAGTATGTACACTCTTCCACACAGGGGAGTGCAAAGGGGGGGTACCCCCTCTGCGGGGTCTGAGGGGTCCATCCCCCCGGCTGGGGGGTCTGGGGGAAAGCGGGGGTTCGGGGGCGAAGCCCCCGAAGCAAAAATTGACTTATAAAAGTATATTGTAATTTCATTGTAAATCTAGACCGTTCATTATAAGGTCGCAGATCTAACGGTAGAGATTATGTTAGGGTTTTTTCCCTAGAAGGAAACCCTCCTTTATGAGGGAAATGTATTGCGACTATGTACGAGGGTGAATATTGTATTCTGAGAGAGGAGACTGTGAGATAAAGAAGATGAAGTTACAACGGGTTTTGCTGTAGGTTGTATCCCTTCATTTGCTGGATAATAATAAAGGAAGGACCTGGCAATTTCTCTGGTGGACGTAGCCCACATTGGGTGAACCACGTAAATCTGTGTCTCTCTTGTATTGTGTGTCTT
>ML781739.1:280656-362870 GCA_009831015.1 Picea engelmannii
GGACCTGGAAATTTCTCTGGTGGACGTAGCCCACACTGGGTGAACCACGTAAATCTGTGTCTCTCTTGTATTGTGTGTCTTCTGTGTTTTTGTTTCTGCATTTGTTTTATTTTATTGCTCCGCGGTCCTGTTTTTCTAACAAAATCTGTTTAAAATGATCATTCTTCAAGGAAACATATTGTGTAATCTTTCCAAATGATGAGTTTTCCTCTTCTAACATGTCTTAGAGGGTGTATCAAGTGTTCTTATGGTGTCATTTGCAATGCAACATATGCTGGATGAAAATACAATATTTGTGACACTTGCAAAAAAAGTGTGACACTTGTGACACTTACGATAATGATAATGGGACATTATCGAAGTGAGGAATTTTGACATGTAACAATACCTGCGACAAGTCTGACGGTCGTAATGTATATCATGGAACTTTGGGTGTAAAGTGGAGATCACATAACTTGGAATATGAAGGCTTGAATCCATGAACCCGCGAAGTTGGAAAAATGGTTAAGTATATTATAACAAGGCATTCGGTCAGACTCATGACATAGGAACGTGAATGGAAATGAAAACCCGTCAAGCCGCGAACACATCAATTTTTGAAATACAACTAAGTATGGTAACTAGAAAGGGATAGAAGAAGGGAAAAATAAAAAAAGGGGAACAAGGGTAGGTATATAAGAGGGAAAATAAATGGAAAAAGGAAGTTGGGAGAATAGAAAGGGAAAGGAAATTTCAGAAGCAGGAATTTATCTCAACAAATGGATCCAACTATGGGATGATAAACCTCTGTGGGTTCTGAAGAATCCAAAATCTTTATGACCAGGCACTTCTATCCATTGGTCTATGGAGTCAAAGGTAAGAATATACAAACTAAACAAATGAAAAATAAAAATTTATGTATAGGGAAATGGGAAAGTTTTAGGTGAAGAAACCTTTGAAATGTTTCCCATTAACATATAGCATTAATTTTTTATTATTCATGTCTTTGAGAATATAGGAATTAAAATCGAAGATCTTTTTGACGATGTATGGCCCAATCCAGAGTGTTTCAAATTTTGTGTGCATTGATGGTTTCTCCTTAGCTTTTGTTGGATGCATACCCATTATGGGGAAAAGGCTATTTTTAGGGAGAGAAGCAAGAAGGGAAGAAAGGACAACTTGAAGGAAAATCAACATGTGCAAGGAAAGCATATGAGGGGCACATGCAAGGGAGACCTAATTATGTTAGGGTTAGGGTTTTTTCAATATATTGTAATGGATTATGAGACAAGAAGAGATATAAGTATTAATTAGGATATCTAGGGGAGGAACTGAAGAGAAAATCGCTCCCAAGGCTTAGATTGCAGGCTAAGGATCCTGGTGCGATCTAGTCATCCTCACAAGGATCGAGAGGCCGATTGAGATTGTAAGATCCAAGACTATAAATGCACATGATGTGACATATTGTTGAGACATAATAAAGAGATTGAGAGCTAGATATTTGTGGATGTAGCCCAAGAGGGGGTGAACCATGGTAAATCTTGTGTTATGTGATTGAATGTATGCATCTCCATTGTTGTTAAGAATAAAATGCTAGATGAATGAAAGAAGGAACTAGTTAGATATGATAATCCACATGCATGAATAAGAATGACTATTTCAACCAAGAGGTTAGAATAAATAAATAAATATCACAAGGCACAACCACAAATCTCCACTAATTCCTAGGATGCAAGATCCTGATTATTGCAACCACCCATACAACTATCTCGGGTGAAACTGCACAATACACCCTATGTGTTGTATTTCCTTCTGGTTTACCAGGGGGTGTGATAGTTTTAGAGGGATTTTGTTGGGAGCTTGTTACATATGAACCTGGGTCAACCTATGATAGTAAGGTAAGATCAAAGTAGATAACTGTTAAAGTAGACTAGAAACCAAAAAATGGTTCCATTGTCGGTTGGAACAGGATGGGACTGAGTGAATGAGATCTATTGAAGAAGCATCAAACTAATGCTAGATCAGATGACCATACATTAAGAGAATGAGAATATAAAAGGGGATTTTGAGACCATGGAACCCAATGAAGGTATACATAGAGAGAAGGTTGAAAATAAAGGAGTTGGAGTTTGTGCAGAAAGATAACAAAAACCCGAAGTTAACACCACAAAAATATATGTACAAGTACGTATTCATCAACTTGCATGAAGTGTTTTTCTTTGATTTCCCACATGTGTTGAAGGAGTGAATATTAAGGTTAGAAGACAACGATCCTACTAATTGTATTAGAAAGCTAGAATGGAATCTTGTAGAGATCATGCAGTTACAAAAAGTTGACAATAAATTTACGTGTGCAATAGATTTCAGGTTAGACAACATTGTTGCATGATTTATCACATAATTTTCAATAGATATGACAAAGTATTATAGCGCATAAGATAAAGAGTTATTGAGGGGACCTCGAGGTAGGTATATCATATCGCTATATACTTCCATTAAGATATTACTATATAACAAAGGTGTAATGACAATGACCTCAAAGAACTAAACTTCTCTGCATGCATGGGGGAAGAGGGGAAGAACTGATAGGAGAAGGATAAATGGAGGGATAAATGGATAAAGTAAATAAGGAGGAGGCCTTGGACCTACTCATGATGGAGGAAGACCCGATCAAGTAGATCATGGAAACAATTGGAAGAACGTGTAGTGGATTACCCTACCAATATAAGATGAACACCAAGAAGAGAGCCATAGCTGCGAGGAGGTATTGACAAGTGATGAAGAAGAGGTAGAGGATCTTCAGGATGTGGAGCATATTTAGGAAATCCTAAGCGTGACATATGAAAGGAAGACGAGAGGTCCAAGAGAAGGAACATAAGGCAACACTCCTATCCATATCAGTGCTAGTGTTGAAACCATAAACCCATGTGTGACTAATACACCAATAAGAACACCACCATTTAGACAACCAAATTTTGGTAGAAGGAAGACAATAGGAAGTACATCTACACAGGGAAAAAAAATTTGGGGAGTTAGTTTAGGAAGAATTAGTCAAGTATCTACACTGCGCGAAGGTAGTAGCTCAACATTTAGAATGACAGGACATTATCCCACCATCAGGTTACCATAATTCAAACGAGAGGCATTAGAGGACCCTGAGAAGCACTTGTTTATTTGTGAAAATATCTGGGAAGAAAAATAGATCACAAATGAGGACACTAAACTTGCACAGTTATCCATCATGCTAAGATATCACACACTGGATTGGTACATGAGCTTAGATGCAAACAGTACACTAGGGATAACCAAAACGATTGGAGATATCAAAAATATATTGATAAATGAATTCAAGAAGCATAACTGAGAGGATCAATACATGAATGAGACGATAGAGATTAGAAAAAAACAGGAGAATCTCTATGGGATATTGACCAGAGATTCAAACGATTGAAGATAAAGCTAAAGTATGTCATGATAGATATGAAACATAGGTATTTGTTTGTCAACTCACTTCTCCCACACTTGAAATACCCCTTGCAAAAAAAAAAGTTTCAGGCCTAGGCAGAGGCTCTATAAGCATCCCTGAAACTGGAAGAGAACCAATATCAGAAGAAAAATCCATCCATAGAGGATCTGAAGGAGGTTCTAAAGAACTTAACATTTCAGCTAAACCAGAACAGGGGTAAGGACAAAAGAGAAGCCATTTGGTGTATGACATGTAGGACATAAGGTCACCATAAGAATGAATGCCCAACATTTACGCGGTACATGGAAATAGGATTTCCAAATGCTTTGTCAACAGGAGGGATATGGTGTGAAATCTATAAGAAATATGGGCATGATCCATATCACTATCCAATGATGCAAAAATACTAGACATTACCTAAGAGTTTATATTGCAACTTTTGCAAGTCAGTAGGCCATGTTGAAAAATATTGCAGGACCATGGACCTAATGAGGGAAAGAACATCAGATGCTTATAGGGTGCAGGTAGAAATGATGATTGGGAAATATGCACCACAGTTTAGCCAAGTACCAACCCCATTGTTACACGTCAAAATTACTCACTTCGATAGTGTCGCAAGTGTCGTCACTACAAGTGTCGCATTTTGCTCACAAATGTCGCAAGTGTCAGGGAAGCATACTACCATGATGCCTATGTTGTGCCTATAATGACATGAGAAGGACACTTAAAACACCTCAAACATTTGATTTGGAAGAGGAGAAATGAGTCAGCAGGCTCATGAACCTTTTGCCATTTGAAAGCACCTCAAAAACTGAGCTTTTGAAGGAGAGCGCTCCCCTATACCTCTTCTAGGAGCACTGACACTCCCCTTTACACTATCTGGGAGTGTTATAAATCTCCTCTAGCCCTTTTGAGGGAGAATTATGGATTTTGAGAGCACTGGCACCCCCCTAAATCCTACTAGGGAGCGCTACAATGCTCTGATGGCCCTTTTGAGGGAGCGCTACCTATTATGACCAGTAGTTAAGTTGTTGAGATGAATGGGGAAAGGATCCTTTCATTCTTAGAAGGCAGTTGAGCTCGAATCCCTAGTCCAGCCATGATCTTAGGGAATATCCTCAACTAAAGGAGGAAAATCCTCACCTTCCCGAAGGATATATCAAGTTGTTGAGCCTCTCCAAGGCTATATAAGCAAGCTTTCTAATGGTGAAAGGGGACTGGTAAAGAGAGAATCACACCAAACTTATGATCTCATAAGTGGTGCTGGAACAAAGATATTTTGGAAGAAAGAGACCTATGATATCATAGGGAGAAATCGGTGAAGCTATCATCATTTAGATCATGGATATTTTGAGCAAGGGATAGACAAGGAGGACTTGGCAGAACTGTTGCAATTCATCCATGGCTGTAAGCAATGTTTTGTCCTCATTAATATAATTTGCGTGGCCTATTTCTTTCTAATTCATGTTCAATCTCACATGAATTTGTCTCTTTAGTAGATAGACCTATTTCGGACTAATCTTGATAGAGTAGGAAGTGGTTGTACTATTGTTTGTCTACAGGGCTCATAGAGGAGTGAAAGATTGGAGCTCAACTCGAAGCATGCAGGGACAAACGTCAGTAAAAAGGTACTTCTATTCTCCTTCCTCCTCATGCATTAGTTTGTATAGATTTGAAAGGAATTCAGTGTCCACGTTAATCACTTTCTGTCTTAGAGTTAAGAGTCTAGCTCTTTGAGGTGATCTACCTGTCCACAGGGAGATTTTCCTACAACAGAAACTGGCGACCATACTGAGGATATTGAATTGAAACTTTTAGTTTTGATTTTTCCTCATAATACCTTGTTATAACTGATTGTTTTCAGACCTTTTTCACCCCATTTATTTGAATGCACTTGCTAATTGACTCTTTACCCCATCACACTCAGCCTGATTGTCACAATTTGATTGAATTTTAAGATTTTTTGGACATTTTTGTGAGTTTTGGGCACCAACGCTCCCCTGCCTTGTTAGAAGTGTGCCGACTCTCCCTTAGAGTGTTGGATAGAGCTTTATAACACCCTGGTGTCCCTTACACCAGAGCGCCATCCCCTGTTTTCACAAAATCCCTTAAAAAAATTGTATTTTTGAGGTTAAAAACCATGTTTCTTACTTGCTGAGCTACTTTGAGATTCAATGCTTCTTCCCTTGACCTATGACATCCTTCATCTTGAGAAGTAAACACATTATTGTTCATCTTTTATGCCCTTCTTCATTCTTTTTGAGTTTTTTTTGTTGAGATCTTGAAATCAATCCCTTGCTTTCTTCTCTCCTATCTGACTGAGCGAGAACTCTAGTGAAGGACATTAGAAGTCAGTAACTCTTCTCATTTGGTTCTTTGAGGTCAAATGATCCAATCTCTTTCTCCTTTATTTTGCGTTTTTTATTTTCTTTCTTTTGTTTGATTGCAAAAGGGTGTGTTGTTTGTACGAAATATGCATATTCTTGTCTGAATCTCCTTGATATGAAAGGGTAGTTGGCAAGATAAATTTTGCATTGAATTGATTATCATTCGCATACAAATGACAAAAGTACATGTTAGTGATTAGTTTGCACATTAGTTTGCATTTTTGAAATGTTGTAGCATCATATTGGATTTGATTGAGAACAAAATTGATTGAGGGCATTCCTTATCAAGTGTTTGATAATGAAAATGACTCTTCCTCTTTCCCTTAAATAGGTATTCATTGAAAATAAATTATTTCTTATCATATTTAATGCATATTTTTCGGAATTGAGTCATCATTCCATCGGTTTCACTTTCGTACACCCTATGAGTAAAAAGAATCCATTAAAATCAATGCTTAACTAAAATCTATCAGACTTTTTACATCTTTGTTAGCAAACCTACATTAGTTTAAGGTGTAGGGCTTTGGAATAGGTTGAAAGGATAACTTTCCAAACCTATCAAACAAAATTAGTATCTTGCGGTAGGGAGAGTTAAATCCAATTTTCGTATTGGCTTGCTGGGATCCCCCTCTCACACAGGGGTTATGCACAAGGTCTCATTCGGGTGAGTTACAGAGATTATCCCTCCATGGTTCAACTGTTTGTAGCGGTCATATCATATATTGGGGGTCGCTGGAAGGTATACCCACAATTATGTGTGGGAGCCTTTCAGGTTGATTTCAGACTTGTTATCCTACCCATACGTTCCAACTGGACTGTCGATTGTACCCACCCAGGGGATAACTATGAGTTGGTGACCTTAGTAGCCACAATATTTAGGGTCTCACACAAGGTGACGGTGAAGGGAAGTCTCACTGTACCTGGAACAAATGTTGGTCAAACTCGCTCAGGATCCTTGGAGGGTAAATCCACAATTACTTTGTGGAAGCTTGTACCAAGGTGTAAGTCCATTAAGTAGGTCACCAACGTAACTGATCCACCCGCTCTATCCCTGCCCCTTCCTATTTTGAGCTCATGATGTTGGGTTTCATCACCAACTAGTGGTTTCATCGTAGGAAGGTTTGTTTGATTGATTGCTTCTTAGATTCGTAGTGTGTGTTGTTTGTTTTACTTAGTGGACCTTAGGTCAAGTCAATGATAATGGCATTGAATCCTGGGAGTACCAATGGAAGAACCCCTTCTCCTGGGGAACCTTATACCTTTCCTTTGTTTAGAAACTTTGGTCCTCCATATGTTGCCACACTGAGTCTTCCAGGACTCACTATTGGATTACCAGTTTGGTTGTTCCCCACTCCGGTGATCCCGAATCCTCCCAATGTTTAAGTTGAACCTAATACTTTATATGTCGGTACACCACCCACACATCAACCTCACATCGACTTGTCACCTCCTTTACCCATTAAGTCTCCTTCCATTTCTCCTTATTCGCCTAGTGAAATCTCTAAAGCAAGTAGCCAGGTTGATCAGAAGAAGAAGAAATGGAAAGAGAAGAAGAAGAAGAACCTGAAAAGGACAAAGACCCCAACAACATCAGATGTTGTCTCAAAGAAACCAGTTACTGTTAATAGTACTGGGAGTGTTGATGAGGTCAACAAGATTAAAATGAAGAATCCAAAACCCAAATTCCCTTGCAGCCTTTGTAAGGGTGACCACCTTCTGAGGGATTGCCCTGATCTTACCTAGGCATTAGAAAGGTGGTCCTCCACGTCATCAGTCTCTGTCAGTCATGTCAATGATACCCTGTCAACTAGTGATGTTCAGGTTGGTAAGAAGAAGCAAATTGTCAAGTTCCCTTGCATGTTATGTAAAGGTAATCATTACTCTCACCTTTGTCCTTGCATGGACGAGGCGTCTTCTCTTTTGGAAAAACTTCAAATTCCAAAAGGTTATCATAAGATTTCTTATGACCCATCATTGGTTGATGGACTGGTCAATCCGGTTGCATCCCCGGTTAGTCCGGATGATCAGGTGGTCAATCTAGTTTCCTCCTCGATTGAATCACGAACCCAAGTAGTTGATCCAGTTTTGTCATCGATCATCCCCGCTCTTCATCAAAAGAATGACACCAAAGTGATCGATTTTTTTTCATCCTCGGTCGATCCCACTCTCTCGTTAGAGAGTGACACCAAAACGGTTGATCCATTTCCACCCGTCGACCCCATTCTTCCCTTGGAGAATGAAACTCAAGTGGTCGATTCGGTTTCACCGTCAATCAATCCCATTCCTCCATTGAGAAATGTTCAAGTGGTTGATCCAGTCCCTTCCTCGATCAGTCCCACTCTTCCTCTGAAGAGTGCTAAAGTGGTCTATCCAAGTCCACCATTGGTTGATCCGATCCAATCATCAGTCGATCCTACTCTCCTTCTAGAGAGTAAATCCAATACTGCCCATGTTTTTCTCATTAATACAGACTCTACCATACCGGGGGGCATTCCCCCTTCTCCTGCGAAAACCCCTCCAAGTAATGAGGCCGTCCTTTTTGATTGGGGTGTGCTAACTGGACCTCGTCTTCCCTCTCACATTCCTTTCCAGATTACAGTACAGTTTTGTGGTCGAGACGTTCCTCAAACGCTGATAGATGAAGGTGCATCCGTTAGTATTTTATCTTTTGTTGCTTGGTACGCTTTGGGTTGTCCACAGCTTGCACCGGTTACACAGAATCTGTTATCTTTTAACAAAAGAGCTAGTCAACCTTTAGGGATTATTCCTCAGTTTCCTGTAACTTTGGGAGGAAAAACTATCTTTATCGATGTCATGGTAGTCCGAGACCCCTTGGATTTCTCTTTACTCCTTGGGAAAGATTACGTCTATGCCATGAAAGCTATTGTATCCACTCTTTTTCGTTTGATATCTTTCCCTCACGATGGAAGAATTGTGACTATTGATCAACTTTCATTCATCAGCCCCGACTGGGTTACCTCCCTAAGTGGTTCTTATATGCAGACAATATCACCCTCACTGCATGTCAATTATGTGGCGTTGTCTCCCATGACCTCAACTTCTGACGATTTGGATCCGATAGTTGACATGGTGATCTCTTCGGTAGGGTTATTGGAGCCTGATCTCCTTACCCCCATCATGACCCTCGACATGTGTCCCTTCTCGAGTGATTATCTTCCATCTAGTGAAGATCTCCTGGAGGCCATGACCACATTTTATCCATTGACATGGTACCCTTCCAGAGCATTATCCTCTTAGAAGCCATGATCCAGACGAAACTATGAGCATAGTTTCTCTTCTCTGTGGAAAGCTCGTTAAAAAATGAAACAGAGGTCATGAGGATAGTTTCTCTTCTCTGTGGAAAGCTCGTTAAAAAATGAAACAAAGGTCCTGAGCATAGTTCTTTTCATGTGTCAAGCTCGTTAAAAAATGAAATAGCAATCTGGGGATCGAACCTGGAACCTTGAGCATAGTTCTTTTCCTGTGTCAAGCTCGTTAAAAAATGAAACAATCACCTCTCCATTCAAGTTGAGTCTTTCGCCAGATCTCGTAGATGTCGAGTCGAGTCTTTAATTAGGTCTCATTTTTGAACCTTCATTTCATCCACCTGTATCCTTTTTCTCCATCTAGCACATAAATTGGTGACAACCTCAAAGTCGGTGAATGAATTGAAGCTTGGGGGGCATGTCTCCAGCCTTTGATGATCATTCTGGATTCAAGTCAATAGCTTTCAAGCTGGGGGTAGAGTACCGATCTTAGTCTTTGTTATTTCTCATGCTCGTAAATACATGAGAATGCAACCGGGTAGACTTTTATCTCTTTTTCGGACCTGTATGGATACAAGAAAAAGGAACCCCCTGGAGTCTCCTTTAATCTCTTTTTAGACTCTCTAAACATGAAAATATTTCTGAGTGATCTTGCTTCCTTTCCCACTCATTAAACGGTTTGAAAGGGCGTATTTTGAGTGATAATTTATCTCTTTTTCGGCCTCGCGAGACTAACATTACAAAAAAGGACAACACTAGAGTCATATTTAAGTCCTTTTTAGGCTCTCTAAGCATGAAAAGATTACTGAGCGACCTTGTTCTCTTCACGCTCGTTAAAGTATTTGAAGAAAACATCTGTTGAGCGATAGTTTATCTTTTTTTCGGTCTCGTCAACTACTGTACGAAAAAGGAACTGAGAGAGTTCTCTTTTAAGTGTTTTTCCAGACTCTATAATCATGAAAAACCTTCGAATTTTCTGTCTTTAGAATCGCTAAACAAAACATCGACAGGCCCATACGGGATCGAACCCTTACGTCTTCCAGTTCATTAAACAAAGGAAGAGCAACTTACCGAAGGTGAGTTTTATCGAGCATGTGTTATCCTCCTCGAGCTCGTTAAATTAAAAAGAGGTACTCATCTATCTAGATGGGGGAAAAAATTGAGAGAAGCAAGCCAAGCAGTTTCTAGAGAACATTATCAAGTAATTTTGAGAGTCGCCCTTTAACACGACACTTTGTCATTTGCATGCATTATAATCCGCTGAACCTCTGCACTGAGCCAATCCTTTGAGTTTCTTTCACTCCTCTGGGTCACTCGACGTAAGTCACAGCATCCACTGCATCATCAAGTTTTGGTCCATGTCATGTTTCTACTATTGTGCCTCAGTGTTCAAGGGAAGTATTCGCCTCAAGAGTCAGCCATAAAAAATGTCTTGTCTCAATACCCATGTCATTCCAAGTTCATTTGATCTACCAATTACATTTCTGTGTCCGTTTCGCGTCATTGATGGGGGATACATTAAGTCCCTCCTTCGACGAACTAGACTTAGAAACCAATTAGTACATTGGGACCTACATGCCTCAATGGAAGGCCTCCTCATGTCCTACAACAGGTTTACATCATTGACCTATGATCGGATGATTCCATAGATGTTCGACTCCAACTCATCCATTCACATTCGTTGGAATGTACTAGGGTACCTTGGGAATCATTGACATTAATGGTGATCGCCCTCGTGCTTATTAACGGTTTACATCATTGACTGGTAATCAAGTGGTTTTTGCCATGGTCGACATCAGGACATCTATTCACATGGTTAGATTCATACTACATTGGGATCGGTAAGAAGACCCTGGGTTGAGTGATCACTTTGATATGTACTTTTCCCATGTTGCGATGGAGTTTCTTTTGAACAATGACACATATACTGTTACATAGATCCACTTTGTATTGGTCGTGGCTATGTCTTGTCATCTCGTAGATCCACTGTGTATTCTTCGTGGCTACGATCAGTTCAAGTCATATGAGTATAGATCCACAGTGTATTTTTAGTGGCTATACCTTTTTATCAATACAATTATGAATCCGCAGTGTATTTTATGGCGGCCATATCTTGCAAGTCTTGATCACCCAAGCATAGGTATGCTTGCCTTGGGTTTGAAACATGTCATAATATTTGTTGGATGTTTCTGTGCAGCTTTTGTTAGGTTCTCTGCGTCTATACCCTTGCTTGAAATTCTACAAAGAATTTCAGTTATCAGTTCCTGTCTTCTAACTTCATACTTTGGGGGGCAATCTATTACACGTCAAAATTACTCACTTCAATAGTATCGCAAGTGTCATCACTACAAGTGTCACAAGTGTCGCATTTTGCTCACAAATGTCGCAAGTGTCAGGGAATAATACTACCATGATGTCTATGTCGTGCCTATAATGACATGAGAAGGACACATAAAACACCTCAAACATTTGATTTGGAAGAGGAGAAATGAGTCAGCAGGCTCATGAACCTTTTTCCATCTAAAAGCACCTCAAAAACTAAGCTTTCGAAGGAGAGCACTCCCCTATACCTCTTCTGGGAGCGCTGACGCTCCCCCTTACACTGTCTGGGAGCGTTATAAATCTCCTCTGGCCCTTTTGAGGGAGCGCTACCTATTCTAGGCAGTAGTTAAGTTGTTGAGATGAATGGGGAAAGGATCCTTTCATTCTTAGAAGGTAGTTGAGCTTGAATCCCTAGTCCAGCCATGATCTTAGGGAAGATCCTCAACTGAAGGAGGAAAATCCTCACCTTCCCCAAGGATATCTCAAGTTGTTGAGCCTCTCCAAGGCTATATAAGCAAGCTTTCTAATGGTGAAAGGGGAATGGTAAAGAGAGAATCACACCAAACTTATGATCTCATAAGTGGTGCTGGAACAAAGATATTTTGGAATCAAGAGACCTATGATCTCATAAGGAGAAATCGGTGAAGCTATCGTCATTCAGATCGTGGATCTTTTGAGCAAGGGGTAGACAAGGAGGACTTGGTAGAACTGCTGCAATTCATCCATGGTTGTAAGCAATGTTTTGCCCTCATTAATATAATTTGCTTGGCCTGTTTATTTCTAATTCATGTTCAATCTCACATGAATTTGTCTCTTTAGTAGATAGACCTATTTCGGACTAATCTTGATAGAGTAGGAATTGGTTGTACTGTTGTTTGTCTACAGGGCTCATCGAAGAGTGAAAGATTGGAGCTGAACTCGGAGCGTGCAGGGACCTACGTCAGTAAAAAGGTACTTCTATTCTCCTTCCTCCTCATGCATTAATTTGTATAGATTTGAAAGGAAGTCAATGTCCACGTTAAGCACTTTTTGTCTTAGAGTTAAGAGTCTATCTCTTTGAGGCGATCTACCTGTCCGCGGAGAGATTTTCCTACAACACCCATATAACACTGTGCAAGAACAATATAACATTGTGCAACCATAGTACAATACCACACAACCACACTATAATCCCGTGCAATATAACCAAGCTCTCCAGTACAATGCATTGCAAGGAGATCGAGCTAGCTATAGAGGTGGAGGAAGAAGAAGAGGAATAGTGATATGACACAACTGTCAACAACCAAGACACTATGCAAGAAAATGTCCACTTCCACCTATGACATTTATGTATTGTCGTGCATCAGATCATGACACATAAGACTATCCCACACTATTGGGGAAGATGCAGGAAAAGATAAATCAAAACAATCAGAATGTTTAGTGGATTTCGGTGGAAGAAATGGATGATGGAACAAATATAAACATAGTTATGCATGTAGGAGATAAGATAGGAAATGACATAGTAAGACAAGATCCAACACAACACCAATGGGTGAAGAAGAATCCCAAACCATAGAATTAATTTGATGCGTAGAACAAAAATGAGATATTCAAGCATGCTAAACAAGAATTCTTGAAGCCAGACATTGCATCGACATTAACTACACAATATACTCAAGATGTATCAATGTACAAGATACCTTCATCGCTGAATCACATTAATTAAGAACAACCCCTAGGACAAGTAAGTACGATTAAGGATTATTTGCAATCTTGTGTAAAACTACTAAATTATCCATCATATGTGAAAGTGTTACAAAATATGTTAGAAATATGTAGCACAGAGGTATAGGGAAAGATAGAAAATAAAGCAGTTAATCATCTACAAACAAGGAGGAGAACAAGCATAGAATTCATACCGAATGCCAACATTGGAGATTTCAACATGGGAGATATTATACTGGATTTAGGATCTGAAGTGAATGTGTTACCCAAGAAGACATGGAAATGTATGGGAGTTCTCACCTTAGGATATTCCCCTGTTCAACTGAAACTAGTAAATCAACACAAAGTTCTAGCAATTGGAAGGCTAAAGGGGGTGACAGTATATCTGGATCAGGGATGATTTTAGGGATGGAAATTTATTTTAAAACATAGAATCCTTGGTGAATCTTAGTAATCCTTCATATGCCAACTATAAATGTTTGGTGATATTTTGTAAAAATATTCAAATTTCTAAGGATTTTATATAGTTTGTATAAAATTTTGGCGATTTTTAAGGAAAAATAATTTTATCCTTTAGAATTTGGGTGAATCAATTTTAAAATAGTGAATCTCTTTTTTGGAAAAACATGGAAAATTAGCCCATGAATGAAATTTAGCCCCTAAAATCATCCCTGATCTGGATGGAGTGCGCACTAAATCCGATTTCCAAGTGATAAAGATAGTGGATGGGACAACACCTTATATGACATTTCTTGGCTTGGATTGGGATTTTGACAATCGGACCATAATCAAATTAAAGACGAGGAATATGACATTTGAGTTAGGAGAATACAAAGTCATTGTTCCATTAGATCCATCAGTAGGGGAAAGGTTTGTAGAACCCACTTATTTATACCTGGAGGAAATTAACCAGTTGTACAAAACCACCACGTGAGAAGAAGATTATGTGAATCCAACTAAAAATGGGGTACTCAGTTGGAGAAGTATCATGTCATGCATTTCAGAGTCAGATACAGGGTTTTATAATTGGTATCATAGGTTACATTAAGTCTCCACAAGAATATGCGCAAGAATAGACCATGCAATACGATGGGCAGGTACATCGATAAGAGAAACTCCCATCTTATGTGGCATCACTGAATTAGAAGCATTCTTAAGAAGATGTGAAGATGAAGTGTTATAAAATAAGAGGCTCTTATATCTAGATATAGCACTCAAGGAAACACTTGCATGATGGTGGGGTGCACACAAAGAGACAGTCAAGGAATTGTACCGATGTAAGCGGTTACTGCGCATCAGATTTGGCACAAAATAGGGAAGTAGCCAACTACAAAGATATGATGGAAAAGGGACACCAACATAACACTTGGAGAAGTACAAAACACTATGGAGACTAAAAACACTAGAGGAATGTCCTCATCACTTTATTCACACATTAGAAGGGATTCCAACAAACTAGTATATAGACCAATAATTACACAGAGGAACTACAAACTGGACAATATTACAACATAATTTTATAGTCACTTTCTCATTTGAACATGAGAACCCTAACATAGACTCAACACTCAAACAAATTAGAGGGGTGATATTAATTAAGGAACCAGAAGTTGAACTTATGACAAAAGATCAACAACAGAATAGATAGACAGTAAAAGAACCACTGTCATGATACCATGTGCAGGAGGAAGCACTAGATGAAGATGAAACACACAATATTTAGATAACATAAATTGAAGGTGAAAGAGAGGTGGAGGGTCCACCTTTGGAATCATAAGTATTTTCTGTTCCGATCAAGGTGAAGAAAGTCAACATTGGGACAACTGAGAACCCCAAAATGGCCAACATTGGAGACTACTAGAATGAGAAAGTAGTAGAAAGCATCAAAGATTTATTGTGCAAGTACAATGACCTATTACCAACAATGTTAAAAAAATTTAAAGGAATAGCAAGAGAGCTAGGTGAAATGAAGATACCTCTCAGAACTGAGGCAAGACCAGTCAGACATAGACCCTATAGACTAAACCCAATATATAAGAAAAAAGTGAAAGCAGAAATTGACAGGATGTTGGAGGCTGGAATCATAGAACCAATGGAGGAATCTGAATGGGTAAGGCCTATGGTAGTTTAGGAAAGGAATCAAGGAGGGATAAGGATATGTTTCGACCTAAGGAAGTTGAACAATTCTTTCGTACATGACCCTTTCCCTACCCCTTTCACAGATGAGGTGTTGGAGAATGTAGGAGGCCAAGAAGCTTACTCATTCATTGATGGATTCTCAGGCTACCATCAGATAAAGATAGCCCTATAAGACAGGTACAAGACCACTTTTCCCACAGAATGGGGGTCCTACCAATACACAATCATGCCTTTTGGACTGAAGAATGCACCATCAATATTTTCTAGAGTAATCATGGTTGTATTCAAAAAAATCATCCACCAGTTTCTAGAGGTATATTTGGATGATTGGACAGTCTACAGTTTATTGAAATACTATGTAGATGTGTTGAGGATGATGTTATAAAAATGCAAACAATGTTAAGTATCGCTAAACATCAAGAAGTGCATCTTTGGAACACATTTTTGGATACTATTGGGCCATATAGTTTGCAAACAAGGATTGCTATTAGATCCTGCCAAGATTGCAGTAATTGTTAATATACTACCAGCAAAATCAGTACGTCAATTAAGAGAAACATTGGGACACAAAGGATACTATAGGAAATTCATAAAAGGGTATGCGCAGATCACTAAAATGTTGAGAAAATATAGCAAGTTTAAGTGGAATGAGGACTATCAGTGGGGATTGAACACTCTAAAAGAGAAGATTGTAACTGCACCAATACTAGTATTCCCATATTAAGAAAATACATTTCATGTGCATGTAGATGCATCAACTATAGCACTTGGAGGTATTCTGGCCCAACCATGAATAGGGAAATTGGACCATCCTATAACGTTTGCTAGATGAAAACTGTCAGATTATGAGTAGATTTACAATACCACAAAAAGAGAAGGCCTGGATATGGTCTATGCACTTCATAAGTTCAAACATTATTTAGTGGGAAAAAATTTCAAGATGTTTACATATCATTCAGCTCTCAAATACCTAGTCAACAAGCTAGTGTTGGGGGGGAGAATTTGTAGGTGGTTACTGTTGTTCCAATTTGACTTTGAAGTGATAGTCAAACTAGGGAAGTTGAATGCATGACTTGATCAACTCAAGGATCACCAATGGAGAGGAACCTATGAATATAGAGGAAATCTTCCATGATGCACAATTATTTTTAGTCCAAGTAATTGATGAATATTTTGCTGACATCATTCAATACTTGAGTACAGGGATTGCGCCACAAGAATTCAACACTATGTAGAAGAAAAATATGGTAGCTAGAGATAGAGACTATCAATTGATTGCAGGAAACCTATACAATATGGGTGCAGACATCATCTTGAGAATATGTGTACTAGAACATGAAAGACCTACGATTTTAGCAGAGGCCCATGAGGGAATAGTAGGAGGACATTATGTAGGAAAAGATACTGCAGAGAAGGTATTGCATGCATGACTATGGTGGTTTAATATTCACAAAGATTCAAAGGACTACTTCTAGATATTCGATGTATGTTATAGGGTTAGTAAACCTACTATATGGGATGAGATTCCCCTAAGGCCACAAGTAACCTTGCAAGTATTCTACAAATGGGAAATATAGTTTGTGGGACCAATTAACCCACCAACAAAGAGGTCAGGATCAATGTATATTATTACTGTGATAGAATACTTAAATAGATGGGAAGAAGCAACACTAATAAAATATTGTAGCACAGAGACAACACCACACTTCTTGTTTGAGGAAGTGATCACTAGATTTGGATGCCCAAGGATTTTGATGAGTGACCAACAAACTCACTTCATTAAAAACACTATTAAGGATATGAATGAGGAGTTTGAAGTCTATCATCAAATGAGTACACCATATCATCCTCAAGAAAATGGAGTGGAGGAAGCCTTTAATAATATCTTAGAGAATGCACTGAAAAAGATATGCAATGTCAATAGGGATGATTGGGACTTGAAGATACCAACATTACTATGGGCCTATAGGAATACATATAAAAATATGAAAGGGAAAACACCAATCAGATTGGTGTATGTACAAGAAGCAGTGGTACCATTATAATTTTTGGTACCTAGTCTATGTGTAGAAACAATTACCAACATGACAGAGCGAGGCATAGTATAAGAAAGGATAAGTCAACTGATGCTCATGGGAGAAGATAGGATTCTAGCAGGGTTTCACCAAGAGGTACAGAAAGGAAGGGACAAATCTTGGCATGATAGACACATTAAAATGAAGAGTTTCAAGGAGGGAGACCTAGTCTTGGTGTATGACAATAAATCTATTGAGAACCTAGGAAAATTCAGAATGCATTGGTTGGGACCATATGAAGTAAAGAATGTCACAGATGGGGGAGATATACGGTTGAAGGATTTGGGAGGAATAGAACTTATAGGAATGATCAATGGGATTCAAATGAAACTATATAGGGACAATAGACCTCCTATCACTTAGAAAGTTATATATAAAAAAAATATCTCTCCAAACAACAAAGGACTGGACGTAGAAATAGGGGGGTTACCACGCCAAACACCAGAATACAACACACAACTAAAATAGAGTTAGCATGAAAAAACTTAAATGTCCACACACACTGACAAAACAACATACAGTGCACTTGGAAAACATAGCATGTCGGAAAAAGGACCAATAGTCAGAAAAAGGAGGAAATTAGGAAAAGGGCAGTTACAGAAAAAAGGCACCAACTGGTAGAGCCTATCAAAATTGAATGACAATAACTTTTGAAGTGACTTCGTATTAACCGCACCAACTGGTGGCATCAAGGGAATTGAATGTCATGTACGTGGGAAGCACCAATTCATTTAAGCCAAAGCCTGGGTAGCTTCTCTGAGAAGCTTCACGACACTTTCTATATAAGGAAGGCATGTGGGTAACAAAATGATTATTGTGAAATTCTAAAATCACAGAGTGAGAGAGTATACAGAGAAGAGAGCGATTTAGCAAGAGATACAAAGCCAACTAGCTCGGTGGAAATCAACCTTAACCACCATGGCACCACCCAAGATAGGTGCATCGAGCCAAGCCTAGAGTAAACCTCAAAGACATCACAAAGAACCACAACAACCATAGTGAATGGAACAGGAACCCACACAAGCTACCAAATTTGTCAACTTGGATGAAATTCCCTCAACCAATTTTGAACGAGAGATCCCCACACCCATGGTTGTGGAAACCCAACCAACAAAAATTGTTGGCATGGACATTGATATGCTGGAAATGGAATAGGGATAACATGAGAAGTACATAGGAAATCCTTTGTTCCCTAAACACACTGAAGAGGCCTCGAGGGTAAATGGGACAACACCAAACTAGAAAGAAGTGACTGCACTAGGATGGTCAAACATAGTAGAGACAGAACAACAATAGGAGGGGATAGTAGAAGATATTACCAGCCAACTAGAGGCATATGCTATTGATAGAAAAATGGAGGCTATAACCTCAAGTCAACCACCAAAACGAAAGGGAAAACAACCCATAGCAAGATCACCACACATACAGAATGAAACAACCGTAGTCTTGCCATGCATTCCTAAAGGGGTACAAGCCATGCCTAAACTTTTGGAATGCGTGGAAAAACTACACTACTTGAACCATGATGTGGCCAACATGGACAAGTTCCCTAAATTTTCAAGGTAGGTCTACCTTGAAAATGTGGGTACAGGACCCTTTGGTGATCCAATTTTGCAACCAAAATAGTGGGCATGCGGATTGGCCAACATCGAAATTCTAAAACTGTTGGATATCGTACGTTTTGGAAGGGGCTGCGATGTAAAAAAATGCATTAAGAAGTTGATGTTAGTCACCGACAGAGGATATCTATGGGTGGAATATCCTATCTTGATAGACGTGGAGATCATTTCTTATATTACAAGGCTGTCATATTGGGGGGAGAATCCTGCATAGTACCTTGATGACAAGACAAAGGAGAATGAACTGGAGGAGAAGATGAAAAATAAATATGGAAAAAAGAGAGGTTCATGTGGAATCATCATCAAGCACATCAATGATGAAACAACAAGGTTGGACACCAAACTCATGTCTTGCAAGTTTCTCATGAAGTGTTGCAAGGAGGAAGTCCCTGTCGGGGTCGTCGTAGTTGCAGTGCAGTTCGTGGAGGGAACTATGCTTAGTTTGGCCCCATACTTATTAAACATGTTCCTTGAAGACTTTAGAGACACATAGGATCTGGAGACATAGTTTCATTACTCTTGGCTACTCATCTTTATCACCCTGATCAGATGGAGGGAGCCCCAATTCACATACTTTTGTGAGCGGACCATTCATTTCCACACACCGCAGTATACATCGTTTGGACCAAAAAGTCAGAAGTACAAATGAAAGCATGTTCCCAGGGTATTACAACGACCTCCACGAAATAATTTCCAACACTTTGTGAATTACTCCAGAAGTGGTCACGCAATACCAGGGCATCGCCATGTTTAAAGAGACTAGGCACACAATATGGATCCAAGCGTGAAGTGATCCCAAGAAGTAATGGCTACAATTGTGATACTATGTCAAGGAAGAAGACATAGATATGAAAATCAGGGATTGGCAAGATGAATAGAGAGTTCCAATTCTCACTCAAGAGATGCCCACAAGTAAGGAGGCTGATGCAGGGCAAGTGTAGGCACCTGGTGGGGATAAATCTGCACCTAAGAAGCCAAAGCCAAGTCAGAAGCCGACACAACAAAAAAGGGGGGTGTGCAATAAAGGTACCTAGGCAAGGAAAAAGGACACCACCTAGGCACCCAAAGAACCAGAAAAAGGGGTTGTGATAGCACAAGGAACCCCATCAATTTATACCCCATAGGAACAAGGCCAGACTAAGAGGCCAAACATACACATTGGGGGTGTGTGAAAAAATTCCAAGGCACAGAAGCAGCTGCTAGAATATACAATCATTGAGGATGATACGGACCTCATGGCTGAAAGAGTCCAAGACCAAGAAGTTGATGATTTTGAAGACAACCAACACTAAAGGGGTCAAATTTAGGATGAAGTGGCAGACATAATGCAGGTCCTAGAATAGATCATAGAAGTGCAAAGGGAGAACAAAGGAACAAATTTATTCTCCACAACATTAGAAGTAGGATTTAAGGTTGCACCAAGTGAACATGAGATGATCAAGATGATAGCATAGGTGAGTGTAACACACCTAACCCCTGAGTGGCTTTCCTAGGAATGGGGTATCAAAATTTTGTTCCCCTTAAGTGATCAAATCCTTCATTTTGAGCCTCTACCACACTCTACTTGCCTAGAGTTCTCCAACCATAGTCTCCATGCTCAAAACCGAGCCCAAAATAGGCGGTTATATCTCTCTGAAGTTCTTCAAGTGTTCATTGGTTGAGGGCCACGTGGTGTTCATGTGGATACAAATTACAAGTGTTATTTCCAAGTTCCTTCCTCCATGGTGGAAGACCATCCAAAGTCCGATCCCAGGAGTAAACTTACTCTCTTTATGCTATGTCTATTGTGGAGTACCTCGATGTTTCAGCACTTCGATGCTTGACGCCTCTTTACTATCTCCACACGATGCCACCCGAAGTTCTTAACTTCTGAAGTACCATAAGCTCACTACATCCCTAATCCTCTGGAGTCCTGAAGTCCTAGACTCTCGGAATCTTGGTCATTTCACCCACCAGATTGGCTAGGTGGACACGTATCAGAAACTAACACATAGGAGGGGTCAGTGTGACATGGAGCACATGAAGCTAGGGTCCACATCACCTAGGTGATGTCACTGCACCATGTCACTCCGGACTAACAGGATTCTAACATTCCCCATATCTCACAGTCCAGATCTGGACACATATATTTATAGATCTATGGCTTCGGTTACCTCAGGGATTCATCATTCGAGAGTGTTGTGATGCAACCTCCTCTTATCTCCTGAAGTGACTGACATATCAACTAAAGGGGCTAGCGTCACGTGTCCCCAATATATCAACGAATGGGAAGGGACTCAAAGGATCCCTTGATCTATGGTTTTGAGTCCTTCACGGCTTTGGCCTTTGGGGTTTCGGATCCTGGTCTAGTTGTTCAATAAGGTCCACCTAACCACCTAGGAAACCACCTAACACTCATCAACCTTACAGGAAACCAAGTCTCCAGGTTACCTTCGACCAATATAAGGCTAGTGAGGTTGGTCATACTCCGAATTCCTGAACTTCCAGAGCTCCGAAGCCAAGGGGACATAGCTTCTTTAGGCTTAGTGTAAGGTTCCTGGGTATTTCTCATATGGGTCCTCTCAAATGGATCTCATCTACTTGTCTTCTGAACAAAGATACCTCCCCTTTTCAAGGCTTCAACTTTGCTATCCTTCTTGAGATTTTACCATGAAATGGTTAAGGACTTGGTTCTGGAAGAGGTATCCTTTTCAAACGGATAGGTTTAAGTTGTCACGATATCTCCTAGGTCAGTCATCTTACAAGCTTATGTCCTAGAAATCCTTAAGAGCTAAGGTGGGAATAAAGACTATCAGTCAGAAGTGTAAGTTTACAAAGATATGGAGGCATACATATATCATAATCCATTCCACACAAAAGTCATTTATAAATACACATATGTATAAATCCAAGCATTCATCCATTATTCTAGTTCAATACATAAAATAGGGAAATTACTTATCAAAACTAGATAATGTGAAGCGACTACTGAAAGGGGTGCCCATTTCCACCCAAACATAGGATTAGTCACTCCTAATGGATTTACGACTAGCCACCCCCAAGCTAGACCACAATGCTCTGTGATAAAATCCTTTCTTTCGGCTCAACGATAGTAGGGACAAAGGTTACTCTCCTCCTCCCATAGGATCTTGGCAATGGTTTACACAATACCAAGCAAGGAGTACCAACCTCATTTATCATCTCATATTATAGCCCCAATAGCCATCTCCCTGTGACCATAACACTTATTTTCCTAGTTCTTCCTTGAACTTGAGAGCTTAACCTCTCATATTTTCACTCTTCGTAGGTCTTCCTCTACCCACCACACCTTTCTTTCTTACCTCTTTTAGCAAGGTTGCATGTGGCTTGAATTCCTAGCCCATTGTTAGGTCTGGAAGCCTTACAGATGGGTGCTCTGCCCCATCCCCTCATTAACTCTTGAGGAGGTGTTCCCACCTACCAGATTTACTGTAATTCATTTATGGGTCAGAGGACTATTCTAGTCTTGAGAAATTAAATCCAGTAAGGTTCTGGTTTGGTGAAGGTTAACGCAATCATTCCTAGTCCCCTTCACCATCTCTTTTCATAGAATTTGTGGTCTTTTTTAGTACACCCCCCTTCCAATAGTCATGCAACACTTATCCATTTTCTAGTAAATAACAAAATTTACATTCATTGACCTTTTATACAAAGGTCCATCGAATCAAACATTGACACATATTGATTTTTCCATAGTCTCTTGGACATTATAGTTATATTTACAAACTGGGGGAAACAGGCTGTTACAATTCCATCCCCCTTAAAGGATCGTCATCTTCGATGTTCTACCTATCAAAATGCTCTATATATATAGAAATGAACAAAAAGGGATATGCATGTCTCATGGTATCCTCCATTTCCCACTATTATCAGACTAATCGGTAGGTGCAAATACTAATAGATCTCCCTAGATCCACTTGGATCTAGAACAAAACAGGACAGGACATGACTCTTTCCCTAATTTTTGACCATTGAATTAGCTAGTAGGGAGGAACAAGTAACATACCTTTGTATCACTTCCTAGGGTCTTTGTTTCTCCCGCTTTACTCTGGTGCTCTCGTGAGGTCAATACCAAGACAACACAAACCAACCAAAGTGAAGATAGCAAAATATATTCAACTGTCAACTTATGTGTATGATCAAGGAATTACACAATAAAGTGAGAATGACTTTATGGGAAAAGGACATGTCGTTGTATCATATTAATCAAAATTAGAAGATACAACATGATCGCCTTGATGTTGAAAGATTCCTTTCGGTGGCTCTTGGTTCCAACACACACACTTTCTTGATCCTTGTATGAAGAATATCCAATTCCTCTTGATAGACTTGCTAGATTCTCCAAGCTCATGTTCAAGCTAGGTACTTCAACACAATTCTTTCACCAATTCTCCAATGAATCTTTCTTAACCTTTTCCATGAGAATTCCATCAATATATAGGAGAGGATGAGATGGTTACTTAAATAAGAATGATCCCACAATATCAGGGAAACCAGTACAAAGATAACCATTCGAATGCCAACCCATTCTCTAGAAGATTCCCTTCTAGAACCATCAAGACTTCATCTTTTTCCAAGCTTTAGAACAAGTTCACACCCTAGCTATGTAGCACAGTGCGAGAAGTTCACACCCTAGCTGAAGGCAGCCTGCAAGAATGGGTCATTCTCGCACCCTAGGATATAAGCAACCTGCAAACTCTCTTCAAAAATATGTTTTATGGGAAGTGATGAATGTCACTTTTCTTAGGAGAAAGTTCTTATTAGGAGCTTGAGTACACCATAATCAATACACCATCATTGTAACACCCTGTTTCCCCTAGCCTATAAATATAACTGGACTAGCCAAGAACTATGGAAAACTCATAAATGTGAAAGACATTTTGAACTTATTGTAGGACTGCTGAGAGGGGATGTGCAGAAAAAGAGACCACGATGGTGGTGGAAGGCACTTGAGAAGGTGGTGTTAACTTCCACCAAGAATTAATACCGTATTTGGACTACACTGGCCTGGAGAACCAAAAGCAGCTCGTTGGCCCTGAATTTAATGCCTTGTAGGCTGGTAGGTTGATGGCTTGATGAGGGATGGGGAGGTGAACCGCCTATCTATAGAGCCATCATCACTGACCAGCGCGAGGGTAATCGTTCCACATGCAACCTCGCGAGAGGATAAGGTGTATGGAAGAAGTGATTGAGGGGGCAGACACAAGGGGAAATATAGAATTTCTACGCAGAGTGAGTGATAGCAGAGAGGAAGGATTGCAACCTTTGCTCCTGGTCACTAGTATATGGAGAGACGTAGTCTCCTGGCATCGTGGTCTCAGTTCGGGGGTGGCTAGTGGTAAATCCACTGGGAGTCGCTACACCTACGGTTGGGTGGAAACGAGCACCCCTCTCAGTAGTCGCACCCACTTATGAAGTTATTTCTCATAAGTGTTTTGTTCATATTGCACCTTGAAATTCATATGCTGACATATATGCTCATAAACTGTGAAATGGTGAACAATTACAGTATAAGAATGTCTGTGTAGTGTTTTGATAAGTAATGTTAGATATATTCTTATAACAGAAAGACCATGCATGGCTTATGTTGGGAGATGAATTTAATTAGGCATGAGTCGAACTAAGTTAGGCTTCCAGCCTGTTCTCGGGAAGTTGTTTACCCTTATTTGCCTCCGGAAATGCCTCGGTATAGATCTCTTCACAGAGATTCCGTCCTTAAAAAGGTTCACAAAGAACCTAGAAAAAGGACTTGAACGCGCAAGTCTTATTAACCATGTACGAGGAGGAATGACCCTCTTAAGGTTCTGAGGTAGCAGTGTAGGGATATGTAACAAATCGACGAATGAGATCTCGTCGGATGACCCATAGCCATTCACGACCGTTAGATTGACGTAAGTAACGAGAGTGTTACACACCTTTCCCCTTTTTACCTCTATCTTCATGAACAACGAGGAAATCAGGATCGTAGATCCCAAGACCCAGAAGAACATTTGGACCATTGATCTTTCCACATCCACGAAGTAGTGGAAGAATGCACAAGGTGGGACAATATGAACCATTGGATCTCATCAGAAGTCCCGTCGGCCATTGGATCAGGTTAAGATGCTCGGAGTTTAGTCTCTAGAGTGTGTACAGGAAGGACGGATCTAGACCGTTAGATCTTGGTCCAATTACCCGTCATTCGTCGGATCGGACCAGAGCTTTCCGAGGGTTACCATCGGGCGTCCAGCCATCGACATATCAGAATTCTCAAGGACAAGAAAATCGAGACACTTCAAGTCTCGAAACGCTGGGAAGATCTGAACTGCCCGTCGAGGATACATGTGGCGGAGATCAAGGTTTTCTATCGGGAGTCGAGAAATCGACATTCTTGTGGATAGGAGATTGGAGAAGTTTGAAGTAAAAACCCTGGAAAAATCTGAGCCGTCCGTTTAGGGAGACAAGTGTCTGAAATCCGTAGAGAGTCAGGACATTCGACATCGGGAAATCGGAGTTCCTGAGGATGTGAGAATGGGAACATCACAAATCTCAAAATCCCAGGGAAATCGGGACTATCCATCAGAAGGGGACGCGTGGAAATAATCGACATCGTTGAGTAAAGTCCTGAC
Source organism: Picea engelmannii (assembly GCA_009831015.1). Classification (NCBI taxonomy): domain Eukaryota; kingdom Viridiplantae; phylum Streptophyta; class Pinopsida; order Pinales; family Pinaceae; genus Picea; species Picea engelmannii. Next base: position 306,243 of record ML781739.1, read on the forward strand.
AGGAAGTTCTTGATCGGCATTTGTGTCATTGAGATATCGAGAATCTAGATGACAATTTTTTTATGCATTTTGGAATCGCAATGCTCGAAACCCCAATGAGTGGGAACCAACTGTCAACATAGCAAGAAGATAGAATTCAAAGGATCGGGAATCCTGTGAGGCCATACATTTTGGCATTAATAACCCTGTAGCCTCGATTGGGGGGATAAGACTGTGGTCACAGGGATCATGTTCATGTGAGCTAGGAGACTAGCTAGGAGAGATAGCACGTAAAGGGCGCGTCGGGATTCGAGGAATTGCGAGTCCTGGGGACGTTTGCATTTTGAAATTGGAAAGTCCGAAACCCCGATGAGGAGATATGGCTGCGGTCACATAGAGGGAGGTCATACGAACCCAAAAGACTAGCCCAAGGGGACTATCATAAGTTGGAGTGCGTCGGGAATCAGAGGATCGCGGATCCAAAGGGCATATGCATTTTGGCATTAGAAAGCATGAACCCCAATGAAAAGAAAAATATAAGGCTGTGGTCTCGTGAGCACGGTCGTGTGGACTAGGCCATAGCTCGGACAGGCTAAGGCTGGAAGAGAGCTCGTTGGAGATCAGAGAATCAAAGGCATAGGAACCCTTGACAGTAGAAAGGAGAAAACCCTGAAAACCTGAAATTGTCATCAGGGGAAGACCACAGTTAGGTGTAGAGATCTGTATAGGCGAATGAAAGACCTGTTGCTCAGGGTTGGCATTTCACTGATGCAAGCTTCAGGGATTCTCATTGTCAAGAACTAAACGAAAAAGTTTGATTTAGGTAGTGGGTATGTTACAAAGTGGTATTAGAGCATGGTTACAACACTCGGCCTGATTGGGCTCATGCATGAGTCGTGCATAAACTCCATTTGAAGCACTCCTACGAGGAGTAACCCCCTAACTTGACTCTCTAGTCCAGGATTAAAAACTTGGAAAGTAAGAACCCGATTGTGTATGCATGTGAAAGAGTTATGAATGTATTCTCAAATTATAAAAAAAATGAATTTAACTCTTGACTAATAACCAACGTTTGTCTTTTCACTCGAGCGGACGATCAACCATGGGAATCTATAGATGCAGAAGTATGGTGACTCACCAAGAGGTGGGAGAAGGCTCCCACAACAGGGATGAAAAGTCTGACAAAAGAAGAGAAATAGGAACCCCTCCAGACCTAGCTGAGACTATGAGGAGTCTCATGGTCAAATTGCAAAGCTAGAAGGCCGACAATGAAAGGATGATGAAAGAACAAGAAAAGAAAACCGAAATTACTGCAGTTCTACTACAGAGATTATCCAACCTACAATGACAAATGCAACATGAACCTGAGATGCAAAATCATGGTCATGTCAGTGGCCGTAATAGGAGAATCACATCAAGCAAGGTCCACCCCAGAGGTAAAGGACCAGTGCCATACGATTCCACTGAGAAGGAAGTTGGAAATTCAGAAGGCTCTTCTAGCAGGAGGACCAGTTCCTACTCTCGCAGAAAACAAAAGAAGCAAAAGACTTTCAAGAGTCATAAATTTGAGAAATTCAAAAAGGCCAAACCTCCCTCTTTCGACGGTGAGATAAATAAGGGAGAGGAAGCCGAGGCCTGGCTACTCGGACTGAAGAAATATTTCAGAGTCCATGACTTTTCAGAGAATTTGAAGGCCCGAGTGGCCACTTTCAATCTGAATGGAAAGGCTTCTATCTGGTGGGAAGACCTTAAGAATATGAAAGGGGTCTGCGAGGAGGACCTGTCTTGGAAATGGTTCGAGAAGTACTTCTGGAAGAAATATTTGTCGGAAAGATACTTCGACGAGAAGGATAAAGAGTTCTATGAACTCAAACTGGGACAACTTACTATGGAGGAATATGTCAACAAATTCCTCAACATATTGAGATATGTACCCTACATCAAAGCAGAGAAGGCGAAGGCACAACGCTTCATCATTGGGCTACCCAAAGAATACCGGGACCAAATCGAATTCGACGAGACAAAGACCTTATGAGACACTATACGAAAGGCAACATATTGTTATGAACAATATGGACATCGGGCAGAGTCTCGTGGAGACTGGAAACTACTACAAGAAGAGTCTGGTTCAAAATTTCAGAAGAAGGGGAGAAAATCCTCAGGATTGAAAAACTACAAGAAGACCCACAAAATGAACTTTCCAACTCGGAGTGTACTCCAACAGAAATTTCCCTTAAGGGATGGAAATAAAACTTCTGGAACTATCCCGACAAAGACGAATAACCCAAAGAAAGAACCTTTGAAATGATGAGATTGTCGAGGAGAGCATCTCTGGAGAGACTGTCCACACCGACAACAGAATAATCAGAAATTCTATAACCTTTAGGAAGCTACCACAGTTAATGATGTGGCAAGGAGTGTGCCACAAATTTATGCAGCCTTGGATAATAACCAAGCTGACCACCAAGCTTCAGTGGTGGAAATAGAAGGTATGATTTTCAACCATTTGGTGTCTGTTTTGATTGACCCTGGTTCAAATTTGAGTTATATAGCCCCTAGAGTTGTTGATAAGTGTAAACTACAGTCATAGAAGCAAACTAAACCATGGTTGGTACAGTTAGCCACTGGCACCAAAAGAAATATAGAAGAGGTCATACCAGTCTGCCAATTAATGTTGGGTGAATTCCCCACCCAAGAAACCCTTAATGTATTACCCTTGGGATCATATGACCTATTGATTGGTATGGACTGGATGGCCACCCATAAAGCCAAATTGGACTGTTACCATAAAACCTTGGAATGTGTGAGCAAATAAGGACAAAGGATAACCCTCCAAGGGATCCAAAAACCAGTCTCGGTGAGACAGATTTCAGCCCTACAAATAAGAAAGTATTGCCGAAGGGGATCTCCCCTATATGCAATACAGGTACTGAAAACAATCGAAGGCACTAAACCAAGCCCCGATGATCACCCTACCTTGAGAGAATACATAGATGTATTTCCGGAAGAGGTACTGGGTCTACCTCCGAGAAGAGACATTGAATTCTCAATAGAACTCGCACCAGGAGCGATGCCGGTGTCTAGAACACCCTACCGGATGAGCATGCCTAAGTTAGTTGAACTCAAATTGCAATTGAAAGAAATTATGGACAAGGGTTATATTCGACCCAACATGTCCCCATGGGGAGCACCGGTCTTGTTTGTGAAAAAGAAGGATGGCACCCTTAGACTGTGCATAGATTACAAACAACTCAATAAAGTAACCATAAAGAACAAGTACCCATTGCCTAGGATTGATGATCTATTAGATCAATTGGGAGGTGCGTCTATGTTCTCAAAGATTGACTTGAGGTTAGGATACCATCAAGTCCGAATTAAGGGTGAAGACATCCATAAAACCACTTTTCGAACACGGTATGGTCACTATGAGTTTGTGGTAGTGCCATTTGGGTTAACCAATGCCCCTGCCACTTTCATGTGCTTAATGAACAATGTACTCAGTAAATTTTTAGATAAATTTGTACTAGTTTTCATTAATGACATATTAATCTACTCTAAGAATAGAGAAGAACATGAAGAGCATCTTAGGATCGTGTTGCAAGTGCTAAGAGAGCATCAACTCTATGCTAAATTCAGTAAATGTGACTTCTTTCAGAAGAAAATACACTACTTGGGACACGTTCTGTTTGACGAAGGGGTAGCAGTAGATCCTGACAAGATCAGGTCTATCATGGAATGGCCTACCCAAAAGGATGTCTCAGACATCATATCCTTTATGGGATTGGCGGGATACTATAGAATATTTATAAAATATTTTTCCAAGATTGGTTCTCCAATCACTGCCCTCCAGAAGAAGGGAACAAAATTCCTGTGGACACAACAATGTGAAGAATGATTTCAAACCTTGAAACATTTACTAACCCATGCACCCGTATTGAAAATCAATGATCCAGAAACTGACTTCCTTGTGTGCACAAATTCCTGTAAGGAAGGGAGCAGAGGAGTCCTTATGCAGGAAGGAAGGGTGATCTGCTATGAATCCCGAAAGTTGAATGAACATGAGGTCAACTATGTGACTCATGATCTAGAACTGGCTGCCATAGTGCATGCCTTAAAAATGTGGAGGCATTACCTCTTGGGGAGAAAATTTGTGCTTATGAAAAATCACTGTGGATTACGGTATTTGTTTGATCAACCCAAGCTCAATGCTAGACAAGCTAGATGGATGGTCCTCCTTAGCGAATTTGATTTTGAAATCAAACACATTAAAGAGAAGGAAAATAGGGTGGACGATTCCCTCAACAGAAGCATGAGTACCTGCGAGACAGATGTCAAGAGCATAGTCAAAGAGGCACAAGAAACAGATCCCTTCGTTCGAAATGTGACCTTGTACCTACAACAAGAACCCATTGGAGTAAAATACGAAGGCTATTAGATGACCGAAGGAGGTATGCTCACCTACAAAGATAGACTGTACATTCCCAATTGTGACGACTTGAAGAGGTTCATCATGGATGAACTACATAAAAGACCCTACACTGGTCACCCAAGATACCAGAAAATGATTACTACCACCCGAAAACAATTTTATTGGTCGGGATTGAAGAAGGACGTAGCCAAATATTTGGCCCAATGCATAGAATGCCAACAGGTTAAAGCAGAACATCGACACCCAGCAGGACTATTACACCCTTTACCCATCCCATAATGGAAATGGGAAACCATCTCCATGGGTTTTATCACTAGATTACCAACTTCAACCAAACAGAATGATGCCATTATGGTGGTGGTGGATAAACTGAGCAAGTCCGCTCATTTCATCCCCGTCAAATCCACCTGCAAGGCAATAGATATCACCCAGATATTCATGAAAGAGGTATTCAGACTACACAGTATACCGAAAGAGATAATATCTGACGGAGATACAAAATTTACATCAAATTTTTGGAAGTCGCTGATGACGGGTTTAGAGACCAAATTGTTGTTTAGTACCGCCTATCACCCTCAAACTGATGGACAGATAGAAAGAGTAAATCAGATATTAGAGGATATGTTAAGGATGCATGTAATGTATCAACCCAGGAAATGGGAAGACTACCTGTCATTGGTAAAATTTGCCTACAACAATGGCTACCAAGCATCCCTAAAGATGAGTCCCTTCGAGGTCCTCTATGGTAGACAATGTAATACACCAGTCAGCTGGAGTAACCCTGTAAATAGAATTTCTATTGGACCTGATATGTTGAAAGAGATGGAACAACAAGTGACTCAGATAAAACAAAATCTGAAGGTCGCTCAGAACTCACAGAAAAGTTATGCTGATCAAAAGAGAACTCCTAGAGAGTTCAAAATAGGAGACCATGTATATCTCAGAATTAAGCCCAGAAGGAGTTCCCTCAAAATGGGAGCTTGTGCCAAGTTGGCACCCCAGTATTGTGGACCCTTTGAGGTTCTCGATAGAGTGGGATCTGTAGCCTATCGGATAGCACTTCCTCCCACAGTAAAGGCACATAATGTTTTCCATGTTTCATTATTGAAGAAATATGTACATGATGCTAATCATATAATTGACTGGTCTGTGATCCAGGTGGAACCGGAGGGAGAATTTCTACCAGAACCCCAATGCATATTTGACATAAAGGAAACCCCGCTCCGGAACAGAACCATTGCATAGGTCAAGGTGCAGTTGAAACATTTTGGCCTAGATGAGGCTACATGGGAGATGGAAGATGCCATGAGACAGGCATATCCGATTTTGTTTACTTCTATACATGAAATTCATGTTAGTAGATAAGAACATCGAGGACGATGTTCCTTTTAAGGGGGAGGGAATTGTAACACCCTGTTTCCCCCATCTTATAAATATAACTGGATTGGCCAAGAACTATGGAAAACTCATAAATGTGAATGACATTTTGAACTTATTGCAGGACTGCTGAGAGGGGATGTGCAAAAAAAGAGACCATGATGGTGGTGGAAGGCACCTGCGAAGGTGGCGTTAACTTCCACCAAGAATTAATACCATATTTGGACTCCGCTGGCCTGGAAAACCAAAAGTGGCTCGCTGGCCCTGAATTTAATGCCTTACAGGCTGGTAGGTTGATGGCTTGCTGAGGGATGGGGAGGTGAACCACCTATCCGTAGAGCCATCATGACTGACCAACGCAAGGGCAATCGTGCCACACACAACCTCATGAGAGGATAAGGCGTATGGCAGAAGAGATTGAGGGGGAAGATGCGAGGGGAACTCTGGCATTTCTACGCAGAGTGAGTGATAGCAGAGAGGAAGGATTGCAACCTTCGCTCCTGGTCATTGGTAGATGGAGAGACGCAGTCTCACGACATCGTGGTCTTAGCTCGGAGGTGGGTAGTGGTAAATCCGTTGGGAGTCACTACGCCTACGGTTGGGTGGAAACGAGCACCCCTCTCAGTAGTCGCACCCACTTCTGAAGTTATTTATGATAAGTGTTTTGTTCATATTGCATCGTGAAATTCATATGATGACATATATGCTCATAAACTGTGAAATGGTGAACAATTACAGTATAAGAATGTTTGTGCATTGTTTTGATAAGTAATGTTAGATATATGCTTATAACAAAAAGACCACGCATGGCTTATGTTGAGATATGAATTTAATTAGGCATGAGTCAAACTAAGTTAAGCTTCCAGCCCGTTCTAGGGAAGCTGTTTACCTTTATCTGCCTACAGAAATGCCCCAGTATAGATCTCTTCACAGAGATTCCCTCCTTAGAAAGGTTCACCAAGAACCCAGAAAAAGGACTTGAATGCGCAAGTCTTATTAACCCTGTACGAGGAGGAATGACCCTCTTAAGGTTCCGAGGTAGCAGTGTAGGGATATGTAACAAATCGATGAATGAGATCTTGTCGTATGACCCATATCCATTCACGACCATTAGATTGACGGAAGTAACGAGGGCGTTACACACCTTGCCCATTTTTACCTCTATCTTCGTGAACAACGAGGAAATCGGGATCGTAGATCCCAAGACCCAGAAGAACATTTGGACCATTGATCTTTCCACATCCACGAAGTAGTGGAAGAATGCACAAGGTGGGACAATATGAGCCGTTGGATCTCATCAGAAGTCCCGTCGGCCATTGGATCGGGTTAAGATGCTCAGAGTTTAGTCTCTGGAGTGTGTGCAGGAAGGATGGATCTAGACCATTAGATCTTGGTCCAATTACTCGTCAGCCGTCGGATTGGACCAGAGCTATCTGAGGGTTACCATTGAGAGTCCAGCCATCAACATATCAGGATTCTCAAGGACAAGAAAATCGAGACACTTCAAGTCTCTAAACGCCGGGAAGATCTGAACTGCCCGTCGAGGATACACGTGGCGGAGATAGAGGTTTTCTATCGGGAGTCAGGAAATTGACATTCTCATGGATAGGAGATCGGAGAAGTCCAAAGTAAAAACCTTGGCAAAATCTGAGTCGTTCGTTTAGGGAGACAAGTGTCCGAAATCCATAGAGAGTCGGGACATTCGGCATCGGGAAATCGGAGTTCCTGAGGATGTGAGAATGGGAACATCACAAATCTCAAAATCCCAGGGAAATCAGGACTATCCATCAGAAGGGGACGCGTGGTAGCAATCGGCACCATCGGGGAAAGTCCCAATAGGAAGTTGTTGATTGGCGTTTGTGTCATCGGGATATAGGGAATCCTGATGACAATTTGTTTATGCATTTTGGAATTGCGACACTTGAAACCCCGATGATTGGGAGCCATCTATCAGCATAGAGAGAAGATAAAATTCAAAGGATCGTGAATCCCATGAGCCCATACATTTTGGCATTGAAAACCCTGTAGCCCCGATGGGAGGCATAAGACTGCGGTCACGGGGATCATGGTCATGTGAGCTAGGAGCCTAGCTAGAAGAGCTAGCATGTAAAGGGTGCATCAGGATTCAAGGAATCGCGAGTCCTAGGGACATTTTCATTTCGACATTGGAAATTCTGAAACCCCGATGAGGAGGTATGGTTGCAGTCACATAGAGGGAGGTCATACAAACCCAAAAGACTATCCCAAGGGGACTAGCAGAAGTTGGAGTGCGTCGGGGATTGGAGGATCACAGATCCAAAGGGCATATGCATTTTGGAATTAGAAAGCCCGAACCCCTATGAAAAGAAAAATATAAGGCTGCGGTCTCATGAGCATGGTCGTGTGGACCAGGTCATAGCCCAGAAGGGCTAAGGCCGGAAGAGAGCTCGTAGGAGATCGAAGAATCAAGGGCATAGGAAACCTTGACAGTAGAAAGGACAACCCAAAAACTTGAAATTTTCATTAGGGGAAGACCACGGTTAGGTGTAGAGATCTGTATAGGTGAATGAAAGACTCGTTGCTTAGGGTTGGCATTTCACTGATGCAAGCTTCGGGGATTCTCATTGTCGAGAACTAAACGAATTTTTTTTATTTAGGTAGTGTGTATGTTACAATCATGATGACCAAAATCATGGGTAACAGAATGCCCCCCAAGGTATGAGGCCAGAATCAGTGACAGCCGAAATACTTTTTAAACTGCATGTGTGTGCATGTTGGAAACCAGGAGCGCACCTAATCGGAAACCTGCGAACACCCAAGTATTTGCAGAATATCATACTAGTTCCGAGGTAGGCATTCCAATACTCATATCATGGACAGATGACATTATAGGCATAGATCATGGCCACCAATCATACACTGTGGATCCACGCCGTCAAAATATAGCATAGACACCAGGAATACACCATGGATCTATGTAAGAAAATTCAAACTGAGACGACATAGCCACGACACATACAAAGTGGATCTATGTGTCACAAATTATACATATTCCATCGCAACCTAGACAAAGAGATGATATCCAGGGTCTTCAATCCTATCGCCCAAAAGTATGAATCTAACCATGTGATTACATGTGTTGAAGTCGAACATGGTAGAAACCACTTGATTACCGATCATTGATGAAACCGTTAACAAGTGCGAGGGAAATCACCATTAATGTCAATGACTCCCAAGGTACACTAGTACAATCCACCGAATGTGAATGAATGAGTTGACGTCGAACATCTGACGAAATATTTTGATTAGGGGTCAATGATGTAAACCTACTGTCAAAAGTGAGAAAACTTGCCATTGAGGCATCCAAGTTCCAAGGTACCAAAGAATTTCTAAGTCTTGTTTTTGGATAATGAGCTGAAGATGACGAAACAAAACTTGTCATAGGAGAGCTTTGATGTATCCCCCATCAATGACACGAAACGAGTAATAGATTTTGAAGGTGAAATAGAGTATGATGTAAGTTGGACTGGACACAGAGAAGGCCGACACAGAGAGAATGGAAAACTGTAGATGGCCGACTCAATAGAGGTTTTAGATGAACTTCTCTTGAACATATGAATGATATGACCAATGATTTGGCAGCATTGACTCAGAGACGACACAGGGTATGACCTTGTAGCAAATTGAATGAGAGACAAATGGATTTCCCAAACTGGCTTCAAATAATGAATAGGGGGGTGTCATGTTCAAGAGCGACACTTACTGCCAATTAATATGAATATGAAAACACATCCCTTTCCCACATTTTCCCTCACCATTTTTGGCAAGTAGCTCTTTATTTTTACGCAAGCTTGAGGAGGATAACATATTCTTGTTGATATAAGCTTATCCTTCAGATAAGTCCTTCAGAGTATGTTTAACGAACCCTAGGAAGGAGTGGTTCGGTCCCATGATGGGTCTGTCGATGTTTGTTTAACGAGTCCAAAGATAGAAAACTTGAAGGTTTTTCATGATTATAGAGTCTGGAAAAACACTTAAAAGAGAACTCTCTCAGTTCCTTTTTCATAAAATAGTCTGATGAGACTAAAAAAGAGATAAATTATCGCCCAACAGATGCTTTCTTCAAATACTTTATCGAGCATGAAAATAGCAAGGTCACTCGGCTATCTTTTCATGTTTAGAGAGTCTGAAAAGAGCTTAAAGGAGAATCCAAGGGGGTTCCTTTTTCGTATAACCTTATTGAGCTCGAAAAAATGATAAAAGTGTGCTTGATTGCGTTCTCATGTATTTTCGAGCGTGAGAACGGACAAAGACCAAGCTCGAGGTTTTGTACAAAAACCATAAAAAACAATCAAAACATGCGATGAAGAAGAAAAAATATGTCTACATCCCTGTACATGAACATCAAAGTCATTATGCCTGCAAAATTTGTACTCAAAAGGGCATTAGGAATTAGGTTTTAATAAATAAACAATTATAAAAATCAATAAAATGGTAAAAGTAAATATAAAGGGGTAAAAACTCTTTTTACCATATCATTTTAAATTTACCACTATTTGAGCCTAGAAACCCCTCTTTTACCCTTGAAATTTGGCATCAGATTGCAGGAGTTACGAGCATCCATTCGACGAACCGTCAGCAACAGTGAGGTAGGCTCTTTGTCGTCTACTTTTTCATGGTTTAATTTTTCATTTTCATTGGCAAAAAACACCGTTTTGAGTTTTTTTGGGGGGTTATTATTGCGCTCAACCATTCTCGCAGGTGAGCTACACGGGACCTGCGAGAATGGGTCATTCTCTCAGGTGAGCCCAAAGGCACCTGTGAGAACCTTGCACTGTGCCTAAAGGGAACCTGCGAGAACCGCAAAGTGTAAATTTTTTTTAAAGTTTTGCTCAATGAAAAGATACCAAATGTTGAATAGAGTTATTAATCTTCTTCTTGTGCTTCTTATGCAGGTATTTGGCCATCACCATGGTTCTGGAATGGTGCAAAAGGGAGCATGAAGAAGATAATTCCATTGCCAGAAATATTCTGCCTACCATTGCCACTTTGTGAAACTATGGTCTTCTGAAGTTCTTTCGTATCTCGGGCATGAGGGCCCAAGTCAGGTTATTGGAGTACCTTGTGCATATGTGGGATCCCGATCAGCAAGTATTCCATGTAGGGGTCCACACATTGTCCTTGGATATTGAGGACATTTACTTCTTGATAGGACCGTCACGGTGTGGGTATCACGTGAGCCTGACTAGTGGTAGAGGTGGTGGGTTGCCCATCAGTGAGTACTGCTGCTTACACTGTGTTCCAGAGGCAAAGAGGAGCAAAGGGAAATTTGTCATATGGGGAGTGCGGGATTTGACCCTCCACACTATTTTGTTCACCATTGCTCATATGGCTAGGAGAGCTTCTCCTCACATGGCTCTTCAGAGATACTTTTAGTATTCCATAGAGTGTACTGAGCCTCGAGTTTTTACCTGGGCAGATGCAGTGCTTTGTAGCATGAAGAGGCAGTTGACCAAATGTAGGTGAGGTGACCTGAAACAATTCGGGTATGGGTCTTTGTTGGTGTCCTTATTTCTTGAGAGGGTTCTATTACTGAGGCTACGGGTTGAGTGGGATTTACCGGCCCCAACAGATCCAAGAATGCTAAGATGGTGTCAGATCATGGCTCGACACGTAGCTGGACAAATTATCAAATATGATGATACCTTCTTTGATTTGTTGCGACCACAGATGTTGATGGTCGACAATTATACTTATGCCGGGTTGGATTTCTGAGGATATCCAGACTTGGTCCTTCTAGAGGGTGCTCAATGTGGGGAACTTGGTAAGAAGTACACATTTTTTTCTTTTTAAATGTTTTTGTGAATTTTACCATATGCATTTTTTTTTTATATGTTTGTCCAAGGACTAAATACAAAATTCATTTTTGATGACACAGATGTGGGACCTTACCGACCTCCTGGCACTTCTCTTATTCATCGGTGAGGAGAGGTTGTGCCAGTGCCATGATGGGACGCAGAGGATTATGAAGTGGTGCAACAAAACCTAGAGGGTTTGATAGCAGATATTCCAGACATGCCTCTTGGAGAGGTTCCACAATGTTATCAACATTATACAGTAGGAGTGTCAGAGTCCATTGGCCGACTGCTTCGTAGGATTTCCCTAGCAGTTGTGTGTTACTGTGAACGTCATCCATGATGTCACTTATAGAAGCTATGAGCTTCAGATTTTGAAATTTTGGTCCTTGGACAGAACTTTTTGTAAAAAAATCTTTTGATCGTTATATAAACATACGGCTTCTACCAGTTTATCTTGTGTTGTGTGAAAATTGATGTGATTGATTTATAAATGATCCAAATGTCTGTCTAATACATAGTTAGCCAATGCATCAGTTAATGTATTTAGACATCTAGGAATATGTTGATATTCAATATAATCAAAATAACGTTCCAAGAGGCAAATTCGTAAATACACCCATAACAAAGTAGGACTTCGAATAGTATAGACATCACTTAACTGTAGTACTACAAGCTGCGAATCGAGTCACACAACCAAATGACGGATTCAGAGTGAGATAGCATCAATCAACAATTCGATAATGACGCTATACTCTGCAATATTGTTGGTTGCACGACTGAGACACACACCTCGTAAGGAGACAAATTCGTTTATAGGGGCGTAAATTTCCCATGCAGCGGAAGAAAGGTTCTGAGTACTACGGTTAGTACCATCAGCGAAGCCAATGTAGGGTAGTGAAGACTATGACATCTGGAAATCAAACACAATGTGACATAAGGGCAGAGTCCAGATAATGACAAAATAAAGCTACAGTAACACACAAGAAGTATGATACAATAAAGATACAAGTACTCATGCACAGGTGATTTTATGCATAATACTTCTTCAAGTGCAACCCATTCCTGGGTTCACTCAAAGGGATACCATCGTAATCTACTAACTCATAAGCCCCTTTTTCCAACACTCGTCTAACGATATAAGGACCTCGCCACATGGCTTTGAATTTTCCATCTCCTAGCATATATCGATCTTGTTCATAGAGGACAACGAGATCTCCTTCAAAGAAAACGCGAGGCTTGACATGTTTGTCGTATTGGGCCTTGACACATTTTTTCTGAGTTTCTATGACTAGGGTAGCATCGCGTCGAGTTTTGTCTAATTGCATAAGGTACAATAGATGTTCTTCCTCAGCAGAAGTGTTTGGTAGGAGTTCAACAACTAGTTTTAAAGAGGGTATCTCACATTCAATCCAGAGAATGGCTTCCAAACCATAGACTAACCGGAAAGGTGTAAACCTAGTAGAAGACTTGACAGATGTCCGGTAATCCCATAATGTCGAAAACAATGTTGTGTGCAAACTTGTTTTTTGAATCCCTATCATTCGTCGGAGCATAGTTATGAGAAATTTGTTAATTGCTTCGACTTGGCTGTTGGCTTGTGGGTAATAGGGCGTTGAGTTTTCATAGTGAAGACTGAACTTTTCAGTAAGTTTGGACATCATGAAGTTTCTAAAGTGGCTACCGTGATCAATGACGATAGCCTAGGGAACACCAAAACAAGCTATGATGTGATTAAAAATGAATAATGTTGCGGTCTTTCCAGTATTGTCAAATGTTAGCATCGCCTCAGCCCATTTCGTAAAGTAATCTACGGCTACAATAATGTATCCATGCCTCCCGATCGAGTGAGGGTGACATGTCATGAAATTGATGCCCCATTTTGCAAAGGGACCAACGGAGACCATAGGGTGAAGAGTAGCGGTATGTGACCGTATCTTGTTATTATAGGTCTGGCAAGCATGGCATTTTTGAACGACGATTATGTAGTCATTAAATAAAGAAGGAAAAAAATACCCTTCTCATAAGATCTTCTGGGTAGTAGCATACCCAGATATATGACCACCACAAGCTACAAAATGGTAGTCATTCAGGGATTTCTCAACTTTGTCGAACATGAGGCAATGTCAAAAAATGGAGTCAATCCCTCGAACGATAAAGAGTATCCCCAAAGATAATATATTGATGGGCTTCATAGCGTATTCGACGTCGGTTAGTACTAGACAAAGTTGGCCGGAAAATATGGGTTTGGAGATATATGATGATATCACCATACCAAAGATCATCAGAGCTGATGAGGAAAAGGGATTCATTAGGTAATGAATCAACTGCTACAGTTTCCATTTCAGAATAGGGAAAGTCGCATATCAACTCAGCAAACACTAAGGACTTCTTGGACTTGGCGTGTTTGAATTCCAAGTCAAACTCCTGCAGTATCACGATCCATTTGGAGTATTTCCCCCCTAGAAATTGACGTGTGAGAATGTGTTGCATAGGGTTGTAGTTAGAAATCACTGTAGTCTTGCATGAGAGGATATAGTGTCGGAAGCGTTGGACGGCTTGGACGACTACCAAGGCTAGTTTTTTGACATGTAAATACTTGATTTTGGTAGGTGTTAGACTTCGACTCAAGTAGGAGATAACATGTTCATCGTTAGCATCATCCTCTTGGATGAGAACCATACGAATGGTGTAATCTGAGGTAGTGAGGTAGAGGAAATAATCGTGACTGTAATCGGGGGGAAAGAGAAGAGGAGCACGTGTTAGGGACAATTTAAAAGCTTCAAAAGTGTTGCTGGCAATGGTATCCCATACAAAATCAGACCCCTTTTTTAGGAGCCGTGTAAATCCACAAGTTATCTCAGCATAATTTGGAATAAAACGACGAAGAAAGTTTTCTTTCTCCTGCAAACTTTGTAACCGGCAAAGTGTAGAAGGAGGAAGGAGATTAAGGATTGCCTCAACTTTTAACGGATACACCCTAATCCCTTGACGTGAAATAATAAATCCTAGAAGTCATCCAGATTCCACGCAGAAAACACACTTATGAGGATTCAAACCTATACAGTAAAACCGACAGTGGACGAAAATGGCTCAGAGGTGGGTTGGTTGATCGACTCAGCGCATTGAGTGAGCGGGTAAATTGTCCATATATGGTTGAATAATGTTCTTGATATCATGGAAAGCATAAGACATAGCACGCTGAAAAGTTGTGCCAACATTCTTGAGACCGAAAGGGAGTTTCCAATAAGCAAAATTACCCCAAGGACAAATAAAAGCAGTCATATGTTGATCATCGGGAACAATGTTGATTTGATTATACCCAGAGAAACCATCCATCAGAGAGAAGATTTCACTTCTGGTGCAATCGTCGACAATCTAATCGATGAAAGGGGTAGGAAAATTGTCTTTGGGACAAGCTTTGTTGATATCCCTATAATCAACGCATACACGAATTGTGCCTTGTTTCTTATTGATCGGGACAATATTGGAAACCCAGTCAGTGAGGGCCATCGGGAAAATAAAGCCATCTTTGAGAAGTTTCTCAACTTCAAGCTTGATAGCAACCACTTTACATGGGTGAACTAGATGAAGGCATTTCCAGACGACTTTAGTGTCGGGGTATGTCTTGATCTCATGTATCATAATGTCGGGGTCGATACCCGACATTTCTTCGTAGCTCCAGGTGAAGATGTCACAAAATTATTTGAAAAGGGACATATAGGTGACGATTTCTTCAGGGGAACATGAAGCTCTGATATGGAAATTTTCGACAATTCTAGGTTTGATGGATATGTCAAGGGGAACAATGGGAAAGATATTTCTTAAGTTCCCTTTGGAAAACACATCGTGTGTGGACTCGGGAATGGTTGAGATGATGACAATGGTCGACGGGGTCGATATCTGTTGGTAGTTCTCAATGGTATGTTGCTCTAGGAAGAGGATGGAACGATGATGTCCATCATCCCAAGGGGTGTCCTCCATGGCATACATGATCATCTCGTCTGTGGGAAAAATGGCACGGAAGGGATCGGGAGACAACTCACCAAGAGAGGGGGTAGAAGGGGTTTCCAATTGAATGGCCTGATAGGCAGATTCGACCAGACTTAACGACATTTCGTCACCATAAAGAAGATGATCTCCAGGGTCCATTACTATCCATGGGTCGTGAGACATAGGAAGTTCATGAACAAGGTGGATATCATGTTGATTGAAGCAATGGACGAGCGTGGAACATCAGGTGCTGGAATGGGGAAGGTACCCATTAACAAAGAGTCTTTGCGAAGGCCTACACCGAATTTCTCATAACCCGATGGGGTTTTAGCAATGAAAGAGACATTTCCAGTAGGGGTATCATAATTAAAGAAGGCTAATTGGTCGACGGTGACTACCTTCCCTTGATGTGGGAAATGTACCACACGAAAAAGGGTCGACACAACTGCGTGCATGGAATTGATCCAGCTACGACCAAGCAGAAGATTGTAATCAAGGGGAGTGTCAAAGACTTCCACTTCGACCTGGACCATTTTTCCTTCTAACGTGATCGGAAACAAAGGAAGGACACCGTAGGGATTAAAATCAGAGCCATTGAAGGCTTTGGGAGTGTTCTGGGATTCATTCAAAGAGGGAGAGACAATGGATTTCCAACAAGTAAGAGACATGACACACGTCTAGGCACCCTCGTCGATAACGGTTCAAAAAATGCTTTTGTCAGAGACAAACA
This sequence comes from Picea engelmannii, assembly GCA_009831015.1. NCBI lineage: Eukaryota > Viridiplantae > Streptophyta > Pinopsida > Pinales > Pinaceae > Picea > Picea engelmannii. Next base: position 322,585 of record ML781739.1, read on the forward strand.
CTTGGATTTGGAACGCGAGTTGAGGGGGTAACCTTGGAATGGGATCTTCCAAGTAAAAAATTATTAAATTCGTATTCGTCGGTTCGATTCCACCAATAGATTTCAACAGTGCTTTCTGTTGTGTGGGACAAATTTGAAGGAATTCGAGGGATGACATCGCAGAAGGTGCTTGGGTCAGATCTTCAACAATGTTGTATTTCTGGGCATCACAAGCATGAGGATTGAAAGTAGATTTTTGAACGATTCCCTTTGGGGGGGGGGTCGAAGAACTATGTTGAGGCTCGATCATTCGAGATGAAGAGGACTGTTGGTAGGTGGAGTCATGGGAGAGGGTTGTACCAATGAAGGAGGTAGGTCATCAACCTTCTCTTTAAAGGGAGAATAATCTTTGGCTTGAGTGGTGAGTGCAATGTCACTCTGATTTGAATCGCTAGTACACATCAATACATAGGATGTAGTAGAAGATGAGGGTTGGTCGTGAATGACCAACTGAGCCTGTTGTTGAGATGGGAAGGGTTGGGACAAAACGGCCAGTGCAGGGGGTTTTGGGGTTCCTTGAAGGAAGTTAGTGACCTCGACGCGTCTTGGACAATCCTTCATGTAGTGATCATCACCACAGATAAGACAAGAGTATCAAGGTTTGTGCTTATCCCGATCATCAACATGTGTAGTTTTGGTTCACTCTGCTTGAGAAGTATTTTTGTCCTCCTTATTATTTCCCCTTCCCTTTTTGGATTTGTGTTTACCGGCTGGGGTAGATTGAACTGCATTTACCTTAGAAGTCTTGTTGGCGGGAGGGGCAGGAGACAGATCATTTTGAACATTAGAAGAAGCAGGTTTGGGGTTGGTGCTTGAGATGGAATGTGGTTGCGCATGGAAAGTGGCAATCACACCGTTGGTTGCATGAGAAGCAGCTGGAGTAGTTGAAGTGGAAGAAGTGGAAGGATGAGGTAAGTCAGGTAGTAAGTCGTAAATGGTACCCATTTGTGAGTAAATGAGGTCAAGGTATTGAGCACGACTTATGGCATGTTCTTTTGTGACTACTCCACCCATGGCGATGTCACGATCGATGTCATTCACAAATGATTTTGTGAACCACTCTGCCAGCAACTGATTGGGGAGTTTGAGTTTGATGAGATGTCATCTTCGTCGCCACTCATGAATATGATTAGATATATGAGTGGCTTTGTTTTGTTTGAAAGAACTCAAAATCTCGGTCCTCGTTCCATAACAGATCGGTAACTAGTGGTGGGTGAGGAAGGCCATAGCTAGGGTGTTGAAGTCAGTGAAGAAACCTCATGGAAATTGTATATACCACTTCACAGCAGAACCTATGAGGGTTCGTTGAAAAAGACGTAAATGAATAGAGTCATCCATCAACGAGTTGAATGAGCACTAGAGGTGAAAATTCATGACATGATTGTTCGGGTCCTCTCCCTATTTTCCATCGAATTTAGGGATCTTTGATGGTAGCTTGGCTGGTATAGAAGGCCATTGGGAAGAGTGACAAATTGGATCATTCAAAATTCTGGACAAGTCCGGGAGATCCAAAGTGGCCAAAAAGGGTAACTGTCGATTCACATGCGGGTACTGGTGGCTTTGGGGAGGAAGCCTCGTCAGCAAACTAGTAGGACCATAAGAAATCTGCATATAATGTGAAGACCCAAGTAGATTCGGTGGTGGTTGGAGAGGATAGTATCTCATGGGATTGTATCCTTGAACAGGGACATGAGTTTGAGCATTCAAGCCCCAAATAGGATTGGATGTACTTGGATATGGTTGGCCTATACTAGGGGGTATCACGGATGCAGATGGAAGTTGCTGCCCCCCAGTCGATTGAGGAGTATGTGGTATCAACTGATTCCAATACTGGGCCAAGGATAGAGGTATGTTTTGTCCATAAGGTGGGGTCAGTCCTCCTATCGAAGGTGGTGTCCCAATTAGGGGCTACGTTCCAATCGGGGGTTGTGTTCCAATTGGGATTTGCATTCCAATAGGAATTTTCCCACTGAGAGGGGGTTGAGTCATACCTCCTTGGTGAAATTTTCCACCGAGATGAATCTGGTAATTTGGTGTGAATGATGGAATAGTGCCACTAGGATTAAGACTACCAGTGGAGGATGAGAAAGGTCCTCCAAAAGAAAATTGAGGGAGTGTCGGAATAAAATCGGGAAGAGAGTGCCCAAAATAAGAGGGACCACCAGGAGAGCCAGATGAGGTTTGTGTAAGAGTTGAAATGGAGGCATTCAATGCACAATATCTGAGTGGTAGTGTCAAGGTGATACTGGGCGTGAGTGGTGGGATAATAAGGGCTTGGATAACCACGGTAATCCCGGTGTGAATACTTGTAGTATCTGTGTGATAGGCCATTTCTATAAGAATGGTCAAGATGTGGTCAGATCGCAGGGATTCTGTGTACCAGGAAAATAATAGGCAGTAGTAAACGATACTCTCTCTGGGCTAGATATTTCAGAAATCACAGGTGAGATGATGGTTTCAATGCCTGATCCTGCGCCAAAAAGGTCCCGTCTAAAAATGCCCGTAGACCAAAAAGGATCTTGGCCTTCTATGCTTAGAAAATCTCCAACCGGTGATCCAGAAGACATAACAACTAAGTCTCTGGAAGAATTCATTCGCATAAACTGTCGCTCATAATCGGGGTGAAATCGAAAGTTCTCTCGAGTATTGGTAATTCAGAAATGTTCTAGAGAGTCAGTTCGTTCCACTTGTGGCGTGGTAACGTATTGGACTTCACTCTGGTGAGGAGAGCCCTTAAGTGAGCTTGTAGGCAGGGGTTGATAATCTTCTAGATGATCTAGAGCTAAACCCTACATTCTACATTAACGACGTGGAGGAGCTATTGTGAATGAGTGACAAACTTTCAAAGAAAATCATATGGTCAACTTTGGTAAACAAACAACACGCGCTAGTAAACAAAATCTAAGAAACAATACCAAGAAAACAAGACCTTCTAATTCTGAATTCACTAGTTGGTGATGAAATCTAATGTCTCAACAACGAGACGAGAAGGGGCTGGGCTAGCGTAGAAAAGTTACGTTGATGACCTGCTTAACGGACTTACACCCTGGTGCAAGTTCCCACACATAATCATGGGTATAACCTCCAAGGAGCCCGAGTGATTTTGGCCAACATCGATTCGAGGTACCATGAAGACTTGATCCTTCACAGTCACCTTGTGTAAGACCCTAGAAAGATAGGCCACTAAGGTTACCACCGACAACATTAAAGCCTAGGGGGATAGTCGACAGTAAAATAAACTCAAAAGGCTTCCACTCATCATTGTGGGTATACCTCCAAGTGACCCCTATAATACGTGCAATCTCTACACCAATATCAACAAAGAAGGGTGAGTAACTCTGTCAATATCAATGCGACCTCATGTTTGACCCTTATGTGAGAAGGGATTCCTATGACAAGATGTTGTAAATGGAATTTGACACTCCTCAACACAATATGCTATTGTGTGTTTTTTGATTTGGAGAGTGTATCTCTCTACCTATTCCAAAGTGGTAGCCTAGCTAAATGTTGGTGTAATAGAGCCCTAGAAAAGAGTTACTAGTTAAATTTTACGATTGTGCAGTGTTATTAAGGGTTGTTGTTACTCAAAGGAAGCGGAGATGAAACTGATGTTGTATGAGACTCTGACCCAATGATGCATAGATAGGAATGAAATATATCAATTTTTGTTCAATGAATCCTATGTACAGGAGGAAAAGAGAATTTTTCGGATCAAACTTTAACTACGATACACAATTTCCTTTAAAATGCAATTGCAACAAATCACGCATCAATAACAATTCTCTATTGTTTCTTTTTCAATAATTTCAACAATTGATTTTCAATACTTTCGAAGACGAAAATGATTTTGAAAGAAAAACCTTATTCACTTTTCAAAAAGGACCTACACCATGATGGTGAGAGTGAAGAAAACCAAAAACTAATGAACAAGCAATAGACAAAAACGCAAACCAATCTTTCAATGGAAACAAAAAATAACAAGAAGACCAAACTAGTCTTTTAAATTTCTTGAGAAACGTGATCTTTCAAATAATGGGCAAATGATAAAGACAAAGAAGATTGAATTTCAATCGATCGTCAGTTCTGAACCAAACAATCACACTCAGATTCCAAAATAAAAGAGTATATCTTTGCCAAGAAAAGTCAAGAATTGAAAGTCGAAAAAAATGGACAGGAAGAGCCTTTGATTTCCTAAGACAGTTCGTGCACAAAATCTGAAGACAAGAAAACATCAACCAATGGTCCAAGAAGCTCTTTTCAGGCACCTATACTGATCTAGGAAGCTGAACATGCAAAAATCTTAAATCAAAAATTTTGAAAAGAGGGTTCGCAGGCTAACAGTATTACACAGTGCGAGAATGAGTCATTCTCGCAAGGTAGTTTTGAGCAGCGTGCGAGAACCTCGCAATGGACCTAAAAGCAGGGTGTGAACTCAATATATTCTCATAGGTCGCAGTGGGGTGCAGTGTGAGAATGTCTGAAACTCAACAATTTTTTGGAAAAAGATGAAAAATTTGAAGAGGCCTCTGAACCCAGAGGGTCTATCAAGATATCCTAAAGACTCAGATATTGATATGAATGGAGAAAGGTATGGCAAGAGCAAATGGCCAAGTTAAAACACCAAAAACCACAAATAAAATGAGTTATATCCCCAGTGGAGTCACCAATTTTGTTATCATACTAATCGGTAGGTGTGGACACTAACAAATCTCCCTATATCCACCTGGATCTAGAACAAAACATGATATGACATGACTCTTTCCCTAAGTTTTGGCCATTGAATTAGCTAGTAGGGAGGAACAAGTAGCATACCTTTGTATCGCTTCCTAGGGTCTCTGTTGCTCCTTCTTCGCTTCAGTGCTCCCGTGAGGTCAATACCAAGACAACACAAACCAACCAAAGTGAAGATAGAAAAATATATTCAACTGTCAACTTATGTGTATGATCAAGAAATTACATAATAAAGTGAGAATGAATTTATGGGAAAAGGACATGCCGTTGTATCATACTAATCGAAAGTAGAAGATACAACCTGATCGCCTTGATGTCACAAGCTTCCTTTTGGTGGCTCTTGGTTCCAACACACACACTTGCTCGATCCTTGTATGAAGAAGATCCAATTCCTCTTGATAGACTTGCTAGAGTCTCCAAGCTCCTGTTCAAGGTAGGTCCTTCACACAATTCTTTCACCAATTCTCCAATGAATCTTTATTAACCTTTTTCATGAGAATTCCATCAATATATAGGAGAGGATGAGATGGTTACTTGGATAAGAGTGATCCCATAATATCAAGGAAACCAGTATAAAGATAATCATTCGAATGTCAGCCCATTCTCTAGAAGATTCCCTTCTAGAACCATCGAGACTTCATCTTTTTCCAAGCTTTAGAAAAAGTTTGCACCCTATCTATGTAGCACAGTGCAAGAAGTTTGCACCCTAGCTGAAGGTATCCTATGAGAATGGGTCATTCTTGCACCCTAGGATACAAGCAACCTTCAAACTCTCTTCAAAAATATGTTTTCTGGGAAGAGATGAATGTCACTTTTCTCAGGAGAAAGTTCTTATTAGGAGCCTGAGTCCACCATCATCAATACACCATCATGATGACCAAAATCATGGGTAATAGAATGCCCCCCAAAGTATGAGGCTAGAATCAGTGATAGCCAAAATACTTTGTAAACTGCATGTGTGTGCATGTCGGAAACTAGGAGCGCACCTAATCGAAAACCTGCGAACACCCAAGCATCTGCAGAATATCATACTAGTTCTGAGGTAGGCATTCCCATACTCAGATAAGGGATGGATGAAATTATAGGCATAGGTCATGGCCACCAATCATACACTGTGGATCCACGCCGTCAAAATATAGCATAGCCACGAGGAATAGACCGTGGCTCTATGTAAGAAAATTCAAACTAAGATGACATAGCCATGAGACATATAAAGTGGATCTATGTGTCACAAATTATACATATTCCATCACAACCTGGACAAAGAGATGATATCCAGGGTCTTCAATCCCATCGCCCAAAAGTACAAATCTAACAATGTGATTACATGTGTTGAATTCGAACATGGTAGAAACCACTTGATTACCGGTCATTGATGAAACCGTTAACAAGTGCGAGGGAAATCACCATTAATGCCAATGACTCCCAAGGTACACTAGTACAATACATCAAATTTGAATGAATGAGTTGAGGTCGAACATCCAATAGAATCTTTCGATCAGGGGTCAATGATGTAAACCTGTTGTCAAAAGTGAGGAAACCTGCCATTGAGGTATGCAAGTTCCAAGGTACCAAATAATTTCTAATTCTTATTTCCAGATAATGAGTTGAAGTCGACGGAACAAAACTCGTCATAGGAGGGCCTTGATGTATCCCCCATCAGTGAAACAAAATGAGTAACATATTTTGAAGGTGAAACAAAGTATGATGTAAGTTGGACTAGACACGGGGAAGGCCGACACAGAGAGAATGGACAACTACAGATGGCCATCTCAATAGAGGTTTCAGATGAACTTCTCTTGAACATATGAATGACACGACCAATGATTTGGCAACATTGAATCAAAGATGACATAGGGTATGACCTTGTAGCAAATCGAATGAGAGACAAATGGATTTCCCAAACCAACTTCAAATAATGAATAGGGGGGTGTCATGTTCAAGAGCGACACTTACTACCAATTAATATGAATATGAAAACACATCCCTTTCCCAAATTTTCACCCACCATTTCTGGCGAGTACCTCTTTATTTTTACGCAAGCTTGAGGAGGATAACATATGTTTGTTGATATAAGCTTATCCTTCGGATAAGTCCTTCAGAGTATGTTTAACGAACCTTAGGAAGGACTGGTTCAGTCCCATGATGGGTCTATCGATGTTTATTTAACAAGTCCAAAGATAGAAAACTCGAAGGTTTTTCATGATTATAGAGTCTATAAAAACACTTAAAAGAGAACTCTCTCGGTTCCTTTTTCATAAAATAGTCTGATGAGACCGAAAAAGAGATAAATTATCACCCAATAGACGCTTTCTTCAAATACATTATCGAGTGTGAAAATAGCAAGGTCGCTCGGCTATCTTTTCATGTTTAGAGAGTCTGAAAAGAGCTTAAAGGAGACTCCAAGGGGGTTCCTTTTTCGTATAACCTTGTTGAGCCTGAAAAAGTGATAAAAGTGTGCTCAATCGCGTTCTCATGTATTTTCGAGTGTGAGAACGGACAAAGACCAAGCTCGAGGTTTTGTACAAAAACCATAAAAAACAATCAAAACATGCGATGAAGAAGAAAAAATATGTCTGCATCCTTGTACATGAACATCGAAGTCATTACACCTACAAAAGTTGTACTCAAAAGGGCATTAGGCATTAGGTTTTAATAAATAAACAATTATAAAAATCAATAAAATGGTAAAAGTAAATATAAAGGGGTAAAAACTTTTTTTACCATATCATTTTAACTTTACCCCTCTTTTACCCTTGAAATTTGGCGTCATATTGTGGGAGTTACGAGCATCCATTCGATGAACTATCAGTGGCAGTGAGGTAGGCTCTTTGTCCTCTACTTTTTCATGGTTTAATTTTTCATTTTCATTGGCAAAAAACACCGTTTTGAGTTTGTTTTGGGGGTTATTATTGCGCTCATCCATTCTCGCAGGTGAGCTACATGAGACCTGCGAGAATGGGTCATTCTCACAGGTGATCCAAAAGGCGCCTGTAAGAACCTTGCAATGTGCCTAAAGGGAACCTGTGAGAACCGTAAAGTGTAAATGTTTTTTAAAGTTTTGCTCAATGAAAAAATACCAAATGTTGAATAGAGTTATTAATCTTCTTCTTGTGCTTCTTATGCAGGTATTTGGCCATCACCATGGTTTTGGAATGGCACAAAAGGGAGCACGAAGAAGATAATGTCATTGCCAGAAATCATTTGCCCAACATTGCCACTTTGTGAAACTGTGGTCTTCTGATGTTCTTTTGTATCCCGGGCATGAGGGCCCAAGTCAGGTTATTGGATTACCTTGTGCATATGTGGGATCCCGATCAACAAGTATTCCATGTAGGGGTCCACACATTGTCCTTGGATATTGAGGACATTTACTTCTTGATAGAACTGTCATGGCGTGGGTACCACGTGAGCTTGACTGGTGGCAAAGGTGGTGGGCTGTCCATGAGTGAGTATTGTTGCTTACACTATGTTCCAATGGCAGAGAGGAGCAAAGGGAAATTTTCCATTTGGGGAGTGCGGGATTTGACCCTCCACACTATTTTGTTCACCATTTCTCGTATGGTTGGGATCACTACTCCTCACATGGCTCTTTAGAGCTACTTTCAGTATGCAATAGAGTGTACTGAGCCTCGAGTTTTTAACTGGGCAGATGCAGTGCTTCGTAGCATGAAGAGGCAGTTAACCAAATGCAGACGAGGCAACCTAAAGCAATTTGAGTACGGGTCTTTGATGGTGTCCTTCTTTCTTGATAGGGTTCCGTTACTGAGGCTACAGGTTGAGTGGGATTTACCAGCCCCAATAGATCCAAGAATGCTGAGATGGTGTCAGCTCATGGCCCAGCATGTAGTTGAACCAATTATCAAATATGATGATACCTTCTTCGAATTGTTGCAACCACAGATGCTAATGGTCGATGATTATGATTATGCCAGGATGGATTTCCGAGGAGATCCGGACTTGGTCCTGCCCGAGGGTGCTCAGTGGGGGGAACTTGGTAAGAAGTACACATTTTTTTATTTTTAAATGTTTTTGTGAATTTTATCATATGCAAATGTTTTTTATATGTTCGTCCAAGGACTAAATACAAAATTTGTTTTTGATGACACAGATGTGCGACCTTACCGACCTCCCGACACTTCTCCTATTCAGTGGAAAGGAGAGGTGGCACTAGTGCCAGGATGGGACACCAAGGATTATGAAGCGCTGGAACAAAACCTAGAGGCTTTGATATTAGATATTCCAGACATGCCTCTTGGAGAGGTTCCACGATGTTATTATTGTCATACAGTAGGAGTGTCAGAGTCCATTGGCTGACTGCTTCGTAGGGTTTCCTGGGCAGTCGTGTGTTACCATGAACGTCATCCATGACGTCACTTTGTAGAAGCTATGAGCTTTAGATTTTGAAATTTTGGTCCTCAGATAAATTTTTTTGTAAAAAACTCTTTTGATTGTTATATAAACATACGGCTTCTACCAGTTTATCTTGTGTTGTGTGAAAATTGATGTGATTGATTTATAAATGATCCAAATGTCTGTCAATACATAGTTATCCAATGCATCAGTTAATGTATTTATACATCTAGGAATATGTTGATATTCAATATAATCAAAATAACGTTCCAAGAGGCAAATTCACAAATACACCCATAACAAAGTAGGACTTCGAATAGTATATACATTACTTAACAATAGTACTATCAGCTACGAATCAATTCGCACAACCAAATTATGGATTTCGAGTGAGATAGCATCAATCAACAATTCGATAATTGTGCTATACTCTACAATATTGTTGGTCACACAACCGAGACACACACCTCGTAAGGAGACAAGTTCGTTTCTAGGGGCGTAAATTTCCCATGCAGCGGAAGAAAGGTTCTGACTACTACGTCTAGAGCCATCAGCGAAGCCAATGTAGGGTAGAAAAGACTCCAACATCTGGAAATCAAACACAACGTCACATAAGGGCAGAGACCAGATAACGACAAAAGCAAGCTACAATAACACACAAGAAGTATGATACATTAAAAATAAAAGTACTCGTGCACAGGTGATTTTATGTATAGTACTTCTTCAAGTACAACCGATTCCTGGGTTCACTCAAAGGGATACCATCATAATCTACTATCTCATAAGCCCCTTTTTCCAACACTCGTCTAACGATGTAAGGACCTCGCCACATGGCTTTGAATTTTCTAGCTCCTAGCATATCTCGATCTAGTTCATAGAGGAGAATGAGATCTCCTTCGGAGAAAACACGAGGCTTGACATGTTTGTTGTATTGGGCCTTGACAAATTTGTTCTGAGTTTCTATGACTAGGGTAGCATCGCGTCGAGTTTCGTCTAATCACATAAGATAAAATAGACGTTCTTCCTCAGCAAAAGTGTTTGGTAGGAGTTCAACAACTAGTTTTAAAGAGGGTATCTTGCGTTCAATCGGGAGAATGGCTTCCAAACCATAAACTAACTGAAAAGGTGTAAACCCAGTAGTGGACTTGATGGATGTCTGATAAGCCCACAATGCCGAAAACAACATTATGTTCCAACTTGTTTTGTGAATCCCTATCATTCGTTGGAGCATAGTTATGAGAAATTTGTTAATTGCTTTGACTTGGCCGTTGGCTTGTGGGTAATAGGGCATTGATTTTTCATGGTGAAGACCCAACTTTTCAATAAGTTCGGACATCATGAAGTTTCTAAAGTGGCTACCATGATCAGTGAAGATAGCTTGGGGAACACCAAAACGAGATATGATGTTATTAAAAATGAATAATGTTGCGGTCTTTCCAGTGTTGTCAAATGTCGTCATCGCCTCAGCCCATTTCGTAAAGTAATCTATGGCTACAATAATGTATCCATGCCCCCTAGCCGAGTGAGGGTGACATGTCATGAAATCGATGCCCCATTTCCCAAAGGGAGCAATGGATACCACCGGGTGAAGAGTAGCGGGATGTGACCATATATTGTTATTATAGGTCTGGCAAGCATGGCATTTTTGAACGACGATTATGCAGTCATTAAATAAAGAAGGCCAAAAATACCCTGCTCGTAAGATCTTCTGGGCAGTAGCATACCCAGACATATGAACACCATAGGATCCAGAATGGCATTCATTCAGAGCTTTCTCGGCTTCGTCGAATGTGAGGCAGCGTCAAAAAATGGAGCCAATCCCCCAATGATAAAGAGTATCCCCAACGATAATATATTGACGGGTTTGATAGCGTATTCAATGTCGGTCAGTACTAGACAAAGTTGGCCGAAAATTCTAGGTTTGGAGATACATGATGATATCACCATACCAAAGATCATCAGAGCTGATGAGGAAAAATGATTCATCGGGTAATGAATCAGTTGCTACAGTTTCCGTTTCAGGATAGGGAAAGCCGCATATCAACTCAGCAAACACTAAGGACTTCTTGGACTTGGCATGTTCGAATTCCAAGTCAAACTCTTGGAGTATCACGATCAATTTTGAGTATTCCCCCCCTAGCAATTGACGTGTGAGAATGTGTTGCATAGGGTTGCAGTTAGAAATCACTGTAGTCTTGTGCGAGAGGATATAGTGTCTGAAGCATTAGACGGCTTGGACGGCTGCCAAGGCCAGTTTTTCGACATGTAAATACTTGATTTAGGTAGTCGTTAGACTTCGACTCAAGTAGTAGATAACACGTTCATCGTTAGCATCATCCTCTTGGATGAGAACCATACCAATGGTGTAATCTGAGGTAGCAAGGTAGAGGAAATAATCGCGACTATAATCGGGCGGAAAGAGAAGCAGAGCATGTGTTAGGGACAATTTCAAATCTTCGAAAGTGTTGTTGGCAATGGTATCCCATACGAACTCAAACCCCTTTTTTAGGAGCCACATAAATCCACGAGTTATCTCGACATAATTTGGAATAAAACGACGAAGAAAATTTGCTTTCCTCTGCAAACTTTGTAACTAGCAAAGTGTAGAAGGAGGAGGGAGATTAAGGATCACCTCAACCTTTAAATAATCCACCCTGATCCCTTGACGTGAAACAATAAATCCTAGAAAACACACTTATGAGGATTCAAACATATACGATAAAACCGACAGCGAATGAAAATGGCTCAGAGGTGGGTTGGATGATCGAATCGGCGGACTGAGTGAGTGGGTAAATCATCCAGATATGGTTGAACGATGTGCTTGATATCATGGAAAGCATAAGACATATCATGTTGAAAAGTTGTGCCAACGTTCTTGAGACCGAAAGGGAGTTTCTGATAAGAAAAAGTACCCCAAGGACAAATAAAAGCAGTCTTATGCTGATCCTCAGGAACGATGTTGATTTGATTATACCCAGAGAAACTATCCATCAGAGAGAAGATTTCACTTCCGGTGCAATCGTCAACAATCTGATCGACGAAAGGGGTAGGAAAATTGTCTTTGGGACAATCTTTGTTGATATACCTATAATCAACGCATACACGAATTGTGCCTTGTTTCTTATCAATCGAGACAAGATTGGAAACCCAGTCAGTGAGGGCCACTGGGTAAATAAAGCCATCTTTGAGAAGTTTCTCGACTTCGAGCTTGATAGCAGACGATTTACGTGGGTGAACTGGATGAAGGCATTGTCGGATGGGTTTAGCATTGGGGTATGTCTTGATCTCATGTATCACAATGTCGGGGTCGATACCCGACATTTCTTCGTAGCTCCAGGTGAAGATGTCATGAAACTCTTTCAAAAGGGATGTATAGGTGAAGATTTCATCAGGGGAATATGAAGCTCCGATATGGACATTTTCAAATATTCTAGGTTTGATGGATATGTCGAGGGGAACAATGGGAAATATATTGCTTAAGTTCCCTTCGAAAAACACATCGTGTGTGGACTCAAGAATGGTTGATATGATGACAATGGTCAACGGGGTCGAGATTCATTGGTAGTTCTCAATGGTATGTTTCTCCAGGAAGAGGATGGAACGATGATGTCCATCGTCCCAAGGGGTGTCCTCCATGACAAACATGATCATCTCATCTGTGGGAAAAATTACATGGAAGGGATCGGGAGACAACTCACCAAGAGAGGGGGTAGAAGGGGTTGTTGATTGAATGGCCTGATAGGCAGATTCGACCAGACTTAACGACATTTCGTCGCCGTAAAGAAGATGATCTCCAGGGTCAATTACTATCCATGGGTCCTAAGACACAGGAAGTTCATGAATCGAGGTGGATATCATGTTGATTGAAGCAATGGATGAGTGTGGAACATCGGGTGCTGGAATGGGGAAAGTACCCATTAACGAAGAGCCTTTGAGAAGGCCTACACCAACGTTCTCATAACCCGCTGGGGTTTTAGCGATGAAAGAGACATTTCCAGTATGGGTATCAGAATTAAAGAAGGCTAATTGGTCGACGATGACTACCTTCCCTTGATGTGAGAAACGTACCACACAAAAAAGGGTCGACACAACTACGTGCATGGAATCAATCCAGCTACAGCCAAGCAGAAGATTTTAATCAAGGGGAGCGTCAAAGACTTCCACTTCGACTTGGACCATTTTTCCTTCTAACGTGATGATAAATGAAGGAAGGATACCATAGGGCTTAAATATAGAGCCATTTAAGGCTTTGAGAGTGTTCTAGGATTCATTCAAAGAGGGAGAGCCAATGTCTTTCCAGCAAGTAAGAAACATGACACACATCGAGGCACCCTCGTCGATAATGGTTCGGCAAATGTTTTTGTCAGAGACAATCACTTGGATCTTGAATAAGAGTTGAGGGGGTAACCTTGCAATGTGATCTTATAAGTAAAAAAATATTAAATTCGTAACCATCAGGTCGATTCCATTGATAGCTTTCAATAGTTCCTTCCATTGTGTGGGACAACTTTGAAGGACTTTGAGGATTGACATTGCAGAAGGTGCTTGGGCCAGATCTTCAACAATGTTGTATTTCTAGGTAGCACAAGCATGAGGATTGAATGTGGATTTCAGAACGATTCCCTTTGGGGGGTTCTAAGAACTATGTCGAGGCTCGGTCATTCGAGATGAAGAGGACTGTTGGTAGGTGGAGTCGCGGGAGAGGGTTGTACCAATGAAGGAGGTAGGTCATCAACCTTCTCTTTAGAGGGAGAATAATCTTTGGCTCGAGTGGTGAGTGCAATGTCATTCTGCTTTGAATCGCTAGTACACATCAATACATAGGATGTAGTAGAAGATGAGGGTTGGTCATGAATGATTAATTGAGCCTGTTGTTGAAATGGGAAGGGTTAGGACAAAATGGCTGGTGCAGGGGGTTTTGGGGTTCCTTGAAGGAACTTAGTGATCTGGGTGCGTCGTGGACAATCCTTCGTGTAGTGATCATCACCACAGATAAGACAAGGGTATCAAGGTTTTCGCTTATCCCGATCGTCAATAGGTGTAGTTTTGGTTCACTCTGCTTGAGAAGTATTTTTGTTCTCCTTATTCTTACCCCTTCCCTTTTTGGATTTGTGTTTACCAGCTGGGGTAGATTGAACTGCATTTACCTTAGAAGTCTTGCCAGTGGGAGGGGTAGGAGATGGAGCATTTTGAACATTAGAAGAAATAGTTTTGGGTTTGGTTCTTGAGATGGAATGTGGTTGCGCATGGAAAGTGCCAATCACAATGTCGGATGCATGAGAGGCAGTTGGAGTAGTTGAAGTGGTGGAAGTGGAATGACAAGGTAAGTCAGGTAGTAAGTCGTAAAGGGTACCCGTTTGTGAGTAAACGAGGTCAAGGTATTGAGCACGACTTATGGCCTATTCTTCCGTGACTACTCCACCCATGGCGATGTCACGACCGATGTCATTCACAAATTATTTTTTGAACCACTCTGCTAGCAACTGATCGGGGAGTTCGAGTTTGATGAGACGTCGTCTCTGTTGCCACTCATGAATGTGATCGGATATATGAGTGGTTTTGTTTTGTTTGAAAGAACTCAAAATCTTGGTACCCGTTTCATAACGGATTGGTAACTGGTAGTGGGTGAGGAAGGCCATAGCTAGCTTGTTGAAGTCAACGAACAAACCTCCTGGCAATTCTATATACCACTTCGCGGCAGAACCTGTGAGGGTTAATTGAAAAAGACGTAAACGAATAGAGTCATCCATCAACGAGTTGGATGATCACTAGAGGTGAAAAGTCATGACATGATTGTTTGGGTCCTCTCCCTCTTTGCCATCAAATTTAGGGATGTCCGATGGTAGCTTGGCTGGTATAGCAGGCCATTGGGGAGAGTGACGAATTGGATTATTCAAAATCCTCGACAAGTTTGGGAGATCCAAAGTGGCCAAAAAGGGTAATTGTCGATTCACATGCGGGTACTGGTGGCTTTGGGGAGGAAGCCCCATCGACAAACTAATAGGACCATAAGCAGTCTGCATATAATGTGAAGAACCAGGTAGATTCAGTGGTGGTTGGAGAGGATAGTAGCTCATGGGATTGTATCCTTGAACAGTGACATGAGTTTGAGCATTCGAGCCCCAAATAGGATTGGACGTACCTGGATATGGTTGTCCTATACTAGGGGGTATCAAAGATACAGTTGGAAGCTGCTGCCCCCCAGTCGATTGAGGAGTATGTTGTATCAATTGATTCCAATACTAGGCCAAGGACGGAGGTATGTTTTGTCCATAAGGTGGGGTCGGTCCTCCTATCGAAGGTGGTGTCCCAATTGAGGGTTGCATTCCAATTGGGGGTTGTGTTCCAATTGGGATTTGCATTACAATAGGAATTTTCCCACTGAGAGGGGGTTGAGTCATACCTCCTTGGTGAAATTGTCCACCGACGGGAATCTGGTAATTTGGTGTGAAGGAAAGAATAGTGCCACTAGGATTAAAACTGCCAGTGGAGGACGAGAAAGGTCCTCCAAAAGGAAATTGAGGGAGTGTCAGAATAAAACTGGGAAGAGAGTGCCCATAAGAAGAGGGACCACTAGGAGAGTTGGATGGGGTTTGCGTAGGAGTTGAAATGGAGGCATTCAATGCATGGTATTCAGGCGGTAGTGTCAGGGTGATATTGGGCGTGAGTGGTGTGGCGATGGGGGCTTGGGTAACCATGGTAATCCTAGTGTGAATACTTGTAGTATCTGTGTGATGGGCCATTTCTATAGAAATGGTCAAGATGTGTTCGTATCGCGGGGCGTCCGTACCAGGAAAATAATAGGTAGTAGTAAATGGTACTGTCTCTGGGCTAGAGATTTCGGAAATCACAGGTGAGATGATGGTTTCAACGCGTGATCCTGCACAAAAAAGGTCCTGTCTAAAAACACCCGTAGACCAAAAAGGATCTTGGCCTTCTATGCCTAGAAAGGGTCCAACCGGTGATCCAGAAGACACAACAACTAAGTCTCTGGAAGAATTCAGTCGCATAAATTGTCGCTCAGAATCGGGGTGAAGTCAAAAGTCCTCTCGAGTATTGGTAATTCAAAAATGTTCTAGAGAGTCAGTTCGTTCCACTTGTGGCGTGGTAACGTCTTGGACTTCACTCTACTGAGGAGATCCCTCAGGTGAGCTTGTAGGCAGGGGTTGAGAATCTTCCATATGCTCTGGAGATAAACCCTGCATTCTACATGAATGACGTGGAGGAGCTATTTTGAACGAGTGACAAACTTACGAAGAAAATCATATGGTCAAATTTGGTAAACAAATAGCATGCGCTAGTAAACAAAATCTAAGAAACAATACCAAGAAAACAAGACCTTCTAATTCCGAAGTCACTAGTTGGTGATGAAATCCAACGTCACAACAACAAGATGAGAAGGGGCTGGGCTAGGGTGGAAAAGTTACGCTGATGACCTTCTTAATGGACTTACACCCTGGTGCAAGCTCCCACACATAATCGTGGGTATACCCTCCAAGGAGCCCGAGTGAGTTTGGCCAACATCGATTCCAGGTACTGTGAAGACTTGCCCCTTCACAGTCACCTTGTGTAAGAGCCTAGAAAGATAGGCCGCTAAGGTTACCACTGACAATAATAAATATTGGGGTGATAGTCGATAGTCTAATCCACATGCAAGGGTAGGGTATCTAGCCCGAAATCAACTCAAAAGGCTTCAACTCATCATTGTGGGTATACCTCCAAGTGATCCACGTAATACATGCAATATCTACACCGATATCAACAAAGTAGGGTGAGTAACTCTGTCAATATCAATGCAACCTCATGTTTGACCCTTGTGTGAGAAGGGCTTCACAGGACAAGATGTTGTAAATGGAATTTGACACTCCTTAACACAAGATGTTATTGTGTGTTTTGTGCTTTGGAGAGTGTATCTCTCTACCTATTCCAAAGAACTAGCCTAGCTAAATGTTGGTGTAATAGAGCCCTAGAAAAGTGTTACTAGTTAAATTTTACGATTGTGTAGTGTTATTAAGGGTTGTTCTTACTCAAAGGAAGTGGAGATGAAACTGATGTTGTATGAGAATCTGACCCAACGATGCATAGATAGGAATGAAATATATCAATTTTCGTTCAATGAATCCTATGTACGAGAGGGAAAGAGAATTTTTCGGATCAAACTTAAACTACGATACACAATTTCCTTTAAAATTCAATTGCAACGAATCACGCATCAATAACAATTCTCTATTGTTTCTTTTTCAATAATTTCAACAATTGATTTTCAATACTTTCGAAGACGAAAATTCTTTTGAAAGAAAAACATTGTTCACTTTTCAAAAAGGACCTCTACCATGATGGTGAGAGTGAAGAAAACCAAAAACTAATTAACAAGCAATAGACAAAACCCCAAACCAATCTTTCAATGGAAACAAAAATAACAAGCAGACCAAACTAGTCTTTTCAATTTCTTGAGAAAAGTGATCTTTCAAATAATGGGCAAATGATAAAGAAAAAGAAGCTCAACTTTCAACCGATCGTCGGTTCTTAACCAAACAAGCACACTCAGATTCCAAAATCAGAGAGTTTATCTTTGCCGAGAAATGCCAAGAAACGAAAGTCGAGAAAAATGGACAAGAAGAGCCTTTGATTTCCTAAGACTATTCGTGCACAAAATCTGAAGATAATAAAACATCAACCAATTGTCCAAGAAGCTCTTTCTAGGAACCTATACTGATCTGTGCAGCTGAACATGCAAAAGTCTTAAATCCAAAATTTTGAAAAGAGGGTTCACATGCTAACAGTATTACACAGTGTGAGAATGAGTCATTCTCATAGGATAGCTTTGATCAGCATGCGAGAACCTCGCACTGGACCTAAAATCAGTGTGTGAACTCAATATATTCTCGCAGGCCACAGTGGGGTGTAGTGCGAGAATGTCTGAAGCTCAGCAAATTTTTGGAAAAAGACAAAAAAATTGAAGAGGCCTCTAGACCCAGAGGGTCTATCAGGGTATCCTAAAGACTTAGAGATTGATATGAATGGAAAAAGGTAAGGCAAGAGCAAATGTCCAAGGAAAAACACCAAAAACCACAAATAAAATGGATTATATCCCTAGTGGAGTCACCAATTTTGTTATCGAACTAATCGATAGGTGTGGACACTAATAGATCTCCCTAGATCCACCTGGATCTAGAACAAAACAGGACAAGACATGACTCTTTCCCTAAGTTTTGACCATTGAATTTGCTAGTAGGGAGGAACAAGTAAAATACCTTTGTATCGCTTCCTAGGGTCTTTATTGCTACCGCTTTGCTCCGATGCTCTCGTGAGGTCAAGACAAAGACAACACAAACCAACCAAAGTGAAGATAGAAAAATATATTCAACTGTCAACTTATGTGTATGATCAAGGAATTACACAATAAAGTGAGAAAGACTTTATGGGAAAAGGACATGCCATTGTATCATATTAATCGAAAGTAGAAGATACAACATGATCACCTTGATGTCGCAAGATTCCTTTCGGTGGCTCTTGGTTCCAACAGACACACTTGCTCGATCCTTGTATGAAGACGATCTAATTCCTCTTGATAGACTTTCTAGAGTCTCCAAGCTCCTGTTCAAGCTAGGTCCTTCACAAAATTATTTCACCAATTCTCCAATGAATCTTGCTTAACCTTTTCCATGAGAATTCCATCAATATATAGGAGAGGATGAGATGGTTACTTGGATAAGAATGATCCCAAAATATCAGGGAAACTAGTACAAAGATAACCATTCGAATGCCAACCCATTCTCTAGAAGATTCCCTTATAGAACCATTGAGACTTCATCTGTTTCCAAGATTTAGAACAAGTTCGCACCCTAGCTATGTAGCACAGTGTGAGAAGTTCGCACCCTAGATGAAGGCAGTTTGTGAGCCTGAGTACTTATCAAATGAATGTCACTTTTCTCAGGAGAAATTTCTTATTAGGAGCCTGAGTACACCATCATCAATACACCATCATGATGACCAAAATCATGGGTAAAACCCACGTAGCCTCATATGGGCCAAAGTGTTCCCACTACACCCTGACCTGTGCAATGGTTTGGTTCCTAGTGGGGTTTCATTCCATTCTAGTATGCATTGAGGTTCTAGTAGGAATTCTCCCTCTCACTCCACCTATATCACAAACCGGTCAATTATATGATTAGAATCATGTACATATTTCTTCAATAATGAAACATAAAAAACATTATGTGCCTTTAATGTGGGAGGGAGTGCTAGCCTATAGCCTATAGGTCCCACTCTATCTAAGACCTCAAAGGGTCCACAATGCTGAGGTTCCAGCTTGGCACAAGTTCCCATTCTCAAGGAACTCTTCCTGGGACTAACTCTGAGATAGACATGGTCTCCTATCTTGAACTCTCTGGGAATTCTCTTTCTGTCGACGTAATTTTTCTATCTATCTTGAGAAATTTTTAGATTTTTCTTTAAATTAATCACTTGTTGTTCCATTTATTTTAGCATGTCGAGTCCGATTGTAATTCTATCCACTGGATTATTCCAGTTGACTGGAGTCATTCACTTCTACCATAGAGGGCTTCGAAAAGGTTCATCTTCAGTGACTCTTGATAATTGTTGTTGTAGGAAAATTCTACCAATGCAAGGTACTCTTCCCACTTCTTAGGTTGATGCATTACATGCATTCTTAGAATTTCTTCTAATATTTGGTTTACTCTTTCTATCTATCCATCAGATTGAGGGTGATAGGTTGTGCTAAACAACAATTTAGTCTCAAAACCAACCATCAAGGATCTCCAAAAGCTTGAAGTGAATTTTGTGTCTCTGTCAGATACAATCTGCCTAGGCATTCCATGAAGTATGAATATCTCCTTCAAGAAGATGTTGGCAATATCTATTGCCTTGCAATTCGATTTGACATGAATGAAGTGAGAAGACTTGCTCAATTTTTCCACCACTACCATGATGGCATGATTCTTATTGGATGATTTTGGTAATCAAGTGATGAAATCCATGGAGATGGTTTCCCATTTCCATTCTCGAATTGGTAGAGGTTGTAACAACTATGATGGGTGTCAGTGTTCTTCCTTAACTTGTTGGCATTCTAGATGCTTAGCTAGATAGTCAGTTATGTCCTTTTTCAATTCAGGCCAATATAATTGTTTCCTACTAGTTATGATCATATTTTAATATCCTGGGTGACTGGTATATGGTCTCTTATGTAGTTTTTCCATTATGGACCTCTTCAAGTCACCACAACTTGGGATATACAATATGTTTTTGTAAGTCAGCAGACCTTCATCCAACATCTGATAGCTTTCATACTTTATCCTTGTGGAATCTTTCTTTAGATATGATGGCATGGTATTGAGTAATGAATCTGTTTCTTGTGCATTCCTGACTCTTTCCCTGATATCGTTTCACATGTGCTCACTTCTGCAAGGTGAATTGTTTTCACACTTCTGCTAAGGGCATCGACCACCCTATTTTCCTTTCCTTTGATGTGTTTTATCTCATAATCAAATTCATTAAGGAGAGCCATCCACCTGGCTTGTCTAGCATTGATATTTCATTGATCAAATAGGTGCCTTAATCCACAATGGTCTGTCATAAGTACAAATATCCTACCTAGGAGGTAATGCCTCCACATTTTTAAAGCATGCACTATGGAAGGAAACTCTAGATCGTGGGTCACATAATTGATTTCATGCTCATTCAATTTTCTAGATTCATAGAAAAGTACACATCCTTCTTGCATAAGGACTCCTTCGAGTCCTTCCTTGTAGGCATCTGTACACACAAGGAAGTCATTATCAGGGTTTGCAATTTTCACCACAGGTGCATGGGTTAGAAGGTATTTCAGTTTCTGAAATCTTTCTTGACATTCTAATGTCCAAGTGAATTTAACCCCCTTTTTCTGAAGGGAAGTGATTGGAAAACCAATGTTGGAAAATCCTTTTATGAACCTTCTATAGTATCCTGCTAAGCCCATAAAGGATCTGATATGAGATACATCCTTTGGGGTAGGCCATTCCATAATAGATATGATATTTTTAGGGTCTACTGCCACTCCTTGTTTAGAAATAACATGGCCTAAGTAATGGACTCGCTTCTAGATAAAGTTACACTTGCTAAACTTAGCATAGAGCTAATGTTGTCTTAGTACTTGAAGTACAATTCTAAGATGTTATTCATGCTCCTGTTTTTTCTTGGAGTATATTAGGATATCATCAATGAAAACTAATACAGATTTTTCTATGAATTTGCTGAGTACATTATTCATCAAGAACATAAAAGTGGTTGGGGAATTGGTTAATCCAAATGGCACTACCACAAATTCATAGTGACTATACCTTGTCCTGAAGGTTGTTTTGTGGATGTCTTCATCCTTGATTCATACTTGATGGTATCTAAACCTCAAGTCAATCTTTGAGAAAATGGAATCACCCACTAATTGGTTGAACAAGTCATCGATTCTTGGTAAGGGGTACTTGTTATTTATGGTTGTCTTATTGAGTTGTCTATAGTTTATGCATAGTCAAAGCGTGTCATATTTCTTCTTCAAAAAAAATACTGGTGCTCCCCATGGAGACACACTGGGCTGGATGTAGCCTTTGTCCATAATTTCCTTTAGATGTAGCTTGAGCTCAATTAGCTCAGGTGTACTCATCTGATAGGGTGTCCTAGACACTAGCACTACTCCTAGTGCAATTTCTATCGAGAAGTCAATGTTTGTTCTTAGAGGTAGACCTGATACCTATTCTGGGAACATGTCTCTATACTCTCTTAATATGGGTTTGTCCTCTAGGTTTGATCTGTCATCCTCAAAAAATTCCAACACCTGTATTTCATATAGAGGACATCCCTTTCTGTAATACTTTTTCATTTCAAGGGTTGATATTCGTGTCATTAAGATAGTCTTCTGAATCCCTTGGAAGGTTATCTTTCTCCCTTCTTTATTTACACATTCTAAGGTTTTAAGGTAACAATCCAACTTAGTTTAATATGAAACTAGCCAGTCCATACTAATCAATAGGTCATAAGATTCTAGGGGAATCATGTTAAGGGTAGCTTGGGTAGGCAATCCATCCATAATGAATTGGCAAGATGGTATGACCTATAATACTCTTCTTTTGGTTCCAGTGGCTAGTTGTAATAACCATTGCTTAACACGCATAAATGGTTGTAGTTTACACTTATCAATAGTCTGAGGGGCCATATAACTCAAATTAGAACCAGGGTCAATTAAAATAGAAATTAGATGGTTGGAAATCATACCTTCCATCTCCACCACTAAAGTTTGGTGGTCATATTGTTTATTATCCATGATTGCATAAATCCATGGAATACTTCTAGCCACATCATTGACGGTGGTAGCTTCTTGGATGTTGTAAAATCTCCTATGTTCTATTGTCTGTGTGGACAGTCCCTTAGTAGATGTTCTTCTCCACAACCCCAACATTTCAAGGGTTCCTTATTTGGGTTATCCATCTTTCCTGGGGTTGATCCAAAAGGTTTATTTCCACTCTAGGAAGGGAAATTTTTCTAATATACACTTCTAGTAGGAAGGCTTATCCTAGAGTCCTTCCTATAGTTCTTAAATATTGAGGATTTGAACCCCTTCTTATAAAATCTTGAACTTCTCTTATTCTTCTAGTCCCCGTGAGGTTCTGTCTGACTCATGAGCTATTCATAACAATACCTTGCCTTCCAGATAGTGTCTTACAAGGTATTTGTCTTTTCAAACTCAATCCTATTCTGGTAGGTCTGAGGTAACCCACTAATAAATCATTGAAATTTTACCTTTTGATCCTTTATGCAGGGTACATACCTCAACAACTCAAGGAATTTATTGACATATTCCTCTATGATGAGTTGTCCCATATTGAGTTCATAGAACTCCTTAGTCATCCCATAAAAGTATTTCTCTTTTATATACTTCTTCTTGAAGTGTTTTTCAAATTGTTTCCATGATAAGTCCTCTTCATGGATTCCTTTCACATTCTTAAGGTCTTCCCACCAAATGGAATCTTTTCCATTTAGGTTGAAGATGGCTATTCAAGCCTTCAATTTTTCAGAGTAGTCATGGACTCTGAAGTAATTCTTTAAACCAAGAAACCAAGATTATTTCTCTTCCCCTTTCTCAATCTCTCCATTGAAGGAGGGTGGTTTGGATATCTTAAACTCTTCAAGGTCATGAATTTTGGAATGCTTTCACTCCTTCCCTTTCCTTTGAGAAAGAGAGCTAGTTTTTCTACTAGAAGATACCTCTGAGTTTCCAATTACCTTTCCATAGGAATCTCCAAATGAGTATCCCCTATCTCCAGGTTGGGCCTTCCTTGAGGTACTCCTCCTAGTGTGGCCACTTACGAGACCACATTTTTGTGTCTCAAGTGGACTTCAACTTCTCTTCGTATGTCATTGGTCCACATGATTGGTTGTTTGTCCATGTTGTATCTATCTATGTATGTCGGATAAGCTCTGCAACAAGACTGCATTAATTTCCATTTTTTTTATTGATCTTTTATAAATCTCTCATTGTCGGGCTTGCAACTTTGTAATTTGGCCATGAGGCTCCTTACAGTTTCAACCAGATACAGAGGGGTTTCCACCACCCTCCTTTCATCATATTCTTCATCTCTGTTGTGGGATCCATCCCCAACTTCATGGCACATCACCATCCTTTATTCTTTTAGTTTCCCATAGTTCACTAACTGCTTGAGTGTTGAAAAAAAACTTGTTGTTAGCTAACCGTCTATCAGTTCATGAACAACACATAGTCATATTTCTTAAATACACACATACAGTAGAAAAATTTCATTCTTTTATTCAGTAAGGGTTTAACCAGACTCCGTAGGAAGGAGGTAAGGTAGGGATTCACCCTTAAATTTCTTTAAATATGGTTTTCACGTAAGTCATCCATGAGCCCAAGAAGGCGAAGTGATGTAACCATGCTCTGATACCAATTTGTAACACACCTGACCTTTGAGTGGCTTTCCTAGGGATGGGGTCTCAAAATTTCATTCTCCTTAAGTGATCAAATCCTTCATTCAGGGTCTCTACCACACTATGCTTGCCCAAAGTTCTCCAACCACAGTCTCCATGCTCAAAACTGAGCCCATAACCAATGATTATATCTCTCTGAAGTTCTTCGGGCATTCACTAGTTTAGGGCCACGTGAATCCACCTTACAAGTGATATTTCCAAGTTCCTTCCTCCATGGCAGAAGACTATCCACAGTTTGATCCCAAGACTAGACTTACTCTCTTTGTCCTATGTCTTTTGTGGAGGAACTTGACGTTTTGGAACTCCAACGTTTTAGGCCTCTTTACTGTCTACGGACGAGACCACCTAGAGTTACAAACTTCCAAAGTCCTATAAGCTCACCACGTGGCTCCAACCTTCAAACCATTTAGTCTCTCTACTATACTAAATCCCCGATCCTCCAGAGTCTCGAAGTCTTGGACTCTCAGAGTCTCAGTCATTTCACCCACCACATGTTCTAGGTGGACACGTATCAGGAACTAACACGTAGGAGGGGTCAGGTTGACATGGGGCACATCAATATGGGGTCCACATCACCTTGGGTGATGTCACTACACCACATCACCTCAGATTGACAAGCTTCTAACATTCCCCAGATCTCACGGTCGAGATCTGACCACGAAGATTTATAGATCTATGGCTCTGGTTACCTCAGGGATTCAATGTTTGAGAGTGTTGTGATGAAACCTCCCCTCATATCCAAAAGTTCTCTACCTTAAAGGGGATAGCTCCATGCATCCATGGTATATCAAGGGTTTGGAAGGGACTTGAAGGATCCCTCGATCTATGGTTCTCATTGTTTCACGGCTCCGACCTTCGGGGTTTTGGATCCTGGTCTAGTTGGTCAGGAAGGTCCATCTAACCAGCTGGGTTACCACCTAACACCGATCAAACTTACCAGAAACTGAGTCTCCTAGTTACCTTCGACCAGTATAAGGCTGGTGAATTCAGTCCTACTCCGAAGTCCTAGACTTTCGGAGCTCCGAAGCCAAGGGGACATATCTTCCTTAGGATTAGCCTAAGGTTCCTGGGTATTGGTTATATGGGTCCTCTCGAACAAATATTGTATTCTCTTCTTTTGAATGAAGAGACATCCTCTTTTCAAGGATTCAACTTCACTATCCTTCTTGATATTTTACCATGAAATGGTTAAGGACTTGGGTTTGGAATTCCATTCGCACAACAAGGGGTCTATAATAGGTATCCTCTTCAGACAAACAGATTCAGGTTGTCACGATATCTCCTATTTTGATTGTCTTACAAGCTTATGTCCCAGGAAGCCTCAGGAGCTAAGCTAGGCATACATACTATCATTCATAAGTGTAAGTTTACAAAGATATGGATTCATACATATATCATAATCTATTCCACACAAAAGTCATTTATAAATACACATATCTATAAATCCAAACATTCATCCATTATTCCAGTAAGATACATAAAACATGGAAATTACTTATCAAAACCAGATATCGTGAAGCGACTGCAGAAAGGGGTGCATATTTTCACCCAACCATAGGCTCAGTCACTCCTAACATATTTATGACTAAACATACAATCCTTTCTTTCAGCTCAGTGATAGTAGGGACAAAGGTTACTCTCCTCCTACCACATGATCTTGGCAATGGTTTACATGATACCAAGCAAGGAGGACCAACCCCATTTATCATCTCATATCATAGCCCTGCTAGCCATCTCCCTGCGACCAAAAAACCTATTTTCCCAGTTCTTCCTTGAACCCGAGAGCTTAACCTCTCGTCTATGCACTCTTCGTAGGTATTCCACTGCCTACCATACCTTCCTTTCTTTCCTCTTTTAACAAGGTTGCATGTGGCTCGAATTCCCAACCTGTGATTAGGTCTATAAGCCTTACAGATGGGTGCTCTGTCCCATCCCTTCATTAACTCTTGAGGAGGTCTTCCCACCTACCATCCTGAATATAATTCGTTTCTGGGTCAGAGGATTGTTTTGGTCCTGAGAAATTAAATCTAGTAAGGTACTGGCTTGCTGAAGGTTACCATAACCATTCTTGGTCCCCTTCACCATCTCTTTTTATACCATTCATGGTTTTTCTTAGTACACCCCCCTTCCAGCAGTCATGCAACACTTATCCATTTTCTAGTGAACAAAAGAATTTACATTCATTGACCTTTTATACAAAGGTCCATCGAATCAAACATTCACACATATTGAGTTTTATAGTCTCTTGTCGATTATAGTTATATTTACAAACTGGGGGAAATAGGGTGTTATAGCGAGCCAAACCTTCCACATTACACCCAACATGCTGCACATAGATGAGATTGTGGCCCAGACACCGTTGAAGGATCTGGTGCATATACAGTTGGTAATGGAGTAGATACCAACCATGGAACTATACAAACTATAACTCAGTGTCGTGCACATGAACAAATGCATCAAAGTTACAGCATGCAAAGGAAAACATAGAGGAGTTGGAATTGGTGCTCGAGCAAGTCAAGCTTGAGACCAAAGATGGGAAATATCATATGGATAGGCTTGATGTTGATATTGAGAGGGGGGTGAATCATTATCAAGTACAATTTTAAAAAAAAAATCATCTTATACTTAAACCAGATTATATATTCAATTATGTCCAATGAGAAATGAACAATAGTATATGATTTACACCAATACACCACAATACACCATTCACAATATATGAGAAATAATCAATAGTTATTGTTCAAGGTAAGTAATGAATTCCAAGGGAAGATACATCTTCCAAATATAAAGGGAGGGATAAACCTCCAAAAGGAAGATACAATCCTCCAATATCAAGAGAGGTTTGACCTCTCCATCCTTGCCCCTTCTTTCCACCCAAGAATATATGAGAGATAATAAACCTTTAAATTAAATTATCACCATCAACAAACCATTACATAAAACCTGATAATGCTTCCCGAGACTTCTTCAACTTCTACAATTATTCACTTCTTATAATACTCTGATCCTATAGATAAAATTACTCAATGTATTCTCTTAAAATCCTCCAAGTTTCACTCCTTGAATCCTCACAAAAAATGAGTTATAGAGAAAATTGTAGACCTTATTCAATCTTGGCTTATTTAGGAGATAAAACTTGTAGAACATGCCCTGCACTCAATATTTAACATAAGATTCTAAAATTCGTACATAGGAAACCAAATCCTGTACTATTTCCAATGCAATTGGTCTCACTTCATTTTGATTCTCTATGAAGATGTTATGATTGTTTTACCTAGAACACATGTTTATGACTAGCTTCAGGACTAGTCAAAAACCCTATATTCAACAGAGTGTATCTGAAAAATTGTAGTGAATAAAGAGATGAAATTTTTACCACAGGTAACTAGATATGTCTTCTCAATAGCATAAAAATTTCATCATCTGAATTGTTATAGAAAAATATTTATAGTGAAAATGGTAAGATGACCTGTAATTATCATACCTTAGAACACATCACCAAAAGACTTCATCGTCCCTTGAAATTCAGCCTTCTTTACTTCATATTTCCTTTGAAATTTGACTTATATCTCATTGTTCATTAACTAACTTGTGTGTGTTGAAAAATGAATGTATAATGAGATGTATTTATACCCTTTATGTCACTTCCTTTTAACATTATGGCCGACATGTAGTTTCTGCTTCAATTCACATAGTCATCTTCAAAAATTCATTTCTCCTCAATCGTGAGGATACACATGACGTTCCACATACCACCAGAAGTGGAATGAATTATAATTCCATCCATGGGTGTTGTATTTTCATGTGAGTTGTCCTTCATGTCCAAATACCTTCATCAATCTTGGGCTCCAAAACCTATGACTAGGGTTGACATCAATAGCAACAACCAATCTTCCAACAATCTCCCCCTTTGTCATTGATGTCAACACTCATGTTTCCCCTGTCATTATGATCCCAATTTATCTACCCCTTTGACATCAATGGAAAAGGGTGGGGTTTTCCCCATGAGTTCAATGGCATAAGGTGACCTTCTTTTTTGGGGCTTCTCCCCCTGAACATGTGGCACTCAATAATACTTCATCCTTATTTTGGTATTTGGGACTTTTTCTTCCTTGGAATCCTTTTGTGTGATTTTTTTCTTCTCTCTCTTATTCATATCTAGAATGTATATGTTGTTTGGTCTTCTTGTTGCAGTCGCAAAAAATCTTCCTGAGTTCTTTTCTCTAATTTTACATTTTCGGGAGTCAAACGTAAGAGTGTATCCTTGATCACATATTTTGTTGACACCGAGGATATTATGCTTCAGATATTCAACCAATAGGACTTTTCCTTCTTTTATATTTTCACTTCCAAGATTTACAGTTCCTTTTCCAAGTATTTTGGTAGATGAGTCATCTCCAAATTCAACATTTCCACCCTTTTTCTTCAAGCTGATGAATTTTTCTTGATCCGCGGTCATGTGTGAAGAACATCCATTGTCTATGTACCATTAATCTTCTTCTTTACATTTTTCAACGGTCAATGCTATTTGGAAATCTTCATTGTTTGGAATATATTTCCTTCTCCATACTATGGCTGGCATAGGGACATTTGGCATAAGAGCATCTTCATTCATATATATGCAATCTCATTCTTTGTGACCAAGATACTTACATTTGTAGCATACAATATTTTTGTTCATCAATGGGGAAAACGAATTATAACTTCTATTGACAAATCCACGATTGTATCCATATATTCTATTTACACCATTCATGTTTCTTGCATAGTTGTTCCTTTCATTGATTATGTAATTAATTGCCTTATGTACAAAATTTTTGCAAGTATAACAATGACCAAGAAATAAATTTTGATACCTAGGGGTAACTTCTTTGTGATGTAGTCCATTTGGCTTCATGATCTACTCTTATGTAGTTTCCTTCATACTGATTGAAGCTTCTTTGATTCCTGAAGGTAGGAGGTCTTCTTGGATATTCATCTCTTTTGTAATCATTCCTTCTTTCTGGTATCCTAGTCCACTTCTCATCAACTATCTGTGTAGAGATTTCTTCAACCCTTTTGTTGGTATTTGCATCTTCTTTGTACGAAGTTTCACCCATGCATCCAAGATGTGTTAAGTATTTTGGCCCTTGAGAGTTTCTTAAGATCTTCCTCAATGAGACAACTTCTTGTTCAAGTTTCTCACAATCTTCTTCTTTCTTCATCATTTGGACATTCCTTACTTCTCCGATTCTTCTTGCTTCTTTGAGTAGAATTTTCAAGGAAATGGTTTCTTCTCTTAGTTTCTCAAAGTATTCTAATTGTTTCTTCAAGATTTCAATTATCTTTTCACAACTACCCAATTCACTTCTTAGTTTTCTATGTGTGTTTTTGAGCTTGCTATTTTCAATCTCAACATGCTTCAATTTTTTAAGATTCTCATATTCTTGTTGAATCATTTCCTCTTCATGAATTTCTTCTTCTTCATTGGAATTTTATTGTTTAGTATGATCTCTTTCAATCCTTGGATAAAGACATTCAAATTCAACATGTCCTACTCCTTCACAATTAAAGCAAAATAACTCACCTCTATTTGCTTCTTTGAAATCTAGGATCTTGTAATTTGCTTCAACTTCTTATTCTTATTTTTCTTATTCCCTTGCATAAAGGTCTTGTATCTTGTCCCAAATCTCTTTTTTTTATGAACATGACCCCACCTTCGATTTCATTGAATCTGTTGATCCATCCAGGATGGTATCTATTGCCAATTTGTTTTTCCTTCTTGCTTCCTTTTGAGTTGTAGTCCTTGGTTTCTTCAAAGAATTGTATCCTGAATAAACTGAGAACCAAGCATATTCCCCAAGATATTTCAAATAAGTTTCCATTCTATTATTCCAGTATTCAAAATTGCTTCCATCAAATGGTGGAATCCCATTTGGAATGTTGTCTTCCATTTCTACTTAGGATCTTCCTTCCAGTGGTTAAACTGTACTGAAGGTAACTCACTCTGATACCAATTGTCAATACTCAGAGGGGGGTGAATCAATATCAAGTACAATTAAAAAAAAAATCAACTTATACTTCAACTAGATTATATATTCAGTTATATCCAATGAGCAATGAAAAATAGTAGAAGAGTTACACCAATACACTACAATACACCAACAATCAATCTTCCAACAATCTCCCCCTTTGTCATTGATGACAACACTCATGTTCCCCCTATCATCATGATACCAATTTCTCTCCCCCTTTGACATCAATAGAAAAGGGTGGGGTTTCTCCCCCTAAGTTCAATGGCATAAGGTGACCTTCTTCTTTGGGGTTGCTCTCCCTAAACATGTGGAACTCAATAATACTTCATCCTTATTTTTGGTCTTTGAGACTTTTTCTTCCTTGGTATCCTTTTGTGTGACTTTTTTCTTCTCTCTCTTCTTCATGTCTAGCATGTATATGTTGTTAGGTCTTCTTGTTGCAGTTGCAACCAATCTTCCTGAGTTCCTTGCTCTAATTTTAGTTTTAGAAGACAAACGTAAGAGTGTATCCTTGATCACATATTTTTCTGACACTAAGGAGATTGTGCTTCAGATATTCAACCAATAGGACTTTTCTTGATTTTACATTTTCACTTCCAATCTTTACAAATCCTTTTCCAAGTATTTTGGTAGATGAGTCATCTCCAAATGCAACATTTCCACCCTTTTTCTTCAAGCCAATGATTTTTTCTTGATCCCCAGTAATGTGTGAAGAACATCTACTGTCTATGTACCATTCATCTTCTTCTTTACATTCTTGAATTACCAATGTGATTCGACAATCTTCATTGTTTGGAATCTTTTTCCTTCTATATACTGTGGTTGACATATGGACATTTGGAATAGGAGCATCTTCATTCATATATCTTCAAACTCGTGCTTTGTGACCAAGATAATTACATTTTTAGCATACAATATTTTTGTCCATCAATGGGGAAAATGAATTATAACTTCTGTTGACAAATCCACGATTGTTTCCATATATTCTGTTTACACCATTAATGTTTCTTTCATAGTTGTTCCTTTCATTGACTCTACAATTAATTTCCTTATGTCCTAATTTTTTGCAAGTATAAAAATGACCAAGAAAGCAATTTTTATGCCTAGGAGTAAGTGACCTTCTTTGTGATGTAGTCCATATGGGTTCATGATCTACTCCTTTGTAGTTTCCTTCATAGTTATTGAATCTTCTTTGATTCCTAAAGGTAGGAGGTCTTCTTGGATATTCATCTCTTTTGTAATCATTCCTTCTTTTTGGTATCTTAGTCCACTTCTCATCAACTGTTTATGCAGAGATTTACTCAACCTTCTTGTTGGTATTTTCATCTTCTTTGTATGAAGTTTCACCCATGCATCCTGTTAATGCTAAGAGTCACCCTCGGATTGTGGGAGCATAAGCCTAGTACCCATTAGAGTTTTTTGTGGATGTTTGGTTTATATGAGTGGAGTTCAATGGAAAAAACTAAATATATGAATGATGTTCAACACATAACTAGATAAGAAATGTATAGGGAAGTGATGGCTACAACTAACTTTAGTCAGTTCATTGAGTTTAAGTGTGAGAAGAGGGAAGAATTAGTGAGAAAGGTGAACAAGATTGCTATGGGCATAGTCAAGATCACTGTTAAGCTCAAGTTTTAGACACTGAAATATGTCCAAACAACACAATCAAAACAACACAATGATCAAACTTACATCACCATGAAACTACAACAACTCGAATGGATCCTCCATCCCTGAGCCATTCAGTGTAAGAGGGAAAAAGATCACAAGGAATATGACTAAAAATGGTCTTGATACCACTGCAATCAAACCTACATTACAAAAAAATAAAAACCCTCGACTGGATCCTCCATGCTTGAGTGTTTTAGCACAGTTTTTATAAAGAGATGAAAAGAGGTTGACTTCTATTAATCTAAATGTATCAAATCTTATACATAACTAGAGAACAGTTCTAGCATCAAAACATTACAAAATAGGGAGCTCTCCTCAACTAGTTGACTCTTAAAAAAATATTAAAACCACCTATTTATACTTAAAAAAAAATTCCCAATAGAGGCATGCTTGAGCTTCCATGGTTAGATGTCTCCATAGTCATATTGTGCAGGTATTCTCTGTAATACGCAAGCTTAAAAAGTATGGGCTTTGCAGGAAAATCTGTCTGCAGGGGAACTATGGGTTGTCGGTCTGCCACCATGAACAGACCCTCTGTCTTTCCATTTATGGGTTAAACGAGTTCTCAACCACTACCCCCCACTTCCATTAAATTCTTCATCAAGATCAGGACAAGGCTGATTCGACCTGGCACCTGTAAAATGTGACGACAATCTCATTCTACAACTACCCCGACGTTTTGACTCTTGGCGGAGATCATGCGAACTATGCACCCTTGTCCGCATGCGAACATGGGCCATGACCCATCACCTATCTCCATAGGATTTTCAGAACTTCTCAATTTGGGAGTCTTGATTCCAAGTATCGGGATGCACGAACTTGTGAAATGACCCCTTCAGATCGACGATCGGACTTGCATTTCATACAATGGTTGAGGCTCCTCATGATGGGTGATATCCTCTTGGCACCTCCTTCCACCTAGTCATAGGCTGTGACCCTGGGCTCAATCCCTGAGCGCTTCATGATTTTTCATTTCCCGAACTTATGATGTGCTCCATGCCAAGACCTCCAATTCATGAAATTGTGACTTCTCGGATCTGGCGCCATGCATCCCTCTCGATTGGATGAACCATTTATTTTTCTCATTTCATGCTTCACTAAATCTACACCCTACCCCTTACTCAATGTCACCCTGGGATGTGACCATGGGCCCACTCTCGAGTGCTTCATGACTTTTCACTTTGCATTGTTGGAAGCCTCCTTGTCTCCTTACTCTCCATTCCTGAACTTACGAGTTCGCCAGACCGATGGTCCACTACCTTCCTAGATCCAATGACTCATATCAATTTGCGAGTTCACACTTGCGAGTCCTCACGACTCTACCCTTTGAATTTTCCACTCCATTAGTCAGCGAATCCGTTGATCTGCTTCCATGTGCCCATCTGGATTGGACAATCCAGATTCAATCTATTCTCTGACCTTTGATATCGGGCCTTCATTCTTGTGCTAAAATTAGAGAAACTTTATGATCTCGACCACCTGAGGGGCACAAATCTGAACATCGAAATGGATCTCCATCGTTGAATGATGATCTTGCTTCTTGCATTTCAAGTTTGAAGTGGACTACTCTGAATGATGCACTTTGACATTTCTTGTCCAGGCCACAATCTTGGACAACCTGCTGCCCTTGAAAACTATATATGATAACACATTTGATATGTGTTAAGCCTTTTGGCCCTTAATATTTTCTTAATCTCTTCCTCAATGAGACACCTTCTTGTTCAAGTTTCTCACAATCTTCTTCTTTCCTCGTCATTTGGGCATTCCTTACTTCTCCTTTTCTTCTTTTTTCTTCGAGTAGAATTTTCAAGGAAATGGTTTCTTCTGTTAGTTTCTCAAAGTATTCTAATTGTTTCTTAAAGATTTAAATTGTCTTTTTAGAACTACCCAGTTCACTTCTTAGTTTTCTATGCGTGTTTTTGAGCTTTCTATTTTCAATCTCAACATTCTTCATTTTTTTAAGATTCTCATTCTCTTGTTGAATCATTTATGCTTCATGATTTTCTGCTTCTTCATTGGAATTTTCTTCTTTAGTATCATCTCTTTCAATATTTGGATAAGGTCATTCAAATTCAAATGTCCTATTCCTTCACAATTAAAGAAAAATAACTCACCTCTATTTGCTTCTTGAAATCTAAGATGTTGTAATTTGCTTCAACTTCTTCTTCTTCTTTTTCTTCTTCCCTTGGATAAATGTCTTGTATCCTGTCCCAAATATATTTTGTTGATGCACATGATCCCACCTTGGATTTCAATGAATCTGTGAATCCATCTAGGATGGTATATATTTCCAATTTGTTGTTCCTTCTGAGATGCAATCTTTGGTTTCTTCAAAGCATTGTATCCTGAAGCAACTGAGAACCAAACATCTGCCCCAAGATATTTCGAGTAAGTTTCCTTTCTATTACTCCATTATTCAAAAATTCTTCTATCAAAAGGTGGAATCCCATTTGGAATGTTGTTTTCCATTTCTTATTAGGATCTACCTTCTAGTGGTTAAACTATACTAAAGGTAAGTCACTCTAAAATCAATTATTGATACCGAGAGGGGGGTGAATCAGTATCAAGTACAATTTAAAAAAAAATCAACTTATACTTCAACCAGATTATATATTCAATTATACCCAATGAGAAATGAACAATAGTAGAAGAGTTACACCTATACACCACAATACACCATGCACAATACACGAGAAATAATCAATAGTTATTGTTCAAAGGAAGTAATGACTTCCAAGGGAAGCTACAGATTCCAAATATAAAGGGAGGGATAGACCTCCAAAAGGAAGATATAATCCTCCAATATCAAGAGAGGGTTGACCTCTCCATCCTTTCCCCTTCCTTCCACCCAAGAGTATATGAGAGATAATAAAACTTTACATTAAATTATAACCATCAACCAACCATCACATAGAACTTGATAATGCTTCTCGAGACTTATTCAACTTATGAAATTATTCACTTATTAGAATACTCTGATCCTATAGATAATATTACTCTATGGAATCTCTTAAACTCCTCCAAGTTTCACTCCTTGAATCCTCCCAGAAAAGGAGTTATAGAAAAAATGGTGGACCTTATTCAATTCTGGTTTATTTAGGAGAGCGAATGTGTACAACATGTTCCACCCTCAATATTTGAAAAAATATTATGAAATTTGTACACAGAAAACTAAATCCCATACTCTTTTCAATGAAATTGGTCTCACTTCATTTGGATTCTCATTGAAGAAGTTATCACTATTTTACTAGGAACACTTGTTTATGACTAGCTTCAGGACTAGTCAAAAACCCTATCTTCCACAGAGTGTATCTCCAAATTATAGTGAATAAAGAGATGAAATTTTTACCCCAAGTACCTAGATATATCTTCTCAATAGCATACAAATTTCACCATCTGAATCGTTCTAGAAAGAAAGTTATAGTGAAAATGGTAAGTTGGCCTGTAATTAACATACCTTAGAACACATCACCAGAAGACTTCATCCTCCTTTGAAATTCGACCTTATATCTCTTTTTTCGTTAACAAACTTGTGTGTGTTGAAAAATGAATGTATAATGAGATGTATTTATACCCTTTATGTCACTTCCTTTTAACATTAGGGTCGACATGTAGTTTCTTCTTCAATTCACATTGTCATCTTCAAAAACTCATTTCTCCTCAATCGTGAGGATCCACGTGACGTGCCACATACCACCGGAAGCAACATGACTTATACTATCCATCCATGGGTGTTTTATATGCATGTGTACTATCCTTCATGTCCAAACACCTTCATCAATATTGGGGTCCAAAACCAATGACTAGGGTTGACATCAATGACAACAACCAATATTCCAACACTTGAGTAGGGAGTGGTTGTAGCCTATGACAAAATTACAAAAAGAGTGAAAATAACAGAGCCCACAAAAACGTAACAAAATGATCAGATTGTGCAAATAATTGATCAATACAGGCAAGAGAATGAGAAACTCAGAGAAAAACTCATTCCTACCACTCCTATGGAGGTGAAGGAATAAAGGAAGCAAGAATCAACTAGACAGATGGATGAAATGGAACGACAAGTCAATGCATCTGTCGACATTTTTGATAGGGAAGCAAAACTATGGGAAAATATAGAAGAAGATCAATAGCTCCAACACTGGGACTAGGAAGAGGAAAAGATAAGTGAAACCATCCAAGTCATCAAGCAGAGGAAGAAAATGATGAATATCATTGAGCACCTCAAAGGAATGGGAGACATGAAGAAGTTGCAAGTAGAGCTAGAAGCTGTGGAAATGCAGAAGGACCGATAAGCTCAAATGGAACCGCTCCAAGATCTAGCAGTGGAGATCATTGCACATGAAGAGGAGCTAAAGAAGAACATGGCGCAAACATAGGTAGAGTGAACAAAAATGATCAAGGAGGATATCACAATGCAAGTGTTAGATGTGCTCAAAGAAAAGACCACACAACCTCAAACACAAGGAAGGGAACTCGTAGACAAGTTCCACACTCTAGCAGCAGCTGTTGAAGAAGCACACAAAGAATAGGTGGCTCAAGACGAGCCACATGTCAGTGTTGGGGGCCTATTGGATGTAGACCCATTCTGGGTAAAAAGATACTTTTAAGGAGAGAAGCACAAAGGGAAGAAAGGATAACTGGAAGGAAAAGTAGCATGTGTGAGGAAAGCATGCGAGGTGTGCATGCAAGGGAGACCTAATTATGTTAGGGTTAGGTTTTTTGCGATATATTTTAATGGATGATGAGCCAAGAAGAGATATAAGTAGTACTTAGGAGGTCTAGGGGAGGAACCAAAGAGGACCTAAGGGGGTACCTACATTGGATAGATACATAAAAAGATCAATAGTACCTAGGAGGTAGAGAGAGTCCGAAAGTTGTAAGGTTAATAAGAACTACATAATTTTGTAAGCTGGTGAGATAGAAAAGGATCGAGCAACTCGATCCCGAGGGTTATATCATAGGCTGGGGAGCCTGATGTGATATAGTCAGCCTCACAGGGATTAAGAGGTCGGTTGATATTGTAAGATCCAAGACTATAAATGCACATGGTGTGACATATTGATGAGACATAATAAAGAGCTTCAGAGCCAGATCTTTGTGGATGTATCCTAGGAGAGGGTGAACCATAGTAAAGATTGTGTTATGTGATTGAATGTATGTATTGGGGTCCTATAATCATAGGTAAATTGATTATTCAACTATTTATTTGGCATTTCTCCCATGACGAAGACATCTAGCTTGTTGGGCTTGGTTGATTCCATTTCCCCCTTCATCCACCTCTGTGCCACTCACTCCCTTGTCCATTTTTCCCATTGGCTACATCTCCCTCACCACTCATTCCTGCACAAACAAGCTTAGAATAAAAAACATTAGGTTAGTAATAAATGGTTAGTGACATTTTTTAATACTAATTAGCATAATAAAGTAAATTTAGTTAGATTAGTGTAGTTAGATTAATAAAATTAAATAAGACTTGTTAATAATAAATTATTAATTAGTTAATTAATTATTAATTAATAATTAAGTTAGTTTGTTAATAATTAGGTTAGTTTATCAGAATTAACATTAATTAAAAAATAAAAACAATATAAAACACATAACAAATAATTTAAAAAACAAATATAACAAATAATTAAAAAAAAAACGTATAACTAGTAATTTAAAAAACATAAAAACAAATAAAACAAAAAGTAAGTAATAAAAAACTAATAAACAAAATAAAACAAATATTAAAAAAAAACACAAAACAAGTTAAAAAAAAACAAATATTAAAACAAAACATAAAACAAATGTTAAAACAAAACATAAAACAAATAATATAAAAATATAACAAAATAAAAACCAAAATTAAAAAAACAAATTAATAAACAAAAAAATAAACTATATCCTAAAGTTTAAACCCACTTACCTTTTCCTCATATAACTCGGACCCCCCTCACGTCACATCACCACAAAGGGGTCTGAGCAAGTGGTTTCACTAGGGATACTTATCACCACATGGTGAACTTAGACTCCCCTACTAATACCGCATACCACCCAGGGATCTGAAAACCACCTTTCCCCTAAAAAACAGCCTTCCCCAATTTAAAACCATTTTTCACCAGTTTTACTAGTTCGTCTTTCGAGAGTGTTTTCCAGAAAACATGAAGGAATTTTGAAAATCCGAGAGAGGTTTTTCTCCATAATGATATGAAGAACAAAAATAATTCTCAGTGTTTTCATAGGTGTCTGTAGTTGGGAGAATCTAAGCCATGTTTGAGCCCCATTGTTCAGGCTTCCATTTGTTCCTATTTCAGTCATGATTTTGTGGGATCTGTTTCGACAAGCTGGAGATGAATTTAGAAAACCCGAAAGAGGTTTGTGTCTAGAACATGCTCATATACAATAAAATCTTTTCAGTTTATACACATGTGTCACCATTGAGGAGAAACAAATGTCTGAGTAAACTCCTTTTTTTAGCAGTTTGACCCATCTTTCATGACTGACAGTTCAAGATTTTCAAGGATATGTTTCTATTTTTGGCCGAGGTGGTTGAATTAGACCTCTTGAGCCTAGGGAGAGTTTTTTCTATATATTGTAATAAGTCAAATGTACAATGGTTGATTAGTTTTTTCCTATTAGAATGATGAAACCAATTTGGTAAAGCAGATCACAGAGACACAGTCCATCAAATGCAGTAATACAACTATAATAGTTGCAAGATTATTGTGTCACTCATGTTGGTGAAGTGTTTCTCACTATAATTGTGTTTTCTCTATCTTCAAATGTGTTTATTTTCTCTATTTTTTTAAAGAGAATCAAGTTCAGGATTTGTTTTAAAATACCCTGTTCTAGTTTAAAACAATATCAATGTTTTCCACTGAAGATTAAACTCAAAATTCTTAGTTGCTCTGTGTGTTTAATTGGATTTGTTAATCTGTTTCATCTTTCCATGCATTAAATCTTGAGGATCCAACAAAGTGCCTACCTTGCCCTATAATTTTTCCTGTAGAACATGTTTTGATTGGACCATGCCTCTTTGACTCCATTTCCCAATAGCCTTCCCTTCCTTTTCCAGCCAACCAAATAAAAAAAAAAACAAACCTCTGTACTTTCTAACTAGCCTAAAATTCCCAGCAAACAAATCTAGATCAGACATAGAGAGCCCTCTCTGAGTCTTGGAGGGCTAGATCCAGGACTCAAAGAGGTTTGATGTTACCTCAGTGATTTCCTCCATAGCCTTGGGAAAATTATAGAGTGCTAACAGTATGCATATCCATTGTTGTTAAGAATTAAATGCTAGATGAATGAATTAAGGAACTAGTTATATTTGATAATCCACATGCATGTAAGAATGAATGTTTGAACCAAGAGGTTAGACTAAATAAATAAATATCACAAGGTACAACCATAGATCTCCACTCATTCCTAGGCTGCAAGTGCCTATGTATTGCAGCTACCCATAGAGATATCTTGGGTGACACTATGCAATACACCCTATGTGTTGCGTTGCCTTCTAGTTTACCAGGGGGGTTGATAGTTTTGGAGGGATTTTGTTGGGATCTTGTTACATATGAACCTGGGTCAACCTATAACAGTAAGGTAAGATCATAGTAGACAACTGTTAAAGTAGAATATAAACCAACAACTTTTTTCTAGATTAAGCCCTGTTTTTCCTTCCAGAAATTCTTTACGGTTGCATTCTGGTCAAAATATATTTTGGTACTCTATTGTCTTTGAGAAGTTCTCTTTAGGGATTTACTTTGTTCTTTCTCCAATCTCAATAATTGATTGACCCTCTGTTGGATAGATGAAAAATATTCAACACCCTCTATATTGACCACAAAATTTAAGGCATTCATCTCAAGGCTAATTGGAACTTTTTCTTCTTTCCCATAAACCAATGTATATAGAGACATTCCAGTGTCGTCTTTTGGAGTCATTCTTATTTCCCACAATGAATCAATCAATTTTAAATGCCAATTCCTTTGGTTCTTATCAACAATTTTCTTCAATATCTTAATGAGCCTCTTATTGGTGGATTTTGTAACACCATTCCCTTTTGGATAATAGTTTGATGATTTTCCCATAACAATTCCATATTCTCCACAAAATTATATAAATTTTAAACCAATGAAAATTGACCCATTATCAATGACAGTTTTTTCTAGGACACCGAATCTTGACAAAATATTATCTTTGAGAAACTAAATCAACTCTTCATAATCAACCTTTTTTAATGCCACTACTTTTGGCCACTTTGTAAAATAATCTATAGCAGTGAGAATATATATATATATGTCCCTTTCTTGAATTTTTGTTTATTGGCCCAATGACATCAACTCCCCATTGGGTAAATGGTTGTTCTACATATATAGGTTGTAATGGCATTGCAATTTTTTTCATTTTCCCTGAAAATTATTGACAAGATACACACTTCCTTATTATAGCATATGAGTCTTTAAAAATTGATGGCCAATAAAATCCAACTCTTATTAT